>AODS02000173.1:0-15362 GCA_000331325.2 Crithidia fasciculata
ATTGATGGCGTAAGGGACAAGCAGGGGCCTGCATAACCCGCAGTGAGCTCCTTCTTCTTCCTCTTCGCTTTCCAGCTGTCTTTCAAAAAGAAAGAAAAAAAAGAAAAAGACGAGAACGACAAAAAAAAAGGAGGTGCTGTCAAATGATTAGTGTGTCTTGTGTATTTGTAATCGGGAAGCTTTGCGTTAAATTTGACATTTTTTCGTCATCGTTTTCCAAAACGTGAGCGTCTCCTTTGATGCGCTGCACCATTTGAGTGGGCCTTTCGCTGCTGCGCTCCACTGCATTTTAATATTCTTTTCTCTCCCGTTGTGTATCAAAACATACTCACTCTCTCTCCCTTTCTCTCTCTTTTCATTTCCCTCATCGACTCGTGTTTGCGCTCTTAAAACGCAATGCATTTATTTAACTCACCATCAGCTTCTGAGTCGTGTGGAACTCGGTTGAAAAAAAACCGCTTGGTAATTCGTTGTTCTCTCCATCTTTCTTATCGTTAACGCGTGCGCTTTGTCACACGAATCCTTTAAGCATTACCCTTTTGTATCGCTAGACCCTAACTAATACGCACAATGACGGTGCAGCGCGTTTGGCGACACACCATTGCGGCGTTGATGGCTGCGGTGGTGTGTCTTGTGGTGGTGGCTGTCCCAACGACCGTTGCAGCAGCTGGTGCAGCTCCAGCCACGCCGGCTGCCGCTGCGAACAAATATGCACCGCCGCCCATCCCGGCTTTCGAGAAGTTCTTTGCCCAGCAGTTCCGTGTGAGTGTCATGACGCAGTCGTACGGCGTCTTTAACGCAACGCTGCGCATGCGTGGGTCGATGAACTTCCCTGAGCGCGTGCATGGGGAGCTGATCCCGCTTGGTGAGCCGCGCCTGCAGCGTCAGTCACAGACGCGTCTTCCCCATTTTGACAGGACACGCGGTGTCGAGGATGAAAAGCTGTCAGACCTCCCTTTTGCCGTGTCCAGTAAGCCATCGACTGGTAAGCCAGCCAGCCGGGAGTTCACTGGTGGTGCCGCCAGTGCTGCTGCCAGTGAGGAGGAGCGGCCGTCGCTGCTCGTGGTGGACCTGCAGCTGATGCACAGTGACGCCACGCAAGGAAAGGCGCAGGTTTACTACCTCCCAGCCGAGCTCATGGCGCTACGCTCGCAGCGGGAGGCGATGAGCGAGGGCAGCACCACACCCTCCGCGACTGCCGACTTCAACTTCCGACTGGAGTCGCCGCAGATGAGTGGCAACCCGATCAGCGACACGCCGGCCTTGGCTCGTGTGAGCGCGGCGGCAGTGACGGCAGGGCCGCAGCGGACAGGCGAGACGAGCTCGGCGGGGTCGCGTGGCGACGTCGTCTTTCGCTGGATCAGCGAGCACGAGTTCTCTGCCTCCTTCTCCATCCCAATGGCAGCTGCCGGTGACGCCGCGCCGGAGGATACTCGCCTCGAGCGCATTTGGGTGCACGGCTACGTGGCGCCCTCTACGGCGATGTTTGACCGCAAAGAGCGTCAGCTGCCGTGGTACAACCGCTACCTGATGTTGGGTGTGGGGCTGATGGGCTTCGTGGTGCAGGTGATCTCGGGATGGACAGAGGGCAAGACGAAGGCCGTGATGCAGGCGGAGGGGGAGGACAGGGAGAAGGCAAAGCTCGAGGCCGCGCTGAAGGATCAGGAGCGGCTGACCAGCAAGAAGAAGAAGTGAACGGAAGAGCGGCGGCTGGTCCTGTGCGTGGGTCTTTGTAGCCTCTCTCGCCCTCTTTTTCGTGTGCGTGTGCCTCCTCCGCTTCTCCGTGTGAGTTTTGTTTGTGGGCTTCTCCTGAACCCGTGAGGCCGTTGTATGCTAAGAGTGCTAGTTGTGTTGACGCTGTCAAAGTACTTTGAATTAAAAAAAAAAACATTAATGTTTAACACGATGCGAAATCCGCGTCACTTTAATAATTTGATGTGCTTTACAATGGCTTTAGACGAGGCGTAAATATATTGTTGCTTCTTTCTTCCGCAGACGCTACATTTCGCGAGGCTCGTTGCGAAGCTCGGGAAAGCCACGTGTGGTTCTGTGTAGACCCTTTTTTTTTTGTGCTGCTTAGCGTGAAGACGGTAGCAAAATAGTTCAAGTCATGTCGAAAGGATGACCGGCAGCTGCCGCAGTTGACCATATCGAGCCTGGATGCAATGACAAGCCTCTCGTACCCTCTCTTCTGCTGCCCACCGCTTCACCTTCTCGTCCCCTTCTCGCGGTCCCACTCCCTCACAACAGAACATAGACTCCGTCGAGGGTTTCCTTGAATTTGAGGAACTCGCACGCACACACACAGACAGAGGAGACTCAACACGGATGCACACCATGGCGTCGGCCTCGCCGGCCATTGTCCTTTACGCCGGCAGCGCCGCCACTTACGTCTGTGAGGCCGGCGACGTGCAGCCCACCTACCCCCACCTGCAGCCCATCACCGAGGATCTCCTGAAGCTTCTGCATTCCGCCTCTGCTCAAACAGCTCCAACAACTGCTGCCGACCGCCAGAAAAACCGTCTCGGAGGCGGCGCTGTAGCGGCACTGCGCCAGCACCTTGTCCCGCTGCTGCGGCACCGCACCGTGTTTCTCGTTCTCCCCCTCGCCTCCGCCGCGTCGTATCAGGAGGAGTGGGTGAGATGCTGCTTCCACGCCGACGTGGCGGTGCGTCGCCTGCTCGTGCTCTCCGACACCGTCGCTGACAGCTTTGCCTGCGGCCAGGACAGCTGCGTCGTCCTCCACGCCTCCCTGCACACAATCAGCGTTAGCCGCGTGAAAGCGGGCTGCTCGACCCGCTACGGCAACTCGCGTGTCGGCTCCGTGCAGGCGCTGTGCGGTGAGGCAGCGGCGGCGAAGCTGGCGGCTGAGCTGTCACGTGTTGCGGCTGCGCTAAGTGTCCAGCATTGTAAAAGCGGGAGTGACGACGAGGAAGAAGGGGCACGCGCAGCAGACATTAGCGCTCGGGGTGCGGAGACGAGTCTGATGGTCGATCTGAGTGCTGCGGAATACCGCAACAGTCTCGTACACGCCTTTGGCTACCAGGTCTACCGCGCCGTCATTGCAGTGCCGCAGCAGGAGCGACTGCGTCGCGCGGCACAAGGGACCGGCAAGGGGAAAGGCAAGGGTCGCGGCGCGTCTACTCCCTCGTTGCTCGACGCGTTAAAGCAAGCCTACCCACGCGAGGTGCGCCACGCCCCAGGACAGGTGGAGAAGCTGGTGGCACGTGTGGCGCAGGGTGTCGTGTCTACGCCATCCGTGGCTGAGTCGGAGCCCTGCATTCTCGCTGGGGAGGCGCTTGCGGTGCCCTACATGACGGAGCTGCTCCGCTGCGTTCTCCGCCGCTGTGGGGACAAGACGTGGACCGCGGTCGAGCACGAGCAGCGCGCAAGGCAGCGGCGCCAGAGGGCTGAACGTGGGGACTCAGACGGCACGTACGAGGCCGAGGCTACGGCGGCAAAGCGGCACAAGACGGAGTCGAGCGAAGACACCAGCAGCACCAGCAGCAGCAGCAGCAGCAGTGAGAGTGACGAAGAGAGCGAGGAAGACGAGGATGTCTGGCTCCATATCCAGCCCACGCCGCTGCCTACGGCCCCGTGGTGGCTGCCGCTGTTGGGTGCTTCTCTGGTGAGTCGGCTTCCAGAGAGTGACCTGCAGCGCATCACCATCACCGAGGACGAAGCGCGAGAATCGAACGGCACGATAGTGCACTGGAAGATGCTGCAGTGAGAGGATGCACCTGCACTCCAAACACCAGAGCACCAAGACTCACATTTTAAGAAAGAAGCAAAAATGAGACTGAAAGAAAATAGAAGCGCATCTTGCATAGCCATCATCATTTAACTTGCTCTGTTCCTCGGAAGCGACTAGAATGTGAACGGGAGGAGAAGGGTTCATGTTTACTCGAACTACACTTGATTCACAGTGCCTCTTTCAATGCTGCGAGTTACGCCTCTTGGCGAGTACGCTACTTTCTCCGACTCTGCCTCCCCTTATCATCTCTCTTCTCTCCTCTGCACCTCTGCTCCACTGGCATACGTGTGTTGGTTTTAATGTCTTCTTGTTTTTTTTTCTTCTCCGACTCTGAAACAGCGCAGGACTTCTGCCAATCTAACAGACAAGAACGCGCTACTCGCCACCTAATTGTCTTGTCGTCAATTCTTCCTTTTTTTTCTTTTCCGGTTGTCTCCCTGCTGCGGTCAACGGTCGGTTGTTATTGTTCTTGTTTGTTGTTGTTGCCCCTTGACACCCAGACCCATTCACCTCTCTGGTGTGAGTATGTATAAGAATAAGAAGGGCAGTGTCGGATTCCAATAAGCAAAAAGGAGAAAAGATTAATAGTGGTCTTTTTTTGTCTTGTTTGATCGATTAAGCTCGCTTTGCTAATCAATTTTGAGCGTTTTTTTCCTTTTTCTTTTGTGTGTGTGAGTGTCGACACATTTCTTCTTTTGTTTTTGTTTTGTTTTCAACACCCTTCAACTTACCCCTTTGCTTCGCCGTTTTCCTTTTGGCCGCTGTCTAGCAGTGGAATCGTCTTCTCCAAACTAAGCAAAAAAAAGTCAACGAGTTTTAAACTCAGCTACTCCTTGTAAAACTGGTGCTCATTTTATTCCACCCTCTTTTTTTTTTCTTCTTTTCCATTTACACCTGCTGCGAAGACAAATTGCCTCTCTTTATCGAGCCTGCCGTGCTGTTGCGTTGCTTGTTTTCTGAGAAAGGGCAACGCAGAACTGTTTGAAAGGAAAAAAAAAAGCCGCAATCCGATTCTCTTTGTTTGTGTGCTTCACAAAGAATTGTGTGTGTTTTTTTTTTCTATTTTAAGTCTAATAATTGAGCTTATAAAGCCGTCTGGCTTTATCTGCTCACAACGTTCTTGTTGATTCCTCTTTCTAACGTTGGCCTTTTTCTGTTTCGCTATTTTCTCAGCCGGCTTCTCACTACTGTACTCTGGAATCTTCTCTCTTTCGCAGCACACCCTCGTGACTTCTGCTGTGTTTAAGGTGAGTCGTTTAATCTCCTCCTTTTTTGCCTCTCGTGTGGGTTTGCCAGTGTTTTTTTTTTTCTCCTCTTCTTGAGAGCTTCTAGCTTAACTTTATTTTGCTCTTTTTGGGCGGAAACGAGTCGTCTTTTCTTTAACTCTCGTTACCGCCTCCACAGCTCGCCGTGTGGGTACCTTGACATCACCGTTCTGCAGCCAAGCCCACGGGCATCCAGAGCCAAGGCCCGCCACACAAGCAGCAGGCCAACGTCCACGTTCACCTGCCCCCAAACCGTCACCTGTTGCACACGACAATGGGCAGCAGCAGCGGTAACGTGGTGGAAATGCGGATGATGCCGATTCTTGTGCAGCTCCGCTACCTAATCGGAGCCGCCCTTGTCTGCTTCACCCTCGCCGCACTCGGCCTTTACCTGTGGGAGCAGGCTCCTTTGAACACCGACAACCAGCCCGGCCTCAACCGCACCTACGGCTACACCGGTAGCGCCATCACAGGCGTCATTCTCCTCTTTTCGTGCGCCATCTTGTCCGTTGTCTTCATGTACGAGAGCTCACAGCTACTTGTGCGGCACGCCTACCTGTCCACGCACACCCGCAGCGAGGCAAAGCGCCTGCTGCACCTCTCGCTTGGGATTCAGGTTCTTCTCGGTCTTTTCTTCGTCATACTCGCCTCCGTGATGCTGTACCGCCTCGGCTACGAGACATCACGTTGTGGCATCCTCTTCTGCCTTGGAGTAGAGAAGCATTATGAGTTTGCCAAGACTCGCGGTGCCAGTTTTAACTTTCTTATTGGCTTCATGGCCTTCTGCACGCTTGTCCCGCTGTCGTGTGTCATGTGGTGCCGCGTGTACGTGCTGTGGCGGCTGCAGAAGGCGGTTCGTGCAGTGCACGTCGTGGAACTCACATCCTCTCCAACCAGTGGTGACACCGTCGGAAGCTCCGACGTGAACGAGGCACCGGTGAAACTGGAAGACTCCTCCGTTACGGTTCCGACTTACAATCAATCGCCAAAGAGTCCCGTCTGTCCGCTTGGCGCTACCTCGGCAAACCCGATGTCAAAGCCACTCAGCATGCGCATCTACAAGACGAAGTCGTGGAAGAAGCAGCTGTCCCGCATTATCGGGCTGTGTGTCGGCATCATTGCATGCGCTGTGGTCTCCTTCTGGCTACCAAACGATCCCCGCAGGTTTCACCCAGCCAACATAGCTCGCTACGCAAACTTGACAATTTCCCGAGATATCAACAACCAAACCTCGGTAGTGCCTGAGATGCCGTACGCGTGGTTCCGCACCGGGCAGATTATAGTCACTCCCGATTTGATTCTTAAGATCTTTCCCGGCAACGTCTTCTTCTACGCCTACCTGCTCTCCGCGGCGGTCATCGTGTTTCTCCTGCGCCAGACGCAGACGGGCCGCTACTGGATGCAGCGCCGCATCCCGCGGTGTGCCTGCTTTACGTACGGCGAGGCAGCCTTCATGGTGGCCACCGCGTGGCTGACAGCGTTTTTCCTCATCTACTGGGTGCGCGACCACAACTACAAGAATGCGTGGGGCAAGGGTGCCACTCCCAACCTGCTCAAAGGACCAGAGCGCTGGGGCCGCGGTCTCGGGCAGCTTTCTGTTCTTTTCCTCTCGCTGCTGCTGCTGCCATTGGCCGCCAGTCGGTGCTGGTGACGGTCATGGGCGTGTGCGGGACGGCCTGCTGGGTTCCACCGCGCCATCGCTACGCAATGCTGCCGCCACCGTGGCGCACGTCATTGCCTACTCCACCTCGCACAAACGTACGGCATCCTATGGGACAACCTCCGAGACCCCAATCAAAATTGGAAAGACAGCCGTCGAAAGGACTACACAGTAGCGCTAACAACGGGGACGACGTGGTTCATGTGAATCGCGATGGGCATCTGCGGCCAACGCGGTGCGACGCCGCTACTACGAGCTGTTTATACCACCACCTCGCAGACACCTACATGACGGTGCCAGAAGATGTACCCCACGCGTCGGCGGGTGGATGTACATTGCCAGGGCTGACGATGTTCGGGGCGGACCAGCTGGTCCGCGGAGTGGCAGCGATCGCGGAGGGTGCGGGTGGTGCACACGAAGAGGACGATACGCTGAGGACACGTGGAGCTTGCCTTCTCGGTGCCGGGGCGGTGGGACATGCGGTGCGTGCACCCGGGGACAGTACGTGCTGGTGTGCGTGCCGGAGCTGACGGCGCTGCAGTGGCACCCGTTCACGCTGGCGAGCGTGGTGGAGGACGAGGCGGTGGACGGCGCTGGCGCGACGCTGTGCACGACGGGGACGGTCTTCTACCTGCACATCAAGTCGATGGGGCCGCGCACGTGGACGGGGCGGCTGCACGACCTGGTGCGCACGGGGCAGGCGTTCAGCCTCGGCGTGGAGGGCCCGTGCGGGACGCCGGTGGACTACAGCCGCTACGACGACGTCGTGCTGGTGGCGGGCGGCATCGGCGCGGCGCCGTGCGTGTCGGTGTACGGGTCGCTGCTGCGGGCCTACATGCGCAGCGCGGACGGCGCCGGCGTGCCGCGCGTGCGCTGGTGTGGAACACGCGCGTCGGAGTCGCTGGGGATACCCCAGACACACATACTGCAGCAGCGCAGTCCGTACACCGCCTGGCGCCGGCTGCCCCGCTCGCAAGCACGGCACCGCGCAACGCCACTCCCGCCGCACCACAACACCACCGTGGAGGTGCCGCCCACAAGGGGCGCGAACGACGACTTCGACGCTGGACGTGTACGTGACAGCACAGAGGGAGACCTGAAGCGCTTATGCCGACAGGACACCGCGCTGCACGAGGAGGGCGGGCAGCGGACACCCAGCCAGGAGCAGCGGAGAGCCGCACGCTGTCGTAGCGCGCCCACAGCGCGCAAGCCGCCAGGCGCCACCAACCGGGCCGCGCGGCACCGCGGGTGTAACGAGGGCCGCCCCGAGCTAACGACAGCGAGATCCGCAACGCCTCTCCTGGACCCGGGACGCTGCGCGTGGACGGCGACGTCGAGCCGCAAGCTGGTGCCGGGTTGCGCGGCCGAAGGCCATGGTCGGAAGGCAGAACGCGCGAAGCAGAGATCGGGGTGGCACTGCAAACGAGAATTTCTGTTCTGAGTGACGGCGAGTGTTGTGTGCCGGCGGCTTTATAATTTGTATCCTGTTTTCTGTGTGCTTCTCCAGGCGCCGGTGCTTCTGTTGTTCTCCTGACGCTCTGACACTGGTTGGGCTAGCGGATGTCCCAGCGAGGCGTGTCAGGTGTGTGGCGGAAGCGCGGCGACCGCGAACACACCGCAGCCGCGGCTCTTCGTTCTCGTATGCAAAAGAGGAAAAAAAACACGCTTCATAACCGTTTACATGTGCAGGCGCACCGTGCGTCGGCGGAGGCTCATCGCGCACCGGTGAGGAACAGGACACTGATGGTGGCTGGCTCCTGGGTTGGTGCGAGCGCAGGTTGTGTCGCTGCTGCGGAACCGCCGTACCGCGCCGGGCTGCCACGCGCGCAGAGCAGCAAGGTGGCCCGCGAGCCGAGCACTGCCTGCAGCTGACAGTCCGTTGCTCAGCTGCTGGATCCGCTCCTCGCGGGAGGCTGCATCGGTGGAGATGCCGGCTCCTCGCCGACCATCGCACTCCCACTTTTCTCTCTTTCTCTCTTTCTCTCTCTCCCTCGCTCTCTCTCTGTCCACGATCCGCTGCGCTGCCAACACGCTCGCCGGCAGCTGCTCGAGACCACTCAGGCTGCGCCGTAAAAGACACTCTCTTCCCTCTTTCCCCCCGCGAGGTCCCAGTCAGGCAAATCGGTGGGTGGCACGTGCGTCAAGTATCGTGTGTCCCCTCGACCATCTGCTCTTTCTTTTCTCCCCCTCTGTTTTCTATTTTCTGTTACTGTGCGTCGGTGTTGTTTTCATTTCCAGCACCTCTACCGAAGAACACCTGACGTCCCGTTTCGCCTTTCTGTTTTTCTCTTTTCGATTCCCCCGCCAAGACAGCTCATCTTTTTCTGCTCTCTCCAACTGAGGTCAGCTGCGTGCTTCTTGTTCTTTCACTGTCCCCTGTCCACCTTTGCCGGTGTCGTGCGGTGCCCCGATTTTCTCAGGGCTCGCCGATCTGCTTTTGTGTTGTGATTTCCCGCGTGCGTCTCTAGAAGCCTGATACGGCAGCCGCTGCATCAACAGCGCCAGCCTGTGTTGGACGACGTGCTTGAAGCACTTAAACGCCAGAGGAACATCAAGTGTATATCTTGTCTATCTAAAGTGTCTTTTCTATCTTTTTTTCGCCCTGTGTTAAATACGGCTGTAAAGAACTAAGGTCTTTTAAATAAAGGCCGTTGTCGAGCTGGTGTAGCGGGTGGCTACGTTCTGGCTTTTCTGTACTTCTTTTTTTTTTCTTCATTTTTTCCCAACAACTAAGACAGGCACTCGCCACTATCTTCTGCAATTTTTTCATTGACACTGCAACAACAACTTTTAAAAAATTTAAAGAATCAAAAAAAAAATTGAGTTTCTAAACTGTAAGGCTGTCCATCACGACTAGCCCTTTTTTTCCCTCTCTCTCTCTCTCTCTTTCTCTCTCTCACGGAAGCCGGTTTCACCTGCTTGGTTGAAAAACAAAAAAAATAACTTTTCTGTGTTTCTCACTCTCTTTTTTCTTCTTGTGGTGTGAGTGCGCTCGCAATTGTTCGCTCTTCTCCCCTCCCTCTTCAACTGGTCGTCGTCAAAGTACACTAGTTTGTGCGCTCTTTGGTCCTACTGTAGGTGGCGGCTGTGGATCCAGTGCGTGCGTCCGAATATCTCTTTTTTCCAAGCATCTTCGGAGGTGAAGTTGTGGAGCAGACGAACAAGAACGTGGTGCCGGCAGCCGTGAACTGTTTCTTCTTTCTCTCATCTGTCATTCTTCCGTTTTAGTAGTGCTCTGTTCTTCTTTTTTTTTCTTCAGTAGCCGTTGTTGCTCTCTCACTGTGAACACCAACCGTGTTGCCTAAAGAGTGAGCTAACGCGCTCGTTTCCATAACATTTCCGCTTGCTTGTGTGCTTTGGGGATCGTAGCAAACGGTCGTTATCATTGGAGTAAGTCGTAAATCGCCTTCTCGCAGCTCTTCTTTGCTTCTGTTTCAACTCTTCTTCAACCGATTTCGTTTCACGCCGCCACATTCCTGCAGGGTCTCTGCAGATCGGTGGCTCGTGGAAGGCGGTGCATCGAAGCACTGCGGCACAGGAGTGGAGCGAAGCCATCTCACTGCTTTCTTCTCGCAGGGTCTCTATTGGTTTACCCCTCCCTCTTTGTGTGTGTGTGTGTTGTGTGTGCTCGAGCGCATATCAGTGACGCACCGCTGTAGTAGTTGTTGAAGCCGTGCAGCAAAGCGATTTTTTTTCTTTTCGCGGGGCATTCAGCTGCCCCAAGCTGCCGCTTCAAATCGATTCTTTTTTTTGTGTGTTTTCCACCACACGCTTGACACAACGCATAAACGTCACCGCGTCGAGCAACGGAAAGGGGAAAAAGTAAAAGCTGCTGCGCTGTAGTGGTCTGCACCGCTCTCAAGCATTGCTTCACATTTCCCTCTCTCTCCTCGTAAAACCTGCATCTCCTCCACGGACATGTTCAAGGTCACGACACACATCGCGCCGCTGACGCGCAAGGCGCAGCTGCTGTATTTAACATTTGGTGCGCTTCTTACGTTTGCCCTAACGGTGGGAGGCTTGCGGGCATGGCTTCCCTCGCGCTACCTCCGTCCGCCCAGCTCCGCCGCACGCCGCTCCGTGGCCTACGACGGCGTCAACCTGCTCGGCGCCATCGTCTTCTTCACCTTTGCCGGCCTGTCCGTCGCGCTGCTCTGTGAGGCCTCGCAGTGCTTTGTGCGCTACGCCTTCCACCCTGCAAACACCGGACGTGAGTGGGTGGCCTACCAGCACGCGGCCGTTGGCACACAGCTTGTGCTCGCCCTCTGCTTCTTCGCAGCTGGTGTCTCGCTGTTCGCGCTGTGGGCAAAGAGTCCTCTCCAGTGTGGCTTCCTCTTCTGCCTGGGACCCAACAAGTACCCCCCTGTGTCGAAGCCCCTCAACAACAGCTTTGGTGCCGTCCTCTCCACTGTCATGTTCTTCGTCTTTGTCCCGCTGTCGTTTGTGATGCTGTACCGCTTGTACACGCTTTGGCGGCTGCAGAAGGCGGTCCGTGCGGCGAGGTCGACGAGCTCGGAAGACGCTGCATTCGCAGATGAAATGGCGGCCACCGTCCCTGACGGGAAGGAAGCAGGTGACGAGCTTCTTGTAGGTGGTGATTCACCTACTGCTGTCAGCAAGCCAATGTGCCCTTTTCAAGCCGCAGCCGCCAACCCGATGGGCAAGCCACTCAGCATGCGCATCTACAAGACGAATTCGTGGCTGAAGCAGCTGTCCCGCATCGTCGGGCTGTGTGTCGGCATCATCGTGTGCGCCGCTCTCACATTTTGGCTGCCAAACGATCCCCGCAAAGCCTCCGCGTCCGCCATTGCGATCTACGCCAAGACAAGCATCTCTCGCGACACTCGCAGCACCACCCTCACCGTCCCTGAGATGCCGTACGCGTGGTTCCGCACCGGGCAGCTGCGCTTCTCCGACAACCTGTACCTGAAGCTCTACCCCGGCAACGTCTTCTTCTACGTTTACCTGCTCTCCGCGGCGGTCATCGTGTTTCTGCTGCGCCAGACGCAGACGGGCCGCTACTGGATGCAGCGCCGCATCCCGCGGTGTGCCTGCTTCACGTACGGCGAGGCAGCCTTCATGGTGGCCACCGCGTGGCTGACAGTGTTCTTCCTCATCTACTGGGTGCGCGACCACAACTACAAGATGAGCTGGACCGCTGCTAACCCGGACCGTGCAAGGGTGGAAAGTGCGGAGCGCTGGGGCCGCGGTCTTGGGCAGCTTGCCATTCTCTTCCTCTCACTGCTGCTGCTGCCCATTGGTCGCCAGTCGGTGCTGGTGACGGTGCTGGGCGTGTCGCGGGACGGCCTGCTGTGGTTCCACCGCGCCATCGGCTACGCAATGCTGGCCGCCACCGTGGCGCACATGGTTGCCTTCTACATCTCATACTACCAGTACGGCATGCTGTGGGACAACGTGCGCAAGATTCCCAACTATGTTGGCCGCAAGGGCGTGTGGGATGACCACACCATTGTAACTGCGACGTGGACGACGTGGTTCATGCTGATTGCGATGGGCATCTTCGGGCTCAACGCGGTGCGGCGCCGCTACTACGAGCTGTTCTACTACACCCACCTCGCGGCCACCTACATGACGCTGCCGATGATGCTGCTGCACGCGTCGGCGGGGTGGATGTACATGCTGCCGGGGCTGACGGTGTTCGCGGCGGACCAGCTGGTGCGCGTGTGGCAGCGCTCGCGGTGGTGCGGGTGGTAACGCACCCCGGCGATCAGCAGAGGACACGGTGGAGCTTGCCTTCTCGGTGCCGGGGCGGTGGGACATGCGGTGCGTGCACCCGGGGACAGTACGTGCTGGTGTGCGTGCCGGAGCTGACGGCGCTGCAGTGGCACCCGTTCACGCTGGCGAGCGTGGTGGAGGACGAGGCGGTGGACGGCGCTGGCGCGACGCTGTGCACGACGGGGACGGTCTTCTACCTGCACATCAAGTCGATGGGGCCGCGCACGTGGACGGGGCGGCTGCACGACCTGGTGCGCACGGGGCAGGCGTTCAGCCTCGGCGTGGAGGGCCCGTGCGGGACGCCGGTGGACTACAGCCGCTACGACGACGTCGTGCTGGTGGCGGGCGGCATCGGCGCGGCGCCGTGCGTGTCGGTGTACGGGTCGCTGCTGCGGGCCTACATGCGCAGCGCGGACGGCGCCGGCGTGCCGCGCGTGCGCATGGTGTGGAGCAACGGCGGTGGCGTCGCTGGGGGCTGCCGTGCGACATGCTGTAGCTGCGGCGTCGTTTTACCATACGCCTGGAGCGGCTGCCCAGCATCGCAGTCAACGGACACCATGCCCGACAACTGCACAATCCATAGCGCACGTCGACCAACAGAAACCAAACGGTGGAGGTCCCGCTCCACACGGTGCGCGACGACGACTGTCGCGCTGGGCAGTGTAAGTGACGCGCTCAGCGGGAGCTGAAGCGCTTTGCGACACTGGACAACCGCCTGCACGAGGAGTGGCGCAGCGATCGGGCCCCTGCGCGAGGAGCGCGGGAGGAGCCAGCCCGTGTGTGCGCAGGGAACCCGACGCGGACGGAGGACGCCAGTGCCGCCAAGCGCGGCGCGCAGGCTGCGGTGGTGTACGAAGGGCCGCCCGCGAGCTGACGCCGCGAGATACGACAGCGCCTTCCTGGACCCCGGACGGTAGGCTGCGCGATGGGACGGGTCGAACGTGGCTAGCAAGTGGTGCTCGGTGTGGCGGAACAGGTAGGCCCATGGTCGCGGAAGCAGCAGCAGCAGCAAGCTTCGACGATCGGGTTGGCGTGCAACACCGAGAAGAATTTATGTTCTGAGTCGGGCGAGTGATTGTTTGCCGCTGCTTTATTATTTTTTGTGTTTCTGTGTGCTTCTCCAGGCGCCGGTGCTTCTGTTGTTCTCCTGACGCTCTGACACTGGTTGGGCTAGCGGATGTCCCAGCGAGGCGTGTCAGGTGTGTGGCGGAAGCGCGGCGACCGCGAACACACCGCAGCCGCGGCTCTTCGTTCTCGTATGCAAAAGAGGAAAAAAAACACGCTTCATAACCGTTTACATGTGCAGGCGCACCAGTGCGTCGGCGGAGGCTCATCGCGCACCGGTGAGGAACAGGACACTGATGGTGGCTGGCTCCTGGGTTGGTGCGAGCGCAGGTTGTGTCGCTGCTGCGGAACCGCCGTACCGCGCCGGGCTGCCACGCGCGCAGAGCAGCAAGGTGGCCCGCGAGCCGAGCACTGCCTGCAGCTGACAGTCCGTTGCTCAGCTGCTGGATCCGCTCCTCGCGGGAGGCTGCATCGGTGGAGATGCCGGCTCCTCGCCGACCATCGCACTCCCACTTTTCTCTCTTTCTCTCTTTCTCTCTCTCCCTCGCTCTCTCTCTGTCCACGATCCGCTGCGCTGCCAACACGCTCGCCGGCAGCTGCTCGAGACCACTCAGGCTGCGCCGTAAAAGACACTCTCTTCCCTCTTTCCCCCCGCGAGGTCCCAGTCAGGCAAATCGGTGGGTGGCACGTGCGTCAAGTATCGTGTGTCCCCTCGACCATCTGCTCTTTCTTTTCTCCCCCTCTGTTTTCTATTTTCTGTTACTGTGCGTCGGTGTTGTTTTCATTTCCAGCACCTCTACCGAAGAACACCTGACGTCCCGTTTCGCCTTTCTGTTTTTCTCTTTTCGATTCCCCCGCCAAGACAGCTCATCTTTTTCTGCTCTCTCCAACTGAGGTCAGCTGCGTGCTTCTTGTTCTTTCACTGTCCCCTGTCCACCTTTGCCGGTGTCGTGCGGTGCCCCGATTTTCTCAGGGCTCGCCGATCTGCTTTTGTGTTGTGATTTCCCGCGTGCGTCTCTAGAAGCCTGATACGGCAGCCGCTGCATCAACAGCGCCAGCCTGTGTTGGACGACGTGCTTGAAGCACTTAAACGCCAGAGGAACATCAAGTGTATATCTTGTCTATCTAAAGTGTCTTTTCTATCTTTTTTTCGCCCTGTGTTAAATACGGCTGTAAAGAACTAAGGTCTTTTAAATAAAGGCCGTTGTCGAGCTGGTGTAGCGGGTGGCTACGTTCTGGCTTTTCTGTACTTCTTTTTTTTTTCTTCATTTTTTCCCAACAACTAAGACAGGCACTCGCCACTATCTTCTGCAATTTTTTCATTGACACTGCAACAACAACTTTTAAAAAATTTAAAGAATCAAAAAAAAAATTGAGTTTCTAAACTGTAAGGCTGTCCATCACGACTAGCCCTTTTTTTCCCTCTCTCTCTCTCTCTCTTTCTCTCTCTCACGGAAGCCGGTTTCACCTGCTTGGTTGAAAAACAAAAAAAATAACTTTTCTGTGTTTCTCACTCTCTTTTTTCTTCTTGTGGTGTGAGTGCGCTCGCAATTGTTCGCTCTTCTCCCCTCCCTCTTCAACTGGTCGTCGTCAAAGTACACTAGTTTGTGCGCTCTTTGGTCCTACTGTAGGTGGCGGCTGTGGATCCAGTGCGTGCGTCCGAATATCTCTTTTTTCCAAGCATCTTCGGAGGTGAAGTTGTGGAGCAGACGAACAAGAACGTGGTGCCGGCAGCCGTGAACTGTTTCTTCTTTCTCTCATCTGTCATTCTTCCGTTTTAGTAGTGCTCTGTTCTTCTTTTTTTTTCTTCAGTAGCCGTTGTTGCTCTCTCACTGTGAACACCAACCGTGTTGCCTAAAGAGTGAGCTAACGCGCTCGTTTCC
>AODS02000175.1:0-20754 GCA_000331325.2 Crithidia fasciculata
CGTCTGCCATGACGAGCGTCATCGTGCAGCTGCGGCGCGTCGGCGTGCCGCTCCATTACACCCAACGCCTCTGCATCGTGCCGCTTGTCTGTGCCTTTCGTGCCGTGTGGTGGCTAAATCCGCAGATACGCATGAGTGTAGAGTTTGACGCGAACGTCGACGGCAAGCCGCGTGGCTGGGAGGACATCGCGCTGCACAACCAAGCCTTCATCGGCAACCACACCTCCTTCTGGGACGTCTTTGCGTTTCTGTGCCTCGCGCCGATGCGCCACCTCATCCACACCCGCACGCTCATGAAGGCCTCGCTGCGCGAGATCCCCATCTTTGGCGGCATCTTCGACCGCGTCGGCAACTTCCCCGTCTACTTCAAGTCGGATGAAGAGGGGCGTTTCGAGGTGGACAAGGAGCGGCAGGCCGCCGTGCAGAGCGGGGTCGACGCGCACCTGCGCAGCGGCGGCGACCTCGCGATCTTCCCTGAAGGCGCCATCAACAAAAACCCACGCGTGCTGCAGACGTTCCGCTTTGGCACCTTCGCCACCATCTTTGAGCACCGCATGACGGTGTACTACTTCGTGCACATGGGTGGCGAGAAGACGTGGCCGCGGTGGACGATGGTGGGGGGCATGCCGACCGACATGCACATTCGCGCCGGCCGCTTCCCGATTGACTTTGATACAGAGGACAGCAGGCAGGTGGCGCGTCGGATGCAGCTGCGGATGCAGACGGTGTACAACGAGTTGCTGACGGCGTGGGTGGGGCCAGATGCGGTGGAGGTGGTGGTGGACGAGTGTGGGGAGCTGAAGAAGGTGCGGTAGAGTAGCACGAGTACGCCTTGTGTGCGTGTGTTTCTGCGTGAGTGTGTTTGTCACACGTCTTTCGATGTCTTCTGAGGTGTCCGCTTCTTCTCTTTGCCTTTGTTGCTGCTCCGCCACAGGCGTGTGTTTTTATTTCGTGGCCTCTCTCGCTTTGTTGCTCCTCTTTGGGTACATTTGATATCTCACACAACACCGATACGCTCGCTAACGCACGCACAAATAATAATAATAATAGTAAAAGACAGGCAGACAGAGAGAAAATGCAGAAAGAGGTTGACTGCGTTCATCACTCTCCAAAGAAAATAGTAAAACGTATTCCTGCGGGCTGCCGTGGACAACAAAATTGAAGAGAATAAGAGTTGAGATGTGCTGCTGCTAGCTGGACGGGCCGTGGTGCTACAACGCTGCGGACACGACAGCTGCATCCTCTCACGTGTCGTACAGATTATAGACTCCTTCGTCTTGTTATTAATTTCCATCTTGTACTCCTCCTCCTTTCTCCCACACACCATCCACAGAAGCAAGAAGCTCGTAGCGCACCGGCTTATCACAAACATTGTATTTCCACCATATTTTCTTAACGTACGGTGAGCACTACTGCTCGCACCTATCGACGACGACCGCCTCCACTAAATCGTGGCCTTATCATTGCGCATCCCTTCTGCGCACACAAACAAAAAAAAAAACAATCATTTCTTTCTCTTGATTTGGGTTTTGTGCACACACACATACGAACACACATACAGAGCATCAGCACCATGCAGGCGATCCGCAATGCCGCCGCGCGTATGCCCGGCACGCAGAACTGCTGGCAGCGCAACTGGCCGCGCGTTTTTCTTCTCTTCTCCCTCGCGACGGCGGCGTTGTGCTTCGCCTCGATCATTACCGGCCTCATCACCGCGGTCCTGCAGCCCCGCTTGGTGCTCCTCAGCATCTACTGCCTTATCTTTGCCCTTCTCGGCTTCTCAGCTGAGCTGCGGCAATTCTCGTGGTGCGCCGCGTCGTGTACCTTTGATGCGCTACTTTTACTTTCTCACCTACTACAAGGCGCGTGCCATCTTCTACTTGATGTTTGGCTGCCTGCTGCTGACGAGCGCGTGCTCGACATCATTGCGCGATTGTGACGATTGTTCTCGGCTTCATGATGCTGCTCACCTCTCTCATTGTCGACCTCCCGTCTTCGAGGACCGCGGGAGCAGCAGAGAAGGAGGAAGAGTTTCGCAATTACTACTGGGCCCGAGCCGAGCAGCACGCGCACACGCTCCCCCTGCAGCTCCGCCGGCGGTCAGCGGGCAGGCAGGCGGCGCATCGAACTTCGCGAGCGACGCACCGATGGCCGACACACCCGCGCAGCCCGCGAAGTCGGCGGCGGTGCAGAACACGCAGATGACGGCGAAGGCGCCACCGAGCGCCATGCCGGCGCAGACGTACGCCACACCGCAGGCCGCGAACTACACGGAGCAGGCGTACCGCAACAGCAGCGACGACGAGCCGGCGCGCACGCAAAGCTCCGGCGTGTACGGAGGTGGTGCTGGTGCTGGCGGTGCGAACATGTACGCGAGTGGCGGCAAGAGCGGGCCGAGCATGTTTGCGCCGTCAGACACGTCCCGTGCGACGAGTATGGCGCCGCCGCTGCAGGAAGCCGGCGTGACGCGTGGCAACGGTACCGAGAGCGCCATCCGTCGTGACTTTGCGGCCGCCGTCGCGACGAACCTTAAGGACGATGATCTGCGTTAGTTTTCAACAAAAAAGGCGAAAATACCTTCAAGAAAAAACAAAAAGAAGAGGCCACGCACATGCCAACGTCGTCCCTGAACTGCTGTAGAACTCTCTTAGAAGAAAAAAAAAAAGAAGCGAGTTGCCTTCTTGTCCTGATTGTTGTTGTTCTGTGCAAAGGGGGAATGGATTTGCGCGGTGGAGAGGCACGACGTCACCGCATTTGTTCGTTGCGTTTGCCAAATGGGCTGCTTTTCTTTCTTTCCGTCGCCTGGGGCCTTCACGTCGTGCTGTCGCTGGCGACACACTTCGCGTCTTTTTTCTTTTAAATCTTGTGGGGATATGGTTGACCGACAACATCATTACCACAGCCACAAAAAAAAGAGGTGGTTTTGATCGATCTTGCCAAGCGCGTACGGCGAGCTACCACAGCTACTCGCGCCACCCCTCTCTCGCCCTTCTGAGTTCGTCTCTCTGAATCTTCTCTACAGCCAGTCCTTCTCTTTTTTAGTGTGTGTCTGGTGAGAGAATGAGCAGTACGCTGGTGAGCGTTGTTCTTTTCAGCTGCCCTTCTTTCCGGGGTTTTATTTCTTTTTTTTCTTTACCTGTTCTTTATATCTTTTATTAATGTTTTCTTCGTTCTTCCATTGCTGTTGCGTTGTGGGTTTGTGTGGTTGGTTAGAAGTGCATTTGCAGAAACGTGAGCAGTCAGCAGATACGCCGTGTACGCGTGGAGAGAAAGAGTTGTGGAGATGTGTGTGATGCCCCGCACGTTGTTGTCCTCCTATGAAGTGAGGTGAGAGGTGTGCTGTGCGATGGCAGACGCGCGAAGTCTTCAACATGAACCCGATTCTTCGTTGTGGGGCAGCTGCGCCTTCGCCTGCCTTCCTCGGGAGGTTTTTTACCTTCCACTCCATTTTAAACCACTGCGTGACCGCCGTTAGAGATGATTGCATTCGTGTCTTTGCACATCTGTTGCCGAAGAAAGCGCCTTGCAGGGCACAACACGCTTGCCGCATCTTTTTTTTCCTTTCTCACTCTCTCCCCTTGTTTCCTTCTTGAATATCACACGCACACCTTTTTTCTGCATTCTCGCTCAACAGGACAGGCGAGTGAACTCGACAACCACAGCGTATGAGAGAGAGAGAAACGAGTGTCACACACACATACTCACACAACGATCAACCAATTGCACGCACTGCCGTAGCGAACGAACGAAGCACTCGAGACAAGACCGAGGTCAACATCAAGCGCGGCTTTTTCCCTCTCTCTAATCTCTTTCTTTAGAACACGACGAGCATGAGCGACGACGAGGGGCCGCCACCGGTGCAGGACGCACACCGCCGTCCGCCACCACGTCGCGCCGCACAGTCCGGCATCGCCAGCGGCAGAGGCGCTGCAGCCGCGAAGCGAATGGACCCCCGTTTTGACCCGATGTTCGGCAAAGTCGACGTGCGCCACTTCGAGCAGCACTACAAGTTTCTGCGAGAGGAGGAGGAGAAGGAGGAGGTGGAGCGGCGCTTTAAAATTAAGTGTCTGAAGTGCGTGTTGCGGCGCGCAGAGCTGGAGGAGGCGGGAGAGGACTTGGACGAGTACGACTTGTCCGACTACGAGCAGGAAGTCTTCGGCGAAGACCACCAACGCGACCTGCGGGCGATGAAGCTCACCCCGCCTCAGCACCTATACAAGGAGCTCGCACAGCTGCAGCGTGCCTCGCAGCTGTACACGGCTCGCACCCGCGATGACAAGGTAAAGGACCGCCACGCGACGGTGAAGAAGGAGTTGCTGAAGAAGGAAGTGCAGGCGGTGAAGGCGGGCACCAAGTCGAAGCCCTTCTTCCCGAAGCGGGCCGAGGTGAAGAAGGCGATGCTGGCGGACACCTTTACGCACTTGAACGACAAGGGAGGCAAGGCTGCTGTGGATCGCTACCTGATGCGTAAGCAGAAGAAGTAGGCGCAACGTCTTGTAGTTGTGCCGGTCCTGTGGCTTGAATGCCCCTCCTCTGCTGCCTCTTCGAAAAAACCCGGTGCTTCTCTGTGTTCTTGCTAAAAAGGCTGTCATGATAAGCCTTTTTTTTTTCCTAACTCTGCGATTAAGGAAAAGATGGAACACCCATCAGCCTAATGAGCACAATTATTAAAAAAAAAACCTTTTTGCTGTGGTTTAATGCGCTGCTGCTCGCACGACTAGCGCGTGTTGTGCGGACGTCTCTCGTGGCGTCTTAAGCACACACTCTCCCTCTCAGCTTTGGCTTGGATGGTTCGTTGCGTCCCATTTCCTCTTCTCCTCCTCTCCTACTTCTCTTCTCCGTCTTGACCACCCCAACACCTTTCTGCCAAGGTGAAGGTAGTGACGTTCACATCAGTCCTTTTTTTTGTTGCTGTTGTTTCGATTGCCCTTGTTGTTGTCGAGGTGCGAGTGAGAAGCGCACTTCCCTTATTCTTTGCTTTCTTACTCTGCGGCCACAACGCTGAGAAGACATATCGCAGATTTCGTTTGTCCCTTCTCACGCTTTTCTAAAATTCGGTCATTGCCAATCCCTCAAGTGAAATCTTCCCACTTTTCTATTTTTTAAACTCTTTCCGCTAACGCGTCGTGCTGTGTGTCTGCACGTAGTTGAAGCTTCACACTCTCTATCTTCACACGCACACATCCACACACACCTGTTATATATTTTTTGTTGCTCTTTTTATCGCCTCCGTGTCCGTCTCTGCTTCGTGCTTCTATCTTTTTTTTGTTTCTGCGGGTCACCGCGTGTTTATCAAAACGACTTGTGCACGCATCTATTTTGCACAACCTTCGAGACAACAGTAGTTGCCTGCATGCGGCTGCCCACCAACGACTTCGGTCCCACCTCGGTGGGGCCGCCGCTGCATCAACAGGAGGGATGGCTGCAGTGGTTCACGCGCACGATGCGTGAGACCGCCAACCCAAACACGATGCACACCGAGGACCTCACCGCGGTGGAGCTGGAGAAGCAGGCCAGCTTCGAGAGCCTCGACTACTACAAGCCCTACCCGGACATGTACGTGGAGTACCTCCGCGAAAGCCACGAGAACCGCCGACATCGCTACCTGGACACGTCTGCATCGATGGACGGCGTCTCGCCCGTCTCGCCCGAGGCAGCGGTGGAGCGTCCGTCGCCGGCACTGCCGTCCTCCACCGTCGCCTCGCGTGCAAATAATGTTGCGTCGACGTCGCCCACTTCTGCCTCGTCTCCCATGCAGCACGTGACGGAGGCGTTCCCGATCTTGCAGATGGACAAGGAGGAACGGCACGCCGCGCTGCGGTGGCTGCTGCACGTCCTGATCGCGCTCTCGGTCGGCGTGGTGGCCACCTTTGTCTCCTACGCGGTGGACTTCCTGGAAAAGTACCGGGCGGACGTGCTGTACGCCGTCATGACCAAAGATGGCCGGCACAGCGCCGGAGGCAACGCGCTTGGCTTTCTCTACACGGTGCTGGGATCGGTGGTCTTGGTGGCAGTGGCGGCTGGCGTGGTGGTGTACTTCGAGCCCGCTGCTGCTGGCGGCGGTATTCCCGACGTCATGGCGTATTTGAACGGCGTCCACCTGCGCAAGGCGATGAACCTGCGCACTTTCATCGCGAAGATCATCTCCTGCATTTGCGCGGTGTCGGGCGGGTTGCCGGTGGGGCTGGAGGCGCCACTGATCCACCTTGGCGCGATTACCGGCGCAGGAATGACACAAGGACGTAGCCGCACTCTAGGCTTTCAGACGCATTTCTTCCAAGCCTTCCGCAACCACAAAGACCGCCGCGACTTCATCACTGCCGGTGCGGCCTGCGGCGTCTCCGTCGCCTTTGGCGCGCCAATCGGTGGTTTGCTCTTTGTAATGGAAGAGGTGAGCAGCTTCTGGGATCAGAGCTCCAATGGCCAGATCTTCCTGGCCACGATGCTGTGCTTCACCTTCAGCACGATCATCAACTCCATCGTGGAGGACCGCCGGCTGCTCGGGACGGTGTCGAACGCCGCGTCTGTCCTTTTCGAGGTGAACTTGACGATCCCGCTTAACTTGGTTTCTATTGTGCCTTCGCTGCTGTTGGGCGTCGTGATCGGCTCGATGGCGGCCTTCTTCACCAAGGCAAATCTGATGCTCATTAAGTGGCGCCGTCGCGTCCTGCGGCCGTACCCCTTCCGCCGCTTTCTTGAACCCGTCGTCGTCGGCGCGGTCTTCTCGGCGTGCATGTTCGCGCTCTCCCTCGTCGCGCCGTGTGCGCCGGAGCTCGAGATACGCGACGTCAACGACACCGCACACGTATGGGGCACCGAGGCTGCCAGCCGGCTCTTCAACAACACCTGCACGGAGCCCGACACCTACTCCCCGCTGGGCACGCTGAACATGGCGTCGGGCAAGAACACGATTCGCCACCTCTTCTCACGCCAGACGGCCGGCGAGTTCAGCGTGGTGAACCTGGTCCTGTACTTCTGCATCTACTTTGGCTTCGCGATGCTGTCGAGCGGCACGGCGGTGGCGGGCGGGCTTGTTGTGCCGAGCCTCGTGATGGGTGCTGTCTTTGGCCGGCTCTACGGGCTGCTGCTCTTCAAGCTCGGTGCCTCTGGTGCCATTCCTGGCCTGCCGAACAGCTACGCCGCGTCCGACGCGTGGATGGACCCCGGCGTGTTCGCGCTCATCGGCGCCGGTGCCTTTCTCGCCGGCACGTCCCGCATGACGATGGCCATCTGTGTGATCATGGTGGAGCTCTCCGCCGAGCTGCACTACCTGCTGCCTGTGATGGTAGCCATTGTCATGTCCAAGTCCACCGCCGACTGGCTCTGCGAGCCCTTGTACCACCAGATGCTGCTCATGGACAGCGTGCCCTACCTGCCACACAACATTGTGCGACCAGAGTTCGAGCAGCTGACGGCGGCGGATGTCATGGCGAGCGAGGTGGTGATGCTGCGGATGCGGGAGCGGACGGAGACGGTGCTGGCCGCGCTGCGCGACAGCACTCATCATGCCTTTCCAGTCGTGGAGGCAGAGATCGAGGAGGAGGGAGGAGGGGGAGAAGGTGAAGCTGGTGGCGCTGCTGGAGGAGAAGCTAGTAATGGGTATTTAAAGTCTGGCGAAGGCAGCGCGGCGCGCCGTGGCGTTTTGATCACATCTCCGCTCTCCTCCCCTCCCCGCAACCACAGCAACGGTCATGCCGCTGCAGCGGCGTCGGCAGCCGTGTCGCCCAGCACACCGCATGTCCGCTACAAGTTTGTTGGCTTGGTCACACGCGAAGATCTGCAGGTCTACTTCACCCTACCGCAGCTTGCCGACTACGACCCCTCTGCACCGCCGTCGCCGTCTGCGCAGGCCGTGCCGCTCACCGCCGATGACAGCGACGGCTTCGGTGGCCGTCTCGCCCCCTGCGTCCTCGCCATCCGGAAGCTGTCCTGGCAGCAGTGGACGGCGCAGAAGAGCAGGCTCTTCTTCTCCACGTCAGACCGCTACGAGTGGGTGCGGACGCACATTCCCGACGGCGCTCCCGCTGGCGTGGACGTCGGCGCAGAGAGCACCTCCTTCATCAGCGAAAACCGGCTGCCACCGGTGATCGACCTCTCCTTGATTGTCAACCGCAGCCCGTGGGTGATTCCGCCCTTCTTCAATCTTCAGATGGCGTACCACACATTTCGGATGATGGGCCTGCGTCACATGGTTGTGGTGGACGGTGACACCGTCGCGGGTGTTATTACACGAAAAGACCTCCTCGTCGACTCGCTGCGGCGCCGCATGAAGGAGCTGAGCGCGCGGCTGGCGACGGCGGATTCGGCCGCCCCGTCGCTGCCGCCAAGTCACACGAATCGGCACAACCCGCAGCGCTCTACAGCGGCAGGGTCAACACGCTCATCACCACCGCCGCCGTCTTTGATCCGTCATGCAGCGGTGGACGGGACGGAGGGAGTGGGGAACGCACCGGTGGTGCAAATCCTGCGTAAGCCCACAGCTGTTCCTCCTGCTGCTGCTGCTGCTGCAGGGCCAATGAGTGCAATGCCACGCACCACGGCTGCTGCTGTCACGCAGGTGCCGTTGCATGGCGGGAAGGAAGCTGCGCGGGGAGGCGAAGGCGACAAGGCAGCAGTGGCGGAGCAGCGCGTCGCGACGGCGATGTCAGGAGATGTGCAGAACGACGTGGAGAGCTCCGCGAACGCAGGGAAGCCTCTGCCGGCGTCGACATCGCTGAGTTCGCTGTTTGGTCCTCCGGCTGCCACGCTGTCGTCTCCTGCGCAGGCACCACCACGCGCCACCACGCAGCCGTCGTCTGGAATGGGCGGAGCTGCTGCTGCTGCTGCTCCTTCGAAGAGGATGCATACGCTGCCACCAGAGGCCGCGGTGCTTTTTGACCTTGACGCAGTACGCTCACCACGTGATCCTTCTGGTGTCTAAGGGAGAGAAAGGGGGAAAAAAGACGGAAATAAATATTTTGTTGTGTTCGGTCTATTCGTTTTTTGTTTCCAGTTGGTCTTTCAGGCTTGTGTTGTGTGCTTTCATTGAGATGGTTATCTTGTGGGTGTTCCGCTATTGCTAATGTTTTTTTTTTTAACTCAACAAAACAACAACAAAAAGCCGTTTCTTGTCATCCTCTTTTCCCGTGTTTTCTCTCTCTTTTTGTCACCTCGCTTGCTCGAAATATAAATTATATCCCATTCGTCACCACTGCCTAACGAGACGGACATGCGGGGACTTCAGGGAGGGTCACGGGCACTTTTGTTGACAACGGTACAAGAACGAATTGCATGAATGAAAGATGCTTATAGCCACGCATACCCATACAAACACGCACATAGTTGTGTGGGACATCAGTAGTCTTTTTCGTGTTTCTTCGAAAGTAACGAAGCCTTGCTCACTTCTAAATGCTTCTTGATGCACCCCGTCCACCTATCTCGACTTCGCACCGGCTGTCAACAAATCCAAACGCCTACTTGAATCATTGACAGACTCACGAACACAACGTATTGCACTTCCGCAGCACGCACAGGGAAGGATACACGAACACACACAGACAAACGAACAAAAAAGAAACACACACTACCATAGAAGTAGACTACGACTCACCTCATCGCTCTGCCACTGTCCAACGCTCTCATCATGTCCTCCGACGCTGCGCTTGATGAAAAGCTGACGGCTCTCCTCCGCGTCATGGTGAGCCGACTGCCGCCCAACAAAAAGCTTCCCTCTGCTGTCGTTGTGCAGCTGCTGCGCGGCAAGTATGGCGACACCTACAGCGACGCCTACCTGGCAAGTCACGATGCCTTCATTGTCGACACGATCCAGCAGCTGACTAACGAAAAAGAAAAGGCAGCGGCGGCGACAGCGGCGCCAGCACCGAAGAGCGCACCCGCTGCGTCGTCGTCTTCAGAAGATGACGAAGAAGAGAGTGAAGAGGACGAGAGCGACGACGCCAGCGTCGATGAAGAAGACGAGGAGGAGAGCGTGGACGAGGAGTCGGATGAGGAGGAGGAGTCTGACATCACCGATGGCTCCGACTCTGACGATGGCGATGACAGCGAGGTGGACGGTGATGACGGCGAAGACCAGGATGCACCCGCGAAGAAAAAGGCGCGCTTGGAGGAGGTGGAGGCGATTGCGCAGAAAGAAGCTGACGCAGGCACCGCCGGCAACGGGGCTGCCGCCGCCGCCACCGTGGCGGAGCGCTGCAAGGCGATGGCGGAGTGCCTGCGGAAGCTTGCCTACCGCGTACGTGCCCCGAGCGACGCCGAAACCCTGGAGGACTACCTGAACAATTTTCTCATTGTGGAGTTCCAGAAGCATGGCATGGACCCGGAGAAGTACTCGAAGTCCGACGTGAAGCGGTACCGGATTCAGCGGGAGGTGGAGCTGCTGCAGCAGGACGGGGCGTCGCTCGCGCTGGATCGCCGCAACCGCGCCGGTCGTGGCTTCAGCCATATAGAGGTGACGGCGGACGGGGCGGCGTCACCAGCACCTGCGCCGGTTGTAGCGAATAAGCAGGCCTCGATGTTCCTCGATGATGAGTAGATTTCAGAGGAGGTGTGAAGGGCAGGAGAAAGATCAAGGACCGTGAAACGAGAGAGAGAGAGAGAGAGGGAGAAGGAGACATCTTCACGCTCATGCACACGCACACACGTACCATACACTCGTAACTTTATGCCGCTGACAATCAGCCTTTTTTATTATTATTAGTTTTGCGTTGTCGTCTCGAGTCTCTTCGTTCTGCTCGTTTGGAGGGCGTTGACGGCCTTCACGCTGCGGTGCCGCCGCACGGACGTGGTGAGGTCAGGCGCGAGGGTGAGGAAGCCGGCGAACACACTCGCACACACAGTTAAAGAGATGGTGTGGGCAAGAGCGTGGGACAGATGGCGTCAAACCTCGTTAACTACCACTAAAGCAAAGAGAGAGAGCAACGAGGTTGATCCACACATTCACCATTTTTCTTATTTGCGTGTGTGCATTTGTGTGTGTATTCGTGTTCCTGAAACGGTTGTTGCTGATGTTGTTGAGAGGAGACGTTGGTAAATCGTGGTGTTAGGCGCACATAGAGGAGAAAGAAAATAGGTCCGCACAAACACACACGCATACCACGAAAGAAGAAAAAACAGAACGAGAGCGCTGTCAGCGTAGACTAGAGCGACGCTGGATGAAAAGCCAACGTCAAAGACTTATTGAAGGAGCGCTTGCATGTGACTGGCGTATTTTTGCAGACTCGATCCTAGTGCCGCGATTTCTGACGCGCCAGGCCCTACCTGACAGCTGTGAGTGAATGTCGCTCTCGCTTTCTTCGACGTACGCACGTTTCTCTTTTGTTTTTCTGGGCGATTACGTCTCTGGAGAAGAGGAAGAAGAGCACACCACGAATGAATCGCCTAAGCATCTCTCTTAGTATTTCCCTTTCGCCTTTGTCTCACTTATTCTCGTACCGAAACCTGCTACACTTCCATAAATAAAGGAGAAGCGTTTTCAGCACACACAACATAGAACATTATAGAAACTGCGGCACACCCACACACACACAAAAAGAAAAACCCGTAAAGTACGCCGTCAATGCATGTCGTCGCCATTACCACCGCGTGACGACTCGCCGCCGCCGCTGCCGCGTGCGTCGTGGCTGCCCCGCCCTCCGCGGTCCTCCAACACCTCGCAGCTCACACACGCTCTGACTGCTCTCCCGAGGCCAGCCAACACACCACAAGTAAGCAACATCAGCCACAACGCGCATACGCAACACTCACGCTACCGCCACGGAGACGAAGAGTTGTGCGACACCGCGGAGACGCAGGAGCTGCTGGACAACTTCTTCGCTCTTTACGCACCCCCGTCAAGCCAAGTCGCAAGAAGAGAAGCAACTGGTGCGTCTGCTAGTAGTGGTTTTGCGGCGAGGACACGACGAGGCAACGATTGCCTTCTCGCTGACGGTGATGAAGGCGAAGAGAACGCAGCGAACACTGAAGAGGTCGACCGCCTTGACAACGGCAACATCGAAGTGGAAGACGACGAGGAGCGCGACATGCCACTCGGTCGCTCAGGCGGACACCACGCACAGCAGTCGCAGTACGAACCGCCTGCCGGGGATGATGAAGAAGGAGACGAGATGGAAGACGAGGAGGGCGGCGGCGGCTCATCTGGACCGATGGAAGAGGGCAGCTGGAGCGGCAGTCCAGACGAGGGCCCGACTGTAGACCTGGAAAGCACCGAGGTAGCGGGGAAAGATATCGCAGGTACTTCGGCGTGTGCCGCTGCGCCATCATCTCAAGCATCTGTGGCAGACAACACCGCAACAAGAAGAAAAGATTCCGCAGATGGCCACTACGACATGCCGGGAGCGACGCCCAACGCTACAAGTGTGGCTACACTACAATCGTCCGACTCTCCAACTGAGCACATCTACTGGCCCTTCCCACACCCGCCACCACCACCGCCCAAAAATCCCCACGCCCACCTGTCACGCGCCGCGTATCACACGCAACGCTACGGTGCATTCATCAAGGCCTATCTCGCCCTCTCCGACGCGGAGGTGCGCCAGGCAGAGCGACGCGGCCGTGGAATTTGCATGATTGGCGTGCGCAAAACAAGCCGCTCCGGCAAAAGCGGATCGTCCTCGTCGTCGTTCTCGCGTGGGTTTTGGTTTGACGGGGCAAACGTGGCGCACGGCAGCCCCGGCGGCGCCTCCAGCGATCTCCACCGCCATCCGCAGCCGTCTCGCGGCCTGCGGAGACACTTGCCGGACCCGGTGCGCACGCAGCGCGTCTTTCTTCGCCACTCCGTCCTCGCGGTGGAGGGAGACGCGGTGTTCTGCCAGTTGATTGACCGGGCGGAAGTGTTGTACGCAGTCGAGCAGCAGCGACTGGACAGCGCAGCAGCAGCAGCAGCAGCAGCAAGTGGCGCGATGCACAACGAGAACACAGACAGAGAGGATGCGAAGGCCGCTGCGGAAGATAAAGAAGAGAAAAACGTTTTACACTCGCGTTTTCGCAAGCTACCTCGCGTGGCAGAGCCGTATCTCAGGCCGAATGCGCGCTGCATCGCGCTGCACTACGGCCTGCCCGACACTCCTGCTGATGCAGCACCGAAGGAGAACGAGAGTGCTGCTCTGTTTGGAGAGGAGGTGAATACGAAGGCCGGTGAAAGAGCAGAGGAGACAACGCAAGCAACAAAAAACACCGCCAGTCCTTCTCGCTTCCCACGCGCCACTCTCATCGCAGTTGTCAGCACCACCCGCCTCGACGAGAACGCAGAAATTTACGTCTCGTTGGACTCCTACTTCCGCTGCCTGGACGAGGTGGCGTGGTACCGACGGTGTTACGGGCAGCTCAACCGGCGCTACGGCTGCAGCGACAATGACCTCGGGGAGGACGAGACTTCACAACGCACTGATAACAACACCAGCAGTGGTGGTGCGGGGGATGTGTACACTGGTGTGAAGCGCTTTGCGGCGTGGCCTGCTGGGCTTACCTACTACCACGGCGTGGGCCGTCGCCACGCCAGCGCCACTGCCGCCGGTGCCTTCCCCTTCACCCTCACCGACCTCGGCGCCGCACCGGAGCTGGGGCACGATCAAAAAGGTGTCGTGGCGTCCCTCTGGATCCCGTACGGGACGTGCTTTCTCTACTGCGGGCCGTCGGTGGCTACACGCAAGGTGGAAAAGTTGGTGTCCGCGCGTGTGCTGCACGGTGCGACTGCTGATGGCGGTGAAGGTGCCGCACCAACAGGGGATCGGCAGACCGGCGTAGACGATGAAGAAGATGATCTGTCCTTTGCAACCGACGACACCTACGCGCTGGGACTTGGCCGGCATGGCGTGTGCTTTGGTCAAGGCCTGACGCGGTACATTAACCATCGCTACAACACCTCCCGCTTCGGCAACGTGGAGCTCTGCTCGGTGATGCTCTCCGTCCCCAGCGAGTTCAGAGAGGAGCCGCAGTCGACCCCAACGTCAGGAGGAGCGTCTGCGCACCGCCCACACGATCCCTCGCTGGCCGACGCAGAGCATCAGCAAATGCGCAACGCGGCAAGACGACTGGGAGGCAGAAACAGCGGTAGCGGTGGTGCTGGTGTCGGCGCATCGTCAACATTGTCTTCCTCTTCCACCCACGCAGCAGCTACTGTCTCAGCTGGTAAGCGCCGTCCTCCGCCGCAGCGCCGCAAGCCGTCAATCTTCTTGGAAGAGAAAAGCTTCTTTGTGACGGTGCCCTTCTTTCTCGTGACCACCGACATCCCACCCGGTACATCACTCCTAGCCTGGACCTACGGTGAGGACTACGACGCGAAGCTCGAGCGCGAGGCTGTCGCGGACGGCCACCTCGTGCCGTACGCGGATGCCGCTCTGCTGAACAGACGTCTCTCTGTGCCTGCTGCGTTATCGACGCCGCTGTCGACTCGACGCACCTTCCAGCGCTACAGCGGCGACTACCGCTTTGCCGTGGGTGTCGGAGATGTTGTCTGGCGACGCCGTCCTCTGCCTCATGCGTTAGGAAGCGGCAACAAAACGTTTGCGGCACGTGTGGAGGACGCGCTGCCCTTCGCGGAGGAGGATCTGTTTGTTGTCGTGCAGACTCAGCGAGGGAGCGTTGAGCAGGTGCTGCTGCAGTTTCTGGAGCCGGTGAATTTGGCAGACGAAGAGCTTGGCGCGTTGCTGTGCGAGCAGCAGCTCAGCCATTACGTCTCCCCACACGCAACGTCCGCACAGGCCGCACGTGCACGCCACGGTGCTGCGCACGGAATTGGTGCCAACGCACACGAAGACTGGCGCCAACACCCATGGTCGACGCACTGGGCTGTTTTTCAATTGCCGCAGAGTGCGTCCACGTCGCTTGCGGCGTCGCTGCCGCTGACCAAAGCCGAGGACGTTCTGCGCCGCTGCGTCGTGGCGACGGTAGAGAGCGTCGCGCTGCTGCTGCCTGACATCGACTACAGCGTCGTGCACACGCAGCATGCGGGAGGTAGAGGAGGAGGCAGAGGACGCGCAGGCCGCAAGAGTGGTGGCAGCACGAGTAGTGGTGGGCGTGTTGCGGTGGAAGCTTCACGTCGCATCGTGGTGAACCTCGACGACCTGCACCACGCCACGCAACTTGTGCGGACGTCAGCTGAGAGAGCGCTGCGTGTGCCGCCGCTCTTCAACGGGCTGCTGTGGCCGCTGTTCAGTGCGCAGTTGGAGCGGGGGAGCACACCTGCTGCTACGTCCGCTGTTGCCAACGCAAGTGGACGTGCGCGTGCTGCCTGACGGGTGCGTCTCCGTTGTCGGCGACGAGCCTGCACATGCAGTTGTGTGTGCCCTTCCTTTTTGCTATTGTTTTCTCGTTTCTGCTCTGATCCAAGGGCCACTACTGCCCGTTTGAACAATTCAAAAAAAAAATTAATGGTACGCATGTAAGGCGTGTTAGCTGCGTGCTGACTTTATTAGAACTCGAGCAGTCTGCCCTGTTTAGCAGCCTCCGCTATCTCTTCTGCTACAATTAATTCCTTCCATTCGCGCAGCACGTGCGGTCGACGCTGCCCACCTCTCTTATTCTCACACGTTTCTCTTCCCATATTTCCCTTTTTCATTTTTCTTCGCCGTTTCGAAGCCACACCGGACGTGCACGAAGACGGCACCCATCAAATAGCAGTCGCGAGGTAAAGCAACTGCCTTCTCATCACCATGTTCGCTGTTCCTCCTTACTGTCGCTACGGCGTTCACGGCGACGTCACCCGCAGCACCAACATCGACGGCACCGCCATCTACCGCACGCGAGAACGCGTGTGTGACTGCCCTCTTCCACCACCACCACGGCTGCAGTCAACACCTTCACGGCGAGCGATGGTAGTGGGACCTCCGCCGCGACGTGTAGCGGGTGTAGCGACACGTCCCCGTCGTCGCGTCAGTGGGAGTGGCATACAGTCAGTAAATTTCTCGCGCAACGGAAATAGAACGAGTGGTGTGCAGACAGCTGCTGTTGCGAATGCCGCTGCTGCTGGTCCTACGGTAACACCAACGGCTGGACTTCTGCACACACCGCTGGATTTCTACGCTGGTGGCCTTCGTATTGTTGTACCTCCCCTCGCTCCTGCTGTTATGGAGGATGAGGCAAACGGAGCTGGTGTGCTGCCCGCACTGCCCTCTATTCCTGTGGTGTGGCCTCAGTCGTACCTGCCAGAGCTGAAGGACTCACTCACGTCTCCATACTCGAGGGCTTCTCTCGGCGCCGGCGCGGCACTCCTCGATGCGAATCCATCGGTGAGTGCAGCCACTCCGGCAGTCCCGTTGCCTTCTCCTGCTGCTGCTGCTACTGCTGTTGGTGAGCAGACGCAACCTGCACTGGCAGCAACGCCACTAGCAGCAGCCGGAGAGGAGCAGAAAATAAAGGAAGAAGAGGTGGTAATGTGCTCCGCTGAGCAACACGACATGCACAGGCGGTGGGGCATCGTCTTTTGCGCTCACTGCGGACTGCGGCTGAGTGATGCCGCTGACGGTGTGGGCTGCTGTCCGTCGACGTGTCCGCTCGGCCCCCATACGCACACCGCCACCACCGCGGCGTCTGCAGAAGGCGGAAAGGCTTCGGGGGATGCTTTTTGCATGTTGTGTGGCACGGGCCTTAAGACCTGCTCTGCCGCTGCTGCTGCTGCTGCTGCTGCTGCTGCTGCTGGTCATGTTCCTCATCCATGTCATGCGTCTGTAAGCGGAGATCAGCAACAGGAGATGCCGCTGGTCCCCAACGGCGACCTTCTCACACGAAATGACTTGCAGAGCGTCGATGAAATCATGGCGCACCTCCTGCACAACGCGCACACGCATGGGGGAAAGCTGCAGCCGCCCTGCGGACTGCCCCACTGTCGATTATGTGAAGGAGCCACAGCAGTAGAGAAAGCTGCCACTGCAGGTGGCACTGGAAGCGATGGACTTCATCCCGATGCCTCTCTGTGGGAGAAGTGGGGAAATGGAGCCGTGCTGTGTGGCAGTCCCGCTGTCGCCATCATCCACAACCACTACTACCGCTGAAGGAGAGAAAGAGAGGGAGAGACGACTACGAGGAGGAAGTGTACGTCGCGCCAATTGCCCCGTCGATGACGCATTAGATCAGAGGTTTTTTCTTTTTCATTAGACAAACGTTTTTCCCCCTTTTATCTCCGTTCTGTTTTCCATTTGAACTGCTAGAGTAGAACACACTAGAAAGCACACACTCCAAAGAAAAAAAAAATCATTTCACTTTTTACTCGAAAGCGTTTTTCTCATTGTTGTGGTGATCATGCTTTGCAAAGCAGTGAGTCAGCGTTTGGTAGTTGGACATGCTTCACCTCCTTCACTCCAGTCAACACCTTCTTCTTGTCCTCTTCTCACTTCTTCTCTGTTCTCTTCCACAAACACGCAACGCCGCACAGACGCACATTTTCAGCTTTCCGCATCCTCTCTCTCTCTCGCTTCACTTTTGTTCTGCTCAGCAGCGCAATGCCGTCGGTTGCCGCCCGTGACTACCGCTGCTCGTGGGAAATCCCGTACGACTTTCACCCCCGCATCCACGCCTACCCCGGCGCTACAAGCGTTGTGCGGGCATACATAGAGAGCACACCCGCAACGCAGAAGGCTGCAGATGGGCAGCAGCGAGTGCAGGAGAAGAAGGGCAAGACGCAGTCGGCGAGGCCGCGTCACTACCGTCTTCAACGTCATCGCACAGCGACACGCGAGGTAGTGGTACGGCAAGAGTGGGTAAGTGAGCCATCGCAGACAGTGCGTGATGCACAACCAGCTGTCAGTGCTTCTGCGACACAACTGCAGCCTTCAGCACCGTCATGGCGGCGTGTGCGGCGTCCTCGTGGCGTCACAAGCGGTAACACTGCACCGGTGAGCGCGACGGCAGAAAAGGGGACGAGCAGAGAGAAGGATCAGCAGCGTTCTTCGGACCGCGGCTCCTCTCCTTCCTACTCCGCCTCCACGTCTGCTGCTGCTGCTGCTGTTAGAAAGCTCATACCACGTAAACCAGCTTCTCATCCAGCAGTGGTCTCTGTTGGCCACACACCGTCCATGGTTCAACCTCACCCGCCCTCGTCGCCACAGCCACAGCCACAGCAACGATACGGCGATCGCACGAAGCCCCGCTACACCCTCCCAGCTTCCTACGCAGCATATGTGCATCAGTTTGAGCGCGAACCTGTGCCACGCGTTGTAGTGCAGGACCGATTCACCTCTCCACCCTCGCAGCGGGAGCTTCGCCTTGCTGCCCGCCGAGTCCGCTGCACGACGCGCGAGGGCTTCGTGGAGGAGCTGCGCCGATGCTGCGGCGGCACCACCATGGCCGGAGACGCACTCCCGCAGCGGGTACTGGACAGCTACGTCGACACACACACAGGGCACGCGTTTGACGTGGCTGCACACAACTTTAACGCGGTGCTGCCGGACGCCTTCGAGAACACAATCGACGCACGCGCTGCGGCACTGCAGGCGACGGAGCAGCGCATGCGCCGGCGCATCATTCTCGACGTCGCACCGCTCTCTGCAGCGCAGAGCGACGCGTACGCGGCGGGTGGCGTGTCGGTGGTGGACAGCGGTCACGTGGCAGCTCCGATCATTATCTCTGCTTCCGCTGCTGATAGTTCTCCCTCTGAGGAGTACTGGGGAGGCGAGGGAGACGAGAGTGATGCATCCAACACGGAGGCGATGACGGTGGTGGTGCTGCCCTTCGCTGACGAAGTCTTGGCGAGCGCTGAAGCGGTGCGGGTGGCAGAGGCGCGGCGGTGTTGGTCGAGAGGAAGAGAGTGGGACCGGCAGGCGGCCATCCGCAGCGCTGTTGGCACGACAGCGCAGGAGGCGATCGTGACACTGGGCATTGATCAACGCTACCGCCAGCCCGGCGACTTTCTGCTGCATCGCAGCCGCCCGCACTGAGGGGAGGAAGGGTCTGATGGTGCGAAAAAGAATTCGCTGCTGCTGTTAGAGAGGTTGTTGTTTTTGTTGCTGTTAGGGGAGGCGAAGCGCATGATTGTTGCTGTGAGAAGCTGCGCAACGCCTTCTTGTTAGATCTTTTTTTTTTGTTCCTTTTCACTCTGCGTGTACCACTGCTAGATCACTTTTCTCTTTTAAGTACCTTTTACAATAGACACCATTTGTTCCGCTGCGGCACAACACTAAAAAAAAAGAGAAGGAAACAAGAAAGGAACAACAACGGCTTCTGTGCAGTCGGTGGGATGAGCAGCGCAAACGAGTGAAACGCAAAAGGCTGCAAGACGGCTTTAATTATTATTTGAGCTGATACTAGTTGCATCGCTTTCGTGCTTCTTAATGTGCGCGCCTCCTTGCACTCTGTCGCTGTGTTGTTCTCTTTTTTTCTTCAACCCTTCTTCTTCTCTTCGTGTCGGTCTTCTCCCTCAACAGATACCCATTATACACACTTCACCGTTGTAAAAAAATATATATACTACAATAAAAACAAACCCAGCAGTCAACAGCAGCAGTATCCACCATGTCCGACGCAGCCTCCAACACGTCTCCGAAGGTCTTCTTCGTTCTCGGCGGCCCCGGCTCTGGCAAGGGCACCAACTGCGCTCGTCTCGTCGAGGACTTCGGCTACACGCACTTCAGCGCGGGTGACCTTCTCCGCGAGGCCGCCCGCAGTGGCACGAGCGACGTGGCAAAGAAGATTGGCGAAATCATCCGCTCTGGCAACATCGTGCCGAGTGAGATTACGGTGGAGCTGCTGCGGCAGGCCATCGCCGACCACCCCAATCCAAAGGGCTACGTCATCGACGGCTTCCCGCGTAAGGCGGATCAGGCCCGCATGTTCGAGGACGGCATCGCCAAGGCGGCTGGGATTGTGTACTACGACTGCAGCGAGCAGACGATGGAGGACCGGCTGCTGACGCGGGGGGCCAACAGCAGCGGGGCGGAGAAGCGCGACGACGACGCTGCCGAGACGATTCGGCACCGCTTTCGCGTGAATGTGCAGGAGTGCATGCCGGTGGTGGAGTCGTACAAGCAGGGGGGCCGGTGCCACGTCATCGACGCCAACCGCGACCGCGACGCCGTCTACGCCGAGACGAAGCGCATATTCGAGGAGTTGGGAGAGAAGCCTGTCGCTCACTAAGATTGCGCGTCTTGCAGAATTATCCAGATTGTGTGTATGTGTGGGAGGGTGAGAGGTGGCATCCGTATTGCGGTCTCTCCTCTGTTCTATTCTCTTTGTGTGAAAGACACACATACAACATGTTACTTGTCTTGCCTTCTTTTCTTCTATTCTTCTCTCTTTTAGCTTCTGGCATTTTTCTACCGTCAACTGTCAATCAAGTCAACCTCCATGCAGTGCGTCTTAACGCCTCAGCCTTGGCGAGGACAGGGCAACGCTTTGACGTGCAGCAATCTCCTTTCTCGTGAGGCGTTAAAAGTTCAGCTGTGAAGCTGACCTCACCACGCAGCTACAAAAGCCTTCGCTGGGCTTTTCCTCCTTCACCTTGCAGCGGCTGTGCGACCACCTTGGAGGAGATCGGGTCTCTCTCTCTCTCTCTCTGCAATACTCGTACATGTTGTGTTTCTCCATTGCTTCCACTCTTTCTCTCTGTTTCCTTCGCCTATCCCCTCGTCCGTTTCTCTTCACCACAATCCCCTTTTCGTCCCCCTCTCCGCCCCGCAGTAAGAATAGAAGTTCTCCTCTTCTCTTATTTCGGCTTCGCCTTTCCCCTTCCTCCCTTTCTCAGCCTCGCCTCCCCCTTCTCGGTGGTGTCGACAGCAGCGAAGGAACGCGACAGGAAAAGAAAAGAAAAATAAAAGAGAAAGAAAACCC
>AODS02000176.1:0-36247 GCA_000331325.2 Crithidia fasciculata
GTGGGGAGGCGGTGGCTGCGCAGTGGCCGCGTGCACTGCCTGCGTTGACGCTTGCAGATGTGGTGAAGGCGCCCGCAGCACAAACAGCTGCTGCTGCTACTGTTGTTGCTGACGCGAAGAAGGAGACTGAGGGGGCGGGGAGGGAGAACAACAAGGCGGTCACCGCCGCCGCAGCAGCAGCAAGAAAGAAGAAGAAGGCCACACGTGGGCCGGAGTGTGCGATGCGACTTGACTTCGACTGCCTCAGCGATGACGAGTGGTAGCGGCGGAGAGCAACGGCACTGCACGTGTGTTCCTGTAAATTTGCTTTCTCTTTTTTTCTTGTCGATTTCTGTTTTTTTTCCTCTTTGCCAGGACTCATTTGAATTACGTTGACGAGAGTTGCTGTTTATCATTATAAATGATCGAGAAACTGAAAGCAATAGTCGTAGAGGCGTTTAGGTTATTAATATTATTGTTTTTTTACATGTGATCTTGGTAGCAGCGACATTTAGCCTGTCGGTCATGTCTGGCAGAGGAAGCTGCTTAAAACGGATTTCATCTGCATTAAACATGCACGTCGCCTTCAACTTTTTCTTATCTCTCTCTCTCTCTCTCTCTCTCCCTCTCATCCGTTTTATCTTTCCTACACAGCACCAACCAAGACCTTTGCATCTCGCGACGCACAGATCTCTTACTATGCCGCTCGATCTGGTAGGCAAGCTGCACCGCACCGTGTACATCACGGATTGCCCCGAGGATGCCCAGGAGGACCTCTTGCACATGCTGCTGCGCCGCTGCGGCGCTGTCGAGGCGTGGGACTCCGCGGAGGGACGCATCACCGTCGTCTTCCGCAGCATGAACAGCGTCAGCAACGCCCTCACCTTTCACGGGCTGTCCTTTGTCGATTTGACCAAAAAGATTTGCGTCTGGAAGGCGACGGAGGCACCACCGCTGGAGGCGAAGCAGCAGCTGGCCATCCAAGGCACCAGCGGCGCACCAGCGAGTGGTGCGGAGACGTCCGCAGAAGCGGAAGAGGCGGAGGAGAGTCGTCGAGTGCAGCGTCGGGAGCGGCGTACTGTCCTTCAGGCGATGCTGCACGCCGAGGGGAAGGCGTACGACTCCTCCACGCCAGAGGGGCGTCGAGCAGCGCTGAACGCGCTGTGTCTGCGCCAGCTGAAGGCGCTGTGCCGGCTCACAGCAGCGGCCCTGAAGGACGCCTCTGCTGAGCTGGCAGAGAAGCAGGACAACCTGGAGCGGCTGCGGGAGCTGGTGGCGATGAAGACGTCGGAGGGGTCGAGCGCGGCGGAGGAGCCGCCTGCGACGAAGGCGCGTGTCGAGCGGTAGGAGGATGAAAAAAAAAAGAGGAGGAAGGGTTTCTTTGTTCTCACTTTGGTCTGTTGGCCGTCGAGCTGCTCAAGAAGTGATGCATGCCGCTGCTGGTGAGGCACTGCACGAACATGAAAAGCAAAGCAAGAGAGAAAGAGATAACCTTTCTCTCACCCTCATATTAAGGGAGTCTTTGCGAAACAAGCGTCACTGAGCTATCCCAGCTTCGCCTCAAAGCAATCTATACGATTCATCATTCCCAGGCCTTTTCTCTTTTCTCCTTCCTTTTGCGTGCGCTGCCATTGTCTGTGGAAGACTCAGACAACGGGCATGTAGAGGGGGAGACTGGCACGGTCAGCCTTCAGAGTGGGTAGCAACGAAATTTTCTTCACCCTGCTCTTATTGCTGACGCATATGTCGATGTCCGCCTTTGTTCATCTGCCACTGTTCTCTCTCCTTCCATGCCTTTAATAAATAAAAATGAGAAGAAGAACGCCACCGGAGTCGAACGCTGCCGGCTGCGCGGCTCTTCCTGTCCCTCTCTCTCTCTTCTTCACATCTTGTCCACGAGTGACAATGCTGCGACTGCGGTGTACGGCTGTTCTGTGTGGGACGGCAGTGCGCACACTCGCATCTCAGAGCAGCTCCTCTGATACGCCTTCTGTGCCATTTGGCAGCTCCTCAGCACCCCCACCACGCCGTCGCAGCGACGACACAAGCACGTCCACCCAAGTGCCTCATCACACCCCCGTTCAGGCAAGCACTGCTGCGCGGCGGGTCTACGGCAAGGAAGGCTTCAACTTCGTGGAGCACCTGCGCACCTCTGGCCCTGGTGCGGCTCTCGGCCGAGTGCGGTGGACGCTCAGCTTGTACATCGCCGCCGGCGCCGTCGTGCTTGTCTACATGCTCTACTATCTCACCACCTACACCTACGTGCTCACGAACGACCCCGCACCTTATCGCAACACGCTCTTCCAGCGCTTTCCCTGCGACTTTGCCATACTCGAAAATAAGTACACGAAGGTGCGGCATGCTGTGGAGGTGACACGAAGCGGTGCGTCTTTGACGAGCGACAACGCAGCGGCTGCAAGCTTGAGGTCCGCTGACCAAGGAGGTAATGCTAGTGTGGACACGCGTGCTGCTCGCCCCTCTCCAGCCGTTGTCGAGCGCAAACTTCACGTCAACGCCCTTCTGCATCGCGTCTTCCTCTACCTGCAGAAGTCTCACTCCCTCGTGCTTGTCGACGCACAGGCCGAGCTGCAGCCGCAGCGCTTTATGAACCGCGCGCACAGCGTCGGCAGCGACGTTCGTGCCCCCGTTGCCTTTCTCAGGGAGGACCAACTTCTGCCCGATGGCGCGGCGCACGGCGGCGATGCAACTGGTGCTGGCGCAGCCCCGCGCACCGGTTCCTCCTGGAGGTGGCCGTGGTCAGGGTCCAAGAGGACGTCGACGGCTTCATCTGTAGGTGCAAAAGGCCCGAGTGCCATTTCTAACGGCGCTGCCACCGCGCAGGGTCCTGTGCAGGTCTTCGTGGAGAGCGAGGTGCGGCTGCGAGATGCCATGAACGGCTACCAGAAGGGCCATCTCTTCACGTACGAGCAGACGCTCTCCCACGTCGTGCAGACGAAGCTCGTCGACCGTTTCTTCCGCTACACGCTGGAGCGGGGGATGGCAGAGAACAAGGGGCTGCGCCGCGTCTTTGCTGAGGAGATGATGCGCAACGGCCTCATCTCTGGCGCGGGCGTCACGCTGTCGATGCTGGTGCCGGATGCGCAGCAGTTTGCGGATGAGGTCTTCGACGATGTCAAGGAAAAGTTTGGTGACGACGTGATTATTTACTCCTACTGCGTTAAGCTGCGTTAGCCAGCACGGGGCAAATATGTGTGTGTGTTTTGGTTGAACAGAGGAGGTGGCCGCATCCAAAAAAAAAAAAAGACCTTTCTGTGTGTTTGAGGATTGGTTTGTTGTGCGGCGTGCCGGCAGCGTGATGTTTGTTTCTTTTGCTCATTCACAGCCAGTGTAGAAGCGGTAAAATTACCTAAAAACAATTTGAGGCAGAGAAAGAACGAGAACGGACCGTGATGTAATGGAGAGCGTAAGAGTTAGGTCAACGATGGCGAACGCGAGTGTTTTCTTCGCGTGCTCTTTGCGTCCTCTGATGCTGTTTGGTGTATTGCCGTACCCCTCTCCTCTCTGACGCATTTCTTTCTTCTGCCATCGCCCCTTTTATTCTCTCAATGCACACCCCCTTTCTCCTTTTCATCTTCGAGCCAGAGTGCACACGGACTGGTGCCTGCTTCCTCTTGCTCTTAACGCAAACACCACTTTTTTTGGTGTCGTTGTTTCTTCCGAAGTTCTCGTCGCGCCGTAGCACTCGTCGTCCGAGAAGGGAAAAAAAATGTTCTCTACCGCCTTCCTGTCGGCGTCGAAGAAGCACCTGCGACTGCGCTGCAGCGGCTGCACACGTCTCCTTCCCTCCGAACACTTCCCACACAAGGACGGCCCTCTCAACACACTCGTCTGTGTCGACTGCAAGACGATGTGCTTCGGCTGTGGGCTGCGGCAGCCACGCAGCAACTTCACAGACCCCGAGTCGAACACGTGTGACCGCTGCCTCGCCAAGCAGCTGGTCGCGAAGGACAACGTGTACTTCCGATTCCCCGTGCTGAGATACCGCGCCTGCCCGTTCAGCGTTGACGAGGCGCGTGAGGAGCTGCGCAAGGAGGCGCAGACAAGCATGCGGCCGCCGCAGAGAAAGGGGGTGGGTGGGACGGAGTGGAACTATGCAATGGGCCAGCCGCGCTACTGAATCGTAGGAGAGAAGAGAGAGGAGAAGAAGCGATAATGGCCCACGTGTCGGCTTGTGTTCTGCAAGCAGGCGAAGTACGCGCGCTGCAGGAGAGGTGAATTCATCACAGAGTTTTTTTTCCCTGTTGTTATTGTTGTTGGCGTTGTGATTCGCAGCTGTTTGATTTCGTTGTCGTTGGCCTGCTATTTTAGTTAACGCCAGAGTTGGGCGAACTGGAGGGGAATTGAGCCACAAACGTCTCTCATGTCCACCGATAATGACGGAGAACAACAAAAATAAAAGAGAGAGAGAGAACAACTCGGGAAAAGAATGAAGTGTGGAGCGCGCCTGCAACATCGCAGGCCTTCTCTTCGACAACAGTACGATAAGCTGCCTGAGTGTGTTTGTGTATTCATGAAAGGCGATGGAAGTTTTGGCATCGAAGCTGTACGACACAGTCCCCTCCCATTTTTCTCTCATTCTCTTACTCTCTCTGCGCGCAAAGAGCACATAGGCCCTCTTCTGATTTCAACAGCTCAACATTTCACCCGTAGCGAGGCATCTCAGCTCGCTCAACAAGGCACATTGAACACATAACACACCTACACCTACACATCCCTCACAATGGCTCCCAAGAAGACCGTTCCTACACCCTCGAAGGTGTTCTTCTTCGTGCCGAACCTGATCGGCTACGCACGCATGGCGAGCTCCCTTCTCGCCTTCATGGTCGCCCGCGACTACCCGGCCCTCTGCCTCGTCCTTTACACCTCCTCCTTCATCCTCGACGCTGCCGATGGCATGGCTGCCCGTGCGCTGGACCAGTGTTCCCACTTCGGCGCGATTCTGGACATGCTGACCGACCGTGCCTCCACCGCCGGCTTCCTTGTGGTGCTGGACGGCGTGCTGCAGCCCATGGCCCACCGCTACACCTTCGTGCTGTCGTCCCTTGTCTTTCTGGATGTGGCCTCCCACTTCTGCCGCATGTACGCGTCGCTGTTCATCAAGAAGGAAAGCCACAAGGACGTCTCCGACTCCATCTTCAGCCTCCTGCAGGTGTACTACTCGAACCGCCGCGTGATGGGTGTCTTGTGCATTGGGCAGGAGTTCGCCTACATTTTCTTATATGCCTGGGTGAGCTATCAGAACGTGGCGACTGTCAACACGGTTCTCTGGGCCGCGTTTGTGGTGTGCGCCATCCCGTGCGCGTTGAAGCAGGTGGTGAACGTGCAGCAGCTGATCGACGGGCTTTACCATATTGCCTGTGTCGATGCCGTGGAGCGCAGCCAGCAGGGCAAGGTGGTCTAAATAGAGTGCTTCACTGTTGAAAAGAAAAAGAGAGGAGAGCAGCTTTATGTCTCTCTCGTCTGTAGTGCCTCCTCGACGAGCAGCTGGCGCGTTTTTTCTTGTTGTTGTTGTTACTGTTCGTATTTCTCTGTGCGACTAGAGGAGCTACGTGGATGTCATTTTTGGAGCATGTGTGTGATGACGCAATGGTGAAGGCGGCGGTTCAGTGAGTAGACATATCGACGCCATCCCCCGTTTCCCCCGCCTCCTTTTCTTTTCCTCCTCTTGCTTCCTTCTCTGTGTTTTCGTTTGCTCTGAGCGGACGCGTGTGTTTTGTACGCCTTGAAGGATTATACCAAAAAAAAAAACGTTGCGACACTGTTGTACTATTTTTTTTTCTGACTGCTTTGCGTTCTCTGGATCTCTCTCTCTCTCTCTCTCACAGACGAGAAGCATCGGTCGTACAGCACTCACTCCTTCAACGTCTCCCTGTAACCACACATGAAGCGCATGCAGTTCAACGAGAATTAAGTACTTGAGCGGCGCCACTACATGTGGTGTACGTGTTGAGCAGACTCGCAGAAAAAGAAAAAAACGGCGTGGTTGCTGTCATAAAGCAATGCAAGACGCAGCTTTCGTGTCCATTCGCCATAAACCCATTGATATTGCGTAATAAAAAATGTGAACAGCTTCTCAAGTGTGTAGCACTGTTGGTAGCTCTTAATCGCGCGTCACCGACGTCTGCTGCTGCACCCTCGTCGTGCAGTTTACCCGCCTCCAACCGTCAACAACTCTCTCTCTCTCTTTCTTCGTATTTCTTCGCTACACGTCACGCCTCTTTTTCTTCCCATCACCACACCGACGAGCAGCACAGGTCCACTGAAGAGAGGACACCGCGACCAGAGATTCTTTCTTGTCATCCCCAAATAGCGAAACACATCTACTCATCCTCGCACACACACGCATACACGCGAAGTGAAGAGCAACGTCCTGTTACACTTTTATTCAAAAAACAATTGGTGTTTTACCCTCTTTTCTGCTCTCACGTGCTTTTTAGCCGAAAAGTACAAAGCTCACAGAATACTCGGAAAAAGGAAGTAGAGAGGTACAGCACGCTGAGACTTGCGTTGGACATCCAGTTTGCTCTATTTTCCCTCGTTTTATTGTGTTCCATCACTTTCTTTCTTTCCGTTTCCGTGATTTTTTTTCTTTGCCACTTAGAGGCGTGCGCACACACACACACAAACCAAAAAAAGAAGATAAACGTCACCACCTGCACACTCACGGATATTATCAATCACACAAGAGGAGGGAGACGAGTACACGCAGCCTTTTTTTTTCCCCTTTCTCTCAATTGAGTATTGTCTTCTACTATTTTTGGCTACTTCGCCTCCTTTCTACTGTTATTTTTTTGTTTCCCCATTTGAGAGTTGTTGCTGCTCTCACAGGTGTTCTAAGGAGTCCCATCAAGGCTCACAGACACGTTTGCGCGGACTGCTTGTCTTTTTTTCTCCCATCTCATTTGTGCTATTCTGTTCTCTTCTGTTTGTAAGTTGTGTGGAATTACGTTGCCCATTTTTTCCCTCTCTCCTTTTTTTTTTGACTTGCTTTGCTTCCTGCCGGTCCTGCTAGAACAGGCTCCGCGCCTTGCCTCTTCTTTTCTTTCCTTGCTCTGCTCACTGACGCGTCCACAGCGCTTTCTTCAATCCCTCTCACCTTTTTTTCTCACTTAGTTTAAAAACACTTAGCGAGTGAGTGAGACGTTTTGTTGGTGTTGGCTTTCGACCTCTCCTCCATCGTGCGCTGGTAGACTCGTGTGTGTTTATTTTCTTCTTTCTCGTCACCAAGGAGGAGAAGAAAGAAGAGAAGAATGGACGTGCACACCGACCCCGCTTACGGCGTGGGCGACGGCGCAAACACCCCTCAAGCACCTTCGACTGGTAAGCGCAAGTTGTTGCGTCGAGCCCCTGCCACGGGAGCAGCAGCAGGAGCAGCGGACACGTTCCCAGCGCCTTCTTCTTCCGGAGCCTCGCCACCCACCTCTACCAGTGCCCCTACCAACGGAAGTCCTAGTCCACCCATCAACACCGGTGCTGGTACTGCTACTGCTGCAAATGCCCCCGCCAACGCGGTGCAGGAGGTCTCGAGCGAGGCGGAGGCCAACGCGCTGGTAAAGCGCATTCGTCAGCTGGAGAGCGAGGGTGCGATGCTGTCCAACACGCTCACGAAGGTGTGCGACGAGAACAGCCGCCTGGCTGGTCAGGTGTCCAGTTTAGAGACGAAGCTGACGATGCTGGCGGAACAGCCGCTGCAAGAGACGTCGGTGCTGCGCTCTCTTTTTGAGCCAGAGAAGACGGGTTGGTTTGGCGGCTCCAAGACGGCCGCACGCGAGCAGCTCGAGAAGCTCAGTGATGCCCTGCAGACCGAGTTCATGGCCTACAAGGCAAGCCACGCCTCCAGCAACGATGAGGTGCAGGCGCTCGTCGAAGGGCTGCACAACGCCCACCTCAACGCGCAGGAGCTGGGAAAGCTGGTGAAGGATCAGCAGCACACCATCAGTAACGGCCCTCTCGCGGTCGCGATCCGTGTGGTGCCACTCGGGGAGCACATGAGCGCCGGTGCGGTGCAGGAGCTCCAGGCACAGCTGCACCGCCTGCAGGAGCAGCAGACAGCAGCGGAGGAGCAGGTGCGGTCGCTGCAGACGGAGCTGCGCATGCTGCGCGTCGAGAACACGAAGCTGCGCAACGACACCATCACGCGTGCCGCCGCGGCCCCTCCGGTCGTGCCGGTGTCCGCCAAGTCCGCAAACGTAACTGATGCGGCCACATCTGCGGCACTCGCGAAGGCGAACGCCGAGCGCGACAGCCTGCGAGATGAGCTCGCGAAACTGCGCAACACCGTCGTCGAGAAGGACAAGGAGGTGGCGGTGCACAAGGACAAGGTGTCGCAGCTGCAGAACCAGCTGACTGCGAAGGACTCGGTTCATGCAGAAGAGATGGACCACCTGAAGCAGAAGCTGGCCGAGTCGTTCAACTTCTCCATGGCCTGCTCCCGCTGCGATGAGCTGCGGCAGGAGCTGGTGCGCGTGCGGGAAGACCTGTCGGCGTCGCAGTCCACCGTGCAGAGCCTGCGGAGCCAGATCTTGGCCAACACCATGCAGCAGGAGGAGAAGTACCGCGCGATGGAGCGCAAGCTGGTCGAGAGCACGGAGCAGGTGTCCGCCAAGGAGCAGCAGCTGCAGAAGTCGACGTCAGTGGACGACTACGAGAGAGTGAAGCTGGAGCAGGAGGCGCTGACGCGTGAGGTGGAGCTCTACAAGCAGCGCATTGCTTTCCTGGAGGACGCCAAGGCCGAGAAGGGTGCAGGGGCGAACGCCTCTCTGGACGAGTCTGAGGTGCTTGAGATGCTGAGCAGCTCCAAGGATCGCATCTCGAAGCTGGAGTTCGAGCGGGACCAGATCATCGTGCAGCTGCAGCAGGCGCAGGAGTACGTCGCGGCTCGCGACAGCGAGGTTCACGCGCTGCGGCAGCGCTCCGAGGACGACAAGCAGCGCGTCACCTTCCTGCTCAAGAAGTGCGCCTCCCTCACCTCCGACGTACGCAGCGTGACGACGCAGCTCGACACCTTCAAGGAGCAGTACGAGAAGCAGTCCCTCGAGCTGAAGCAGGAGAAGCGCAACACCGAAAACATGGCGGCCCTGCAGAAGCAGTTCGACGACGTCACGAAGGAGCGAAAGCTGCTGGACGATCGCCTCGCCGCGACGCAGGAGGTGGAGGAGCGCCTGGTGAAGGCGAAGGAGACGATCGCGTACATGGAGCTGGCGCAGAGCAGCAACATCAACATGAGCCAGTACGCAGCGCTGAAGGCGGAGAAGGAGAAGCTGGCCAACACGATGGAGCCGCTGCAGCGCAGACTGGAGGAGGCCAAGGCAGAGATCGAGCGTCTCAAGTCCGTCACCGATGCCCAGCAGGCCATCTCGTCCACGCAGAACAACAACGTGCGCACCTGGCAGGACCAGGTCACGGCCTTGAGCGACAGCGAGTCAAAGCTGCGCGAGAAGGTGACGATGCTGACCGCCGAGAACACCCGCCTCACGCAGCTGAATGCGTCGCTGGAGCAGCAGATGCACGACATGCAGGACGGCATAAAAGAGATGGCAGTGCACATGGAGCAGGACCGCTCCACCAGCAGGGCAGCCGCGGAGGCCAACTCCATGAAGGAAATTAACGGGCTGCGCGAGGAGCTCGCACAGGCACGGGCGACAATCGCCGAGGTGCAGGCACGCGACGGGCAGTACGTGGCGGAGGGTCTTTACCAGTCCGTCGTCACGGAGCGCAACCGAGCCAACGAGGAGATCAAGCGACTCAACGGCGAGCTCGAGAAGCGCAAATCGGAGATTCTGATCTACCGCCAAACGATCGCCGACCTCGAGCAGGAGAACGACGAGCGCGTGAAGGAGATCGAAACGCTGCAGGACCGCTACCAGGCCGACCGCACCGCCCTCACCGACCGCCTCACCAAGGAGCAAAAGCGCACCGCGGAGCTGACGAGTACCATCACCGCCAACACAGCGCAGCTCACCGCGATGGAGGCCGAGGCGCAGAAGAGCAAAACAGTGATTGCGGAGCTGCAGGAGAAGGCGGCGAAGCAGCAGCGCGCCTTCGAGGATAAGTGCCGACGCGAGGAGGCCCTCGGCGACGAGATTAAGCGGCTGCAGGGCCAACTCACCTCCCCGCATGCAACTGTGGCAGCAGACCACAGCGCCGGTGCCGCTGCGATGGCGATCACGAATGGCGCGACGACGACGACGGCGGTGGCGGCGCTGCCGGTGTTGGCGGTGACGGAGGTGCAGGCTGCTAAGGCAGCGGAGTCGCGTGCGGCTTCCCCCGCACCCGCCACTGCCCTTACTCGTGAGTCAAGCACGCGCAGCATTGCCGGAGTCGGTGCTGTCGCCGCCGCTGCTGTCTCCTCCGGCCCAGACCCGATCGTCATCGAGGCCTTCCAGAAGCGCATCTATGATCTTCAAACGGAGAATGAGCGCATCGCGGGTGAGCTGAAGCGCACGCAGTTGCAACGCAACATCGACGCCGAAGAAGACCGCCGCACGATCACCATGTTGCAGACACAGGCGAAGAACAAGATGTCGTCAGCGGACCGCACGGCCTACACCGCCGCGATTGCCAAGAGTGACAGCCTGAAGAAGAGCGTCGAGTCACTCATGGCCGAGAATGCGCAGCTGCGGCAGCGTGCCGGGCTCGCGCAGGAAGCCCCAAGCCCTGCCATGTCCGCGGCCTCGCTCGCGGTGGCCGGGTCACAGCAGATGGACGTGCTGCAGATGCAGGCGCAGCTCCAGGAGCAGAAGGCCACCTTCGACACTGCGATGGAGAAGGCCGCGCAGGACCGCGAGGCCTACGAGGCACGCATTCAGGAGCTGGAGGAGCAGCTGCATGAGGCGGAGGAGGCTGCTGCTGCTGCCGCTGCTGCGACTACGGTGCCAGCTATTGCGGCCGACGCGGCTGGCGAAGACGGAGACGATGGAGGCGACCCGTCGCCGTTGGGAAAGCCACTCAAGAAGAAGGTGAAGAAGATCAAGAAGAAGAAGACGCTGGCCGAGCAGGTTGGTGCGCTGGACGACGGAGAAGACATCCTCGCCGCCGCTCCAGCAGCAGCAGCAGCAGCTGCTGCCGAGCAGGCATCTAGTGCTGCTGCAGGGGACACGGAGCAGGAGCTGCAGGCATCTCTTGCACAGGCGCAACGAGAGGTAATGCAGCTGAAGGCTGAGAACATGCAGCTGAAGGCGTCCATCGCCGACCTCACCGCGCAGCTGCAGCAGGCCGAGGAGGACATTCGCGCCGCCCACGAGGATTTAGAGTTGGCGCAGACCTCGATGGACGACGAGCGCCGCGACCTGAACAAACAAATCGCCCTCCTGCAGGAGCAAAACAACGCGCACCCGACTGGTGGTACGGAGGAGCGGCAGGTGTCGTCGCGGTCGGGCAACAACAGCTTCGCCAACGTTTCTGGGAAAGGCTCCTTCCGCAACCAGGCGATTGCCGACTCGCAGATGCAGCTGCGGCGCTGCCACGATGAGATGGACCGCCTCCAGATGGAGAACCGCGACCTCAAGAACAAACTGGCGCGTACCGAGGCAGGCGACAAGGACGCATCCCTTGAGGGCTCAGCAGCGACGGCGGCGGGCAGCGGGGAGGTGCGGAAGCTGCAGAAGAAGCTGAAGCAGCGCGATGCAGAGATCAAGGCTCTGGCGGACCAGCTGATGCCGACCAAGGAGAAGCTGGTGGAGTACATGGCGATGGCAGACCGCCTGGGGCTGCAGTACCCCTTTCCCCCCGAACTGGAGGGGTCGACGGTGCTGCGGCTTAAGGCGCTGCACCTCCCGCTACACTCACGGGCGGTGTCGGCGACGGCGTTCTCGCAGGCGCCGTCGCGGCGGCCGTCCACTCGGTCCAACGTGACGGCGCGTGCTGAGGACGTCTCGCCGCCGCCGCGTGTGCCACGTCGACGCAAGGCGCAACCCCGCGAGGACGACGAGGACTTCTCGCTGCGTTGACGAGCGGAGGCCGGAAAAAAAAGGGGCGAGGGCAATACGAGACTTGTGGAGTTTGATTGTCCTTCTCGTCGAGTGCGCTTGTGCCGATTTCTTCCGCTCTTCGTTTTTTTTCTTGTTTCTTATGCCTCTGCTTGCTGCTTTCAGTGCTCTGATTTTGTTTTCCTTGCTGACTTGTCTGCCTGCCACACTCATGGCGTAGTCCACTCTACTGGCACTCGCCCTGGGTCGTCTGCGCGTGTGTTTATCTGTTTCCTGTACAACAAAGCACAGGAGAAAAACTGCCATTTTAAAGGCACACACAAACACACACTAACTACTGTACCGTTACTGGCTTTTTTTTGTTTGTTTCTCCTTTTAGGGGCTGTTGAGGTCGCTGACGCAGGCGATCGATGTGTATCTGCTGGCCAAACCGCTGTTCTCTGTTAACTGGGTTTTGCCATTTTTCCTCTCTTTTTTTTTTCGTGCTCTCTGACATCTTTTTTCTTTCTTGACGACTACAATTGTTTCTTTTTTTTTTTGTTTCTTTTCTGTACACTAGAAAAACGATGTTGCCGAACTCGTCTGGTTGCTCCTTACTCCACCTCATCACGCTGTCAACGAAAGAATGTGAAGAGAAAAATAATAATGAAAAGACAACGTTGGGGCAACAACGTAGGCGGCTTTGCTTGACAGCGCCTTGGAGATTATGTCCGTTCAGGTGAATGCTGCGGGAAAAGACACTCTTTGTTTGTGTGCGTCTCTGCACCTCTTTTTTTTTTTTTCATCTGTCACGTATGAGGAAACGCGAGCGGCTCACACGATCTGGAACGGTAAAGAAGCAGGGTTTGTGGCGCTGCATGCACTACATGTCTTTTACTCCGCGCCGAAGAAAAGCCGCCTGCTGCGTCTCGAACGAAAAAAAAAACCCTGCAACTTTTTGCGGCATGGAAAATCTTTCATGAGCTTATTTTTCAGTCACATCTTCGCGCTTCTCTCTCTCGCCTTTCTTCGTCGTCTCCCGTCATTCTGCTGTTGTGTGGCGAACACTCCTTCGCCCCGTGAATTTCACTCACGTTCATTATTCATATGCTTGTAGTTGTATAAAGAGTAGAAGAGAAGTTGAGGAACACATACCATCCTGTGGTTCCGTACTGCCCCCCTTATTTCCCTCACGCAATCTAAGCGTGACAACCAAAAGAAAAAAATAAAGGAAAAAGAGATTTTTAACCCCCTTTATCTCTCTCCTGCTGCGCTTGTGTGCGTGTTCGCTGAATCCTTTCTGCCTTCCTGATTTTCTTGTTTTAAACATCACTTTTTTTTCTCTATCCGTATCTTCTTCTCTGGCAACCCCCTCCATTGTTTTCGAGGCATTATTATTATTGTTCTTATTGTCCTTCTTTTCATCCCCCTCGGCCTCCTCCTTCCTGCGCCGCTGTGCACCCACATTTGCGCTCTCCTCGTAACGCATCGCAGGTCTTTCACCTAATCCGTCACTCATCGCTTCGTCGTCGCCGCAGTTTTTACCTCGCGTTTCGCGTTCTACACATACATAAATATATACACCTCTTGTTCTCTCTCTGATACGTGGTGGCGCTTGCCTTATCTTCCTTGCTGTGGTGCTGCGGCTCATAATTTATCCGCTGCGCACAGAAAACACACAGCAGAGGAGAGGCGAAAGAGGGAAAAACTCCAAAGACGGCGTCTCTCCTCTTTCAAGCTTCCTTTTATTCTTACTTTTCTCCCACCCACTCGCAACACCGAATTCCATCGACGGCCATTAAACCGGTAGCAAGGGCGGCCCTCCTCTCTTCTTCGTATTCACGATCATCTTTTGTCTTCTTCGTTGACGAAAAGGAAAAGAAGGCGTCGTAAGGTAAAGAGTGAACAAAAGAAGCGAAATATATTTCGTGTTGTTTGCTTTTTTTTTTCCTACTCAACGAAGAAAGTGTCTTAGTCACCTTTTTCTTTTGCTGTCCTTTCTTCACTTTTTTGTTGTTGGTGTTGTTGTTGTTGTGCGTGTTCGAGCCTCTCTTGCACATCGTTTCTTGCAGTGCTCCGCACTCGTTGTTAACTATCAATTTACCCAATATCTTGTTTTTCACTTCCTTTCCAGCTGTTCTTATTTCTCTGTTTGTTTTCTTCTTTTTGTTTTCCTGACGACGCCGGATACACACATACACATCGACAGACAACATATACCATTCTGTACATACACAGCAGTGCTTTCTCTCTCTCTCTCTGTGAACGCTCACACACACGCCAGCGATCGTCAGATATCAGCGAGGAGAAACAGACCACCTTACACACACCCACACATACACACAGGTAATGTCCGAGCAGCTAGACGAGCTCGAGAGCAACGAGCAGGCACCGCTGCTCTCCACCGCACACTATGTCGCAGCCCACACCGACATCGACATCGCTGACGGCCTGCACAGCACACCACAGGAAGTCGCTCCCGGAGTTTCATACTCGGGCCACGTCGCCGACCACCGTCTCTGCGGCAGCGGCTGCCTCACCTGCGAGCGCGGCACCTTCAGTGGAACATTTCAAGAAAATGTGCTGACCGGCCAAGGCAAGTTTAGCGCACACGCCGCAGCACGCAGCGAGTCACAGGAGAGTGGGGGTGACGGGGCTGCGGCGTCAGACAGGCATAACAGCGCTACACGGCGCGGTGTAGCGTCCAGCACGACGACGTCTCTCATGGGGTTGACCGACGACGGCCTTGATCCGATGTCGATCGCTGCCTATGACGGGGAGTGGGAGGAGGGCGTGCCGCACGGCCGTGGCACGATGCGGTGGGAGAGCGGAGACGTGTACGAGGGAACGTTTCTCCACGGCCAGCCACACGGTGGCGGGGGCGGCAGCGAGGCAGCCAACACCTTCACCTTCGCAGATGGGCGGGTGTACACCGGCGAGTTCGAGAACGGCCTGCGGGATGGAAAGGGGAAGCTGACCCACACGAACGGCGACGTGTATGATGGGCAGTTTGTCCACGGCACCGTCACAGGCTTTGGCACGATCTTGTACGCCAGAGCCTCCCGCATCTACCGCGGCTTGTTCGAGCACGGCAGGAAGGTGAAGGGCTACCTGCGCTTCCCCGGCTCGCAGCGCGGCTACGACGGGGAGTGGCAGGACGACGTGCCCCACGGTGCCGGCTCCATGACGTTTGCGAATGGTGACTTTTACAAGGGCGACTTTGCCGGCGGCGAGCTGCACGGCGTGGGCTGCCTCATCTACCAGAGCCCTGCTGGGAAGGTTTATTACGGCCAGTTCGTGCACGGCCAGCCCTTCGGCCGCGGCTTCCTCTACGAGGCGGATGCGGTGCAGAGCGATGAGAGCCAGACGGACTCGGCAGAGGCGGCGGTGACGGAGGGGTACTTTCAGAACGGTCTCGCCGTGCCGGACAGCGACAAGGCGGTGTGCGAGTCGATTGCCGAGGCCACACGTGGACTGCGCATGCCGGAGGCGGCACCGCCGAGCTACACGTCCCTGCTGCAGCTCCGCCCGTCGAACAACATGACGAACCTCACCACCTCCTTTGCGGGCTTCACGCCCAGCATGACGAACCACGCAGAGATGGGCAGCACGCCACCCACGTTCGCCTCCGTCGGCCCCGCGCTGCCCCGCTTTCCCACCAAGACGGGTTCGTCGCTGGTGAATCGCCAGTCAGGCAACAACGCAGCCAACACCACGGCGCCGTCTGTCACGACGGGCGTGTCATCAAGTCCGCCGTCAGCCAATTTGGTCAACGGCTCCTTCGCGCGTGGCACGCATCTTGGCGTGACGCCGCTGCCGATGCCGTCAGGCGAGGAGGACGACGAGGCGATCGCCTCCGCGTCGAGCGCCGACGTGGATGTCGACGAGGTCGAGGCCGATAACGCCATTCTGTACAACGAGGGCGAAGAGGGCAACGCCTCCACCTCTGTGATGCCCTCGCTCAGCAACAACGCTGGTGGCGATGGCAGCTGTCGTGGCTGGCTGGAGAAGTGTGCGATTGGGCGGCACAACTTGAGTCTCATGTCAAAGTGGAAGCGGCGCTACTTCATCCTGGCGCTGTACAACGACAACGTCTGTCTCGCGTACTACGAGGACGATCAGTGCCACAAGCCCATCGGCTTCATTCGGCTGAACCCGACCGACACCCGCATCGTCACCTGCCCAACGACCAAGACGCACAAGAAGGCCAGCCGACCAGGCCGTGACCTCTGCGTCATCTACCACGAAAAGCACAAGGAGTACAAGCTGCTTCTGCGGGCTCGCGACACGGAGGACCACGACCGCTGGGCGGCCGCCTTCAGCACTCTTTTTCTTATTGTTGATCGCCCTTCAGACTTCCCCACGCCGTCCTTCCACAGCTGAGGTGCGGGGAGCGGAAGAAGGACTTGTGTGAGTGCTTCTGTTGGCTTCTTATTCCTGTAGCTTTTTGTTTTATGTGTGAGTTCCAAACAACAAAAGAGAGATTTAATTCTTTTCTTTGCTGTCAGCCGGCACAGACCCAGTGAGGTGCTGACACCGCTGCTGCAACATGCCCGCCGAATACATCAGCCGAACACCCCCCGCTTTTATACCACGTGACTAAACATGTTATGTTCTTCACTTTTTTTCTCTTCTTCTTTAGCTTCCTTCTCCGTCTCTTGTGTATGTTCGCCATCCTTACTTCAATTTTTCTCTTTTCTGGTGGTCCACTCGATCACGTGATGTGTGTCGCTGTGTGTGTCGGTGAAATGCAGAAGGTGTAAAAAGTAAGGATCCACGATGGGAAAAAGAATGTAAATATATGTTGACGCGTGTGTACTGCTCGTCTAGACTGTGATCATGTGGAAGCAGCGGGATGTGCAGTTTTGACAGCTCGTGTAATGACTGCACCGAACGACTGCGTGAGAAAAAGACTTCAAACGCTGCGTACTCGATTGTTGACAGCACCGTCACTCCTCCTGTACTGTACGACATGGCGTGTTGTTACATCAAGGGTGGAGGCCAGCAGTGAAAGGAAGCCTAACTAAGTCTCGAAAGAGAAGTGTAATGAGCACCATTGCAACGCAGTCGATGGCAGACTCGAAGCCGTCGTGAGCGCATTTATGCGTGCCGCTTCCCACCCCATCATTCTTTCCCTTTCCCTCTTCTTTTGTCTCCTCTTTTTTTGTTGCCGAAACACACACACGAACACACATGCTATTTCGCAGTGTGGGAGAAGTGAACCTAATCTCCCTGTCAACGTTGTCGTGTCTCGCCTGTTTTGTTGAAGCCGCTGTCGTGCACGCTGCATCGCTTACCTTTTGTTTCCCCGCAGCAACATCGTCTCTCTCTCTCTCTCAATAGCACCTTCCGGGTCAGACATTGCGCATGTCCGCAGCCAGCGAGTCGGCGCCGTGTGCGGTGCCATCGAAGTTGTGGCGGGAGTGCCTGAAGGCGTACGACTACGGGCCGGACCGGCCCAACGGCGCCTGCGAGGCACAGCGTGGGAAGTTTTACGAGTGCGTGAAGGAGTGGACGGAGCGGACGCAGCAGAAGAAGTACTCCTACACGCAGTTTGAGTTGTCCGCGGCGTGCAGCCACGAGGCGGAGAAGCTGCATCAGTGCATGATGATCAACATGTTCGAGGTGAGTCGCTGCCAGCGGGACATGGCGGTGTTGAAGCGGTGCGCGGCGCGCAACGATCCCGAGGTGCGCCGCCACCTGCAGGGCGATGAGGCGATTGCGGGCTTGGAGAATGATGTGGAGGAGGCGACGGGGGTGAAGCGCCTGTGGTATAAGGCCATCGGCAAGTTGTAAGGAGTGAGGTGTTGATGTGTGCGTGTGTTTGTAATTGTGGGTGTTTGTGCTTGACCTTTTCTATGGAGGTTTTCCTTGTCGTGCAGTCACAGTCCCTTATTTCTTAAAAAAAAAAAGAATTGTGCTAGTATACGGTCTTTAAAACCGCTAGTAATATACCGAGGCATCTCTTGCGAGTGCTAATGCGACTTGTGGCTTGCTCTTTAGTCCTTCGTCGTCTGAAATCTTTACACCAGCGGTGACAGCTGTAGCACTTCCAAAAAAAAATAAGTGATGCGGGAGAGACCGACGAGGTTGTGTCGAAGCCCGTCTCGGTCTCAACGGGCTTCTTGCTCCATGCAATATGCGTTGCTTCCACCTCATCACGTCTTCTCTGCACCTTGTACTTCTCGCTGCTGGTAAAAGGAAAAAAGAGAGAGAGAAAAAAAAACATCGGCTTTTTCGTTTGCACTCTTGTATCATACATCTATCCGCTTTTTCATTTTTTTTTTCACTAGCTAGCTTTGCATTATTTCTTTCAATAGTGGAGCGTGGCTATCTTGCAGGCGCGTGCTTCTGCGTTTCGTGTTGAAGGGCCGTCGCCTCTCTATTTGACGTGTAAAACACAGGCACCCAAACACAAACAAACACACACCCGCTTCGTGCCCTTATATTCCACAAACTGTGGATTGTACTTTCTATTTTCCCCTTTACCGCACGCTTCTGCTTTGACCTTCTTTCTCTCTTTGGTTTGCTGATCGGCTTTTCGCACATATTCCCTCTTTTTTTTTTCTTTGCACTACTGCCCTCGCAGTGCACATTCTCAACTAGGGGACGCATCCACGATTGACTTGCGCGTACGTTGACGACGTTTTCTTCTTCTTAGCTCTCTTGCATTTTTCTCTCTTTTCTTTGAATGCGCGGGCGATGCAGCACAGCAGCAGTGCGTCGACCTTCCTCGAGGTGCCGGGTGCGGTGTGGCAGGACGAGGCCCGCGTAGACGTCTGCAGCGGCCGCCGCTGTCACCGCCGCTTTAACCGTCTCTTCTGCCTCAAACATCACTGTCAGTGGTGCGGACGTGTCTTCTGCGATGCCTGCGCACCGCGACAGGCTCTCCGCCACGGCACGCTGCTCCGCCGCTGCAACCGCTGCCGTCTTCCCCTCGTCTTTCAGCACTTCTGGAACGCGCAAACACAGTCGATGGACTGCACGCCCTTCACCCGCATTCTCTCCTTTCTTACCCCGGTCAGCATCACAGCGCTTCTGCAGTGCTGCCACACAACCCTCGCAGAGCACCCCCTCGCCGGCTACCCCTTCCACGCCTCGATCCAGGAACGCTTCCCCTCCTACTACACCGGAGCGCAGATCGGCCGCGGGTCCTTCGGTACGGTGTACAAGTGCGAAGACCGCCTCTCGAAGGACCGCCGCCGGGTCATCCTGAAGTGTGTGCTGAAGGCGTCCAATCTGACCTACACCCGGTGGAGCAAGGCCCTCACGGAGCTGCGCATTCTCGCCTCCGTGGAGCACCGTAATGTCGCACGTCTGCTCGAGTCTTTTCAGACACGCGAGCACCTCGTGATTGTCATGGAGGCCGGCGAGGGCGGAACAGTGCGTCAGGGGTACGAGTACGTGCGGCAGCACCGACTACCGCTCGAGGCCTTCACGGCGAACGTGATCGAGGGCGTTGCGGCTGGCTTGGACTACCTGTACCGCGAGAAGCACATTGTGCACCGGGACATCAAACTGGACAACATCGTGCTGAGCGCAGACTACACGACACCGATGATCATCGACTTCGGGCTGGCCGAGTACATCACAGAGGAGGAGGGTCAGTGGTTCGTTGTGGGTGGCACGCGCAACTACGCACCACCGGAGAGCATCGGCGCCATCGCTGCGGGGCATCTCGACATCAAGGAGACGGGGGCGACGATGCACAAGGGCGATATATTCAGTCTCGGTGTGGTGGCCTACGTGCTGCTCACCGCACACCGTCCGTTTCAGAGCAAGGTGCGCTTTGACAAGCAGTACGAGGAGATGCAGCGCGGCGTGGCGTGTAGTGGGCCGCTGTGGGACGGCACCTCGGCCGATGCGCAGGCGTTGGTGCAGGCCATGCTTGCCTTCAAGCCTTCAGAGAGGCCCACCTATGCAGAGATTAAAGAGAACGCCTTTATTCTTGCCCGCGGTGCCGGTGTCGCGCAGATTTGCGAGCTGCGTCTCTCCGGTCTCTTGGCGGCAGAGCGGGAGACGATGGATCAGTGGGTCATGCTGGAGCCGTCTGAGGTGCAGGACGAGGACAGCGAGATTTTGTCGCTCGCCACGCCGCAGCGGTGGTATCACGCCTACTTGCCTCGCTCCAATTTGCACCTTTGGTAGATTGCGTGTGTGCGTTTGTGTGTTTGTCTTTGTGTGTGGGCGGTGAGGAGGTGAGGGAAAGCGGTGCTGCACATCTTTGTTCTAGGTTTCAGACTGCTCGCTTTTCATCTTCAAATGCACTTTTCTGTTTCTTCACTGGGCAATCTGGGCACCTTTTTTTTTTTTGTTTAGCGCTGTTTCTTTCTTTTTCTTGTCTCTTATCGCTCTGCCGCGTTCTCGAAACCGAAGAGTATCACGTGCTCCTCTTCCCCCTCACGCCTCCTCCTTCACCATTTTCTCCTTTTTTATTTTCTTCTGTTTCCGTCCGAACTGTCGGATCTCTTCTGTTGCCTTTCAACACTGCTGTGCAGAACCCCACCATGCTTTACCGAAAAAAAAATGAAAAGAGGTAGAAGAAGAAACGAAAGAAATGCCATGAGCGCGATTGTTAAAGCAGATGTAACGCTGGTGCCCGCTGTGCTACGGAGGGTAGGTGCGGCGCCACCGACATCGACAAGAGCTGGTGCAGGCACGTACAGTGACCGGCTTGAACACGCCACAAATCGTCGCGCGCTCATTTTCTTATGTCACAAGTGCTTCAGCATCCCAGCAGAGTTGTGTACGTAATTGTAGTGTAAGAAGATTAGTGAAGTGCTGCGCGGGACGCTCTTCGCTACTCGTTGCTGTTTGTCCTTTTCCTCTGGCGCCTTACGACTCCTGAACCACCTTTTTAAGTCACCATTTTTTTTCTTCCTGTGCTTTTTGCTCTCTTTCACCACTCACTGCACCCAAGTCCAGAACGGTAAACATTGCCTCGCTGGGTGTTTCACACACTACTACTTTAAAATCAGTAATTAATTAACACATTGTGCTACTTACGACACTCCATTGTCGAGTATTTTAACTCCACATCAGAGGCCACGTGAGCTTCGCCTCTTCTAATCTTTAAGGCACATATTAGTTAAGTGGCGCAGAGAGCCTTCTTCCACAGTCGCATAGACACACACACGCACACATACAAAGCAGAGCAGCCCACAGTTACATCCGCAACAGTACATCCCTTTTTCACATTGGCTGAACAGACACACGCCTGCATCGTGCTGCATAGACACACGCAAGAGACAATCCTGCGCTGCTACACAGTCACATATCGCTCATAGAATTTTCATCATCTCTGCTCACATCGACGCAGTCACATTCACACACACACCCACATACATCCTCTTACTCTATCTCCTATCCCCTCTCTTCTCGTTCTACTTACGTCTCCTCTCTTGTCCTCTGCTGAAAAGAGTTTCACTCTTGCTTTAGTGCTCACCAACTTGTTCTCTTTTTTTTCTTTTCCTTTACCCAATTCTACCAGACGCCGCGTTGTTAACAAGCTTTGAAGCCCGCTTGCCTCTCACACCTGTACTTTTTTTTTCCCTTTGCCCTTCAGCACGATGACAGACGCAGTGCAGCTCGCGAAGGGTGTCTTGGCGGCAGAGGGGGAGCCCTTCGCGACTCTCTCCCTCGCTGCGAACCTTCCACCCGTCACCGCCGACACGTCCGTCGCCGATGCGCGGCGCAGCTACATGCGGCTCGCCGGTGTTATTCACCCAGACCGCCTGCAGGGCAGCTTCGACAAGGCCACCGAAGCGTTCCAGTGCCTCGTGCGCGCCTTCGAGTGCTTCGCGGACCCAAAGCTGCGCAAGAAGGCTGCCGCGGAGGCTGCAAAGAAGGCGAAGGCGGCCGCTGCTGCCCCGCCCGCCAAGAAGAAAGAAGCGGCCACGCCAGCTCAACGCACGTCAAAGAAGGACGCAAAGGTGAAGAAGGAGAAGGCAGTGAAGGCGCCGAAGAAGCAGCCCAAGAGGGCCGGGAAGAAGGCAGTGGAGGAGGAGAGTGATGCGGAGGAGAGCGAGCCCACCGAGTCGGACGCGGAGAGCGACGCGAACTCCGACGACAACGACTGGGAGGCGTGGGCGGCGGCGGATGTGGAGCCGGAGGTGTCCACCAGCCGCACCCCGATCGGGCAGCCCCGCGTCGGCGGCCTCTACCACCAAACAACGGTCGGCTGCCCGAAGTGCCGCACCTCATGGGAGCCCGACGCACGCCCGCAGTACTCGCTCTTCATGGGCCAGTGGGGGCGGCGGGTGCACTGCCAGCTCTGTCTCTTCGACTTCGGCTCTGCCACCGCCATGCACGCCTGCCCGCACTGCCACACCGGCTTCGACTACGACGCGTCGATGTACGACGAGGTGCAGAGGTGCGCCAAGTGCAAGAAGCAGTTCGGCTTCGCCTACTACCCGGTGAACCAGCACCTCATCGATCAAATCGCGCTGGAAGAGTGGCGGGCACGAAAGGAGCGCGCGAAGGCGGCGGAGCGCGAGGCGCGTGCACGTGCGCGACACGGCGGCGGCGCCGGTGCGACACCCGACAGCACCGACAAGGCCGCAGCGGAGACCGAGGAGGAGACGCAGCTGCTCATTGGTAGTTGTGTCGTCAACGAGGAGTGCCCGCTGTGCCACCAGCGAGTAAAGAACCACCACCGCAGCCACGTCTTGGAGTGCGCGGCCAAAGCCCCCGCGGAGCGGGCGGCGGCGGGGAAGAGCAAGAAGGCCGCAGGACAGCAGTCACAGACAGCAGCGGCGGCGGCGGGGAAGAAGGAGGTGGCCAAGAAGCCCGCAGCGAAGCCCGCAGCGAAGCCGGCTGCGAAGCGTGCGTCGAAGGCAGCGCCAAAGGTGGCGGGTAAGAAGGCGTCCAAGGCCACGGCGGCATCGCGTAAGCGGCGACGTGGTGGCAGCAGCAGCGACGAGGACGAGGATGACGAGGATGACTCAGAGGCGTCGCTCTCCGACTCTGAGGAGGAGGACATGAGCTCCGAGTCATCTTTCTCCGACGACGACGACGACAACAGCGACTAGAGGGCGTGTCGCTTTCCGGTATTATTATGAAGGGCGGCTTGTAGACCAAAGAGCGCAGCAGGTGTGCTGGTGGTGAGTGAGAGAGGAAAGCGATGCAGCTGAACTCCTCGCTTCTACGACCGCAAATCTCTTTCTGTTGTTTTCCTTCTTTTGTTTTTCTTTTGCTTTCGACCTTATGTTGTCTGCGGCGAAATTTCCTGTGTGATTCACTCTCTTTCTCTCTCTTTCTTACTTTTTCACTGAAGACGATATTTCTCTTTGTGAATTCTTGAATGGCTAAGTTAACCACAGAAAACACAGAAGCTCCCCAGCACTTGCTAAATTTAAAAAAAAGGAAGGAAACATTGGAGCTGCATTGAGGGATTGGGTACTCTCTCACCAGGAGAAGCGGTCTTATTGTTTTCTTCACCGTGTAGGTGTGCGTAGTACTCTGTTCATGCACGCTCTCACCACACAAAAGAGGGCAGTATCGCTGTTCGCCACCGTTCACTGCTGTGAGTATTCCATCAAAGCATTTATGCCGTGTCAGCGCTCCATTGCAGGAGTACGCCCGCCCTTTCTGCTCGAATGCTTTCTTAAATGCCACACTCCCTTCTCTTCCCACTCCTTCCGCTTCTCTCTCGCCTCTCTTCGCCATACCCTTTTTTTAATCCGTGCGCGCTTTTTACGCGCGTGTTTCCACTCGAGTCACCTCCCCCCACCCACACACGCACACAACACAGCAGCATTGGCGAGCGTTTGTGTTTGTGTTTTCCGTCTCACCCCACTTTCCTCTCTCTTGTTTTCAATTTTGCTGATTGCACTCTTTGTTTGGTTGCGCCGCTTTTTTTTTTATAGCTGTTATTATTCTTCTTTTTCTTTGACGCTGCGGCACCGTTCATCACGTTGTGGCAGCTTTCTCGACATCGCTGCGGTACAGATACATTGTGCCGCCTTTCTATTCCGCCGCTGACCGTCGTACACGTGCGACTCGCAGCGTTTTCTCTGTCACTCTCTCTTCAGGTGTCTTGCCACTTTTCTCTCTAAGACAAAAAGAGGAGACAGAACAGAGAGGTTTGGTTTATTTGTTTCGTTTCGGGAGGCTACAGCGCGACTTGAGAAGCTTCACAGCTAGTGGCCCCTTTCTGTTTTTTTCTTTGGCGCTATCAACGGCATTTTATTCTTCCCCTTCTATTTTTTCTCCTCTCTGCGACAGCTTTCCCCCAGTGAGCTTTGACACCGCCTTTACTGATCACATCACAGGCGGACGTTTGCAAGCTGAGCCACAAAGTCTACACTACACTATAAAGAAAAAGTTTTACTCATTTTTTGCCCCGCTCTATACAACTTGTTTTTGTTTTCGCCTTCGCTGACTTCGCCGGTCACTGCGTTGCGCTTTTAAGTGACGTTGTACTCCTTTAAGAAAATTAAGTGTTTACCAGTTTATTTTAAAAGGCTGTGTCGCCCTTTTCCTCTAGTTTAGTGATTAATTTTTTTGGTCCTGCACTCGTCTTGCGCGAACACGCATAGCTTCGTCCACTTCCGCACATCCAGACAAGTACTTGTGTTTTATTTTGAAGTATTTCTGCCTGTGCTCTCACCACCGCTAAGCTGTCACCGCACCTCTTCGTACGCCCCCCGCCTTTTTTTTTTCCCAGTCAGGTTCCTCTTCTCTGCTGTCGCTACGTGCCACTGCCTCGTCTCTTCGACTTATACGTGCAGCAGAAGAAGACAAGCGGACCGCGACCGTCAGTCTTTGTCACGCACTTCGACGTTTTTTTTTTATCCATCGTGTGTGTGTTTGTATTTGACCGAGGCATCTCGCGGCTTTTTTAGTAAGTATTTTCCTTTTTTTTTCCTTTGCGTTTTTCCTCAGCTGTCTACGTGTGCTGTCGTTGCATCCAAGATCGCTTGCACGTCGCTCTTTCTTTCAGTACATTCTCTGTTTAACACTTTTTTTCTCTCTCTATCTCTTCGAGTTGTGTGTGTGTGTGTGCGCCTATCACTCGTGTTGCATTGTTGTGCACGTCGCCGTCGCTGACATCGCCCCTTTCTCTTCCCTTTTTCTTCTTCCCGCATTCATTCCCTTCCTCCTTCCTGCACCCGCGCCGCTTAGAATTCGAACAGATATCGCGCGTGTGTACGTGTGTGTGTGTGTCAGAGTGCTTGGATAGTGAGCAGAATTGGAAGTCAACAGCCACTTAAAGAGTTACTCCGCCAACAAGAACAACTACAACAACAACTGCCCTATTTTATTTCCCTTGCTAGTTTTGCGTTTTTTTGCGTTTTCTCTTTTTCTTTCTCTCGTACGCCACAAAGGGTACGTTATTCCTGATTGTGCTCATTTGTTCACTAGTTGTTGTTGTTGTTGTGTGTGTACTTGCTCGGTGCCCCATACCCTCTAGGAAAAGACGGAAGATGCCGCTCCACGGAAGCCCAGCGGAGGGCCGCGCCAACGCGGCGGCCTTCGCCACCGTCACAGAGGACCCGGAGGAGCAGCCGGAGATCGAAATCGCGGTCAGCTCCGTGGCGAACCAGTCCGGCAAGGTGCGGCGCATGCTCATGACGGAGCGCGGCGACCCCTCTGTTGCCCCACCAGACTGGGAGCCGCTGACGACGTCGGAGCTGTTCGACGAGACCGGCAAGCCCCGCCCCGATGTTGCGCTTGAGCACTTCAAGAAGGAGGGTCTTCTGAGCGAGGCCGATGTACTCGCAATCGTGACAAAGTGTGCGCTAATCTGGAAGGACGAGGCAAACGTGCTGCGGCTGGAGGACCCTGTGGTGATTGCGGGGGACATCCATGGCCAGTTCTTTGACCTGCTGAACCTCCTCTCCATCGGCGGAAACCCACGCGACCAGAAGTACATTTTTCTTGGTGACTACGTCGACCGTGGCTGCTTTGGGATGGAGGTCATCCTGCTGCTGATGTGCTACAAGATTTGCTACCCGACGACGATGATCATGCTGCGCGGCAACCACGAGAGCCGCCACCTCACCGCCTACTTCAACTTTAAGCGGGAGGTGCTGTATAAGTACTCGATCGCGGTGTACAACGCAATGATGTCCGCCTTCGACTGTCTCCCGCTGGCCTGCATTGTCAACAACCGCTTCTTGTGTCTGCACGGTGGGCTCTCACCAGAGCTGAAGCGCGTCGCAGACATCAACGCCATCCACCGCTTCCGTGAGCCGCCGTCCTCTGGCCCGATGTGCGACTTGCTCTGGGCCGACCCGCTCGATGAGAAGGAGGAGGACCCCGCGGCGTCGCAGCACTTCGTGCCCAATACCACGCGCGGCTGCTCCTACGTGTACAGCCACGCCGCGGCCTGCAGCTTCCTGCAGGAGAATAGTCTCATCACTGTGATCCGCGGTCACGAGGCCCAGGATGAGGGCTACCACCTGTACAAGAACACCGCCAAGGGCTTTCCCGCCGTGATCTGCGTCTTCTCCGCCCCCAACTACTGCGACACCTACGACAACCGTGCCGCCATCGTGATGCTGAACAAGAACGTCATGAACATCCGGCAGTTCAATAGCAGTCCCCACCCCTACTACCTCCCCAACTTCATGAACGCCTTCACGTGGTCGCTGCCCTTCGTGGCGGAGAAGCTGCTCGACATTTGGACCAACGTGCTGCACCTGATCGACGTGTCAGAGGACCAGTACCTTCTACCAGCTGACATGGACGCAGCGGCGGGCGGTGCCTCGGCGGACGGGGCGAGCACCTGCGGTGGGCAGGGCAGCGTGCTGGAGCAGCGGGGCGAGCACATTCGCAAGAAGATCCTCACGATGGGCAAGCTCTCCCGCATGTTCCGCACCCTGCGGGAGGAGAACGAGAATATTGTACGCCTGAAGGGGCTCGCGGGTGGCACGCTGCCGCAAGGCGTGTTGCAGCTCGGGCCGGAGGGGGTGAAGGAGGCGATACGCGGCTTCCAGCGGTCGAAGGAGTTGGACTCGCCGAACGAGCGGTGGCCGGACAGCCCGCTGGAGGACTTCACAACATCGCCGCCAAATGCCGTGACGCGCGCGCTCAGCGAACACTCTTCCCTCTCCGGTGCGTAGGGAGGAGAGAGAGGTGAGAAGGGGGAGTGGATGAGGGGAGTACACACCGTCACGTCTTCGCTGCTTTGAAAGAAGACACTTGTTGTGCTCCCCCATTTTGCGTACGCTCTCTTTTTTTTATTCATTTATTTATATTGGTATCCGAATTCGCCATATTAACACCTTTATTATTGTTTTCTTCGTTCTTCGTCCCTTTGGGTTAAAGATACTCACACCCACCCACACGACGTCACTCTTCTCCCTTCCCTCCCTGCCGTGTATTTGTTTTAATGCGTCCGTAGCTGCGTGTTTCCGTTTTTTTTTCTTCTTTTAAACTGTTGCGCGCCTCTCCGAGTTGGTGTACTGTTGCCTCTTATAAGCCTAGTCTTTTGTTCTGTGCGCGGTGGCCGCCGTACTCCCACTGTGCTGCACACTTTTATTTACTTGCTTTTTTTCTCTCTTTTTAGAATCGCTTTTAGTTGTTAACGCTACTCCTCCTCTTCAAGCTCCCCATAACTCTGCTGCAATTTGCGGTGTGTGTGTGCGTAAGCGTATGTGTGTGTGTTTGTGTGTGTGTTTCGCATAGGCTCTACATGTGTGGACAGTCCGCCTCTACATGCAAAATCTCTCAAAAGGGAAAAAAAAACTGTGCTGGTGCTCTTCTTGGCCTTGTTTGTTTGCTGTCAACACTCCTTTTTAAGCATTACTTTTTACGTTAACTATTCGTCGTTCGCCTGTACGGAGTCGGACCCGCGCAGCGTGTGCCAAAGCATCTGGAAGGTGTAACGTCGCCGCGGATGCCTCTTCCGCGCTCTCTTCTCTCTTTTCGTGTAGTGTGTAGTGTCATGCTGCGCTTCGCTCACGTATTTTATTTTGCCGTGTCTGTTCGAGTGTGCGTGTGTGTGTCTGCTAGTTGTTTGTCTCTCACTCCTTTCTTTCTGGTGTGTTCGCAACACGCTTCCTTTTCCTTTTTTTTGTTTGCTGATGGCGATTTATGTGCTTGTTGAGTGTTTAATACGGTCTGCGTGTCTGTCTTGTTCGAAGGAGCGGTGCGTACGTGTCACTCCTTAGGTGACTCGCACCACCTTGCCGAAAAGGCGTAGCAGCATTCGGGAGTACCCTTTCCTTGTGGGCTTGTTTGCCTATGTTTTTTTTTTCTTTGATACTGCTTAATGCGGTGAGGGAGAGGGAGAAGAAGGTGGCGCTTTGTTGGGTTTTGGCACGTCAGCCGCTGCGCCAACTCTTGAGCCTCTTGTGCGTCTGTGAGCGTCAACGAAAGAAACTAAAAAAAAAAAGAGCAGCGATACAAGCCAATAAGAAGCGGTGAAGCAAACTTCACGTACGCTTCCGAATTGCATCGTGTCAAGGGCTACGCGTCACCAGGTGTGAGTGTGAGACTGTTGCCACAGTAAAGTGGGCAGACAACACACTTGCTTTTCTTCTAAGATAGTGTCACTTTACTCCACTCACGCGGAGGTGCGGCTGCCTCGTGCGCTAAGTTGAATCGGCGGTGTGGCGTAGATGAACGCAGGTGCTTCTGTCGCGTCTCAGAGGAACACGGCAGGCCTGACTCTCGCAGGAAAAGAAGAAAAATGAAGCATGTGTCGCCCACAAAATACTAATGCCGTTGGAGTACTGTAACACTACGAATTAAAAAAAAAAGACGGCCATTCTTGATTGTATCCGCTTTCCTTTCGACCTCTCTCACTTGTTTCTTCGGTTTCTATGCTCAGTCGTGCACTTCAACCACGTTGCTGCTTCGCGAACATTGGAAAATTTTCTCATTTTCAACTCGGTGTTTTTCCATTATTCCCAACTTTACTAAAAGGCGTTGTTCTCTCCTCTCTTGACCTGTTTCTTCTGGCGCACACAGCAAGCTACTGTGATACGGCAATACCTTTCATTTCATCGCAGCACCGCTCTCGATTCAGCGTCATGGCAATATGCCCAGCACACGCCATGTGGAACCGGTAGCCAAGGCACTGCGGCGTCAAGCCCAGCTGCAGCGCTGGTCTCGTCAGCAGAATCGGCCCGAGCGTGCACGGCAGACGTCGACATCGATGCCGTCCGCAACAGCAGCGGCAACAGTCGAGGCACCCACACTGACGTCTCCTTCGCCGTCAACACGCCAAGCAACCGCGGTGCAATCTGGAAACTCTGCTGCTTCACCCGCAGCATCACCGCACAGCAGAAGCGGCAACTTGTCCTCCAGTCAGACCCTGCAACACGCCTATCGGCACCGCGACGTGGCACAACCTTCACTGCTGCAGCGGCGGCTCACCGAGCTGCTCGACACGTCCACAAGCAAAGCCGAAGCCGCCGAGGCGTTTTTCAGCGTCGCCCGCAGCGATCAGGAGGCGCTGACACCGGCCACCCTCACCCACTTTACGAGCGCGGTGCTGCGGCACACCGTTGCGGCGCAGATGGGCACGGCAGCGTACGAAGCCGCACTGGCCGATGCGGTCGGCGCGCCGGAGGGTCGCTGGAGTACGGTGGAGCCGGCCGAAGCGCGTGCCTTCGCTCTTTATCAGGCTCAGCGGCTGGAGCGCTACGCGGTGAAGGGGACCACTTTCGAGGAGAAGCTGGGGCTGACGCTGGAGGGCGGAGACAACTCGTTGGTGGCGCTCACCCACTTCCAGCTGCAGAAGCACGCCGCTCGTGCCCTCCCTGTTGGTCTGGATGTTCTTGAAGAGTTGATGCACTGCGACGTGTCGTGGACGGCTGCGCTGAGGGTGTACGACTACGCACGAGAGCTGGCGGGTGTTGAGCCGCCTTCCGGCATGACGACGCGCCTCATGGGGTTAATGACGGGGTACAAGACAAACGGGCTCGGCTCGCGGCCGTGGCGGGCGGCGTTGCAGCTTTACGAGTCGCTCTGCACGAGCGGCTACGAGGTCCCACTGGATGCGCACACGGCCGCGCTCGATGCTGTGTGGCGCCGTGGCGAGGCCTTCGCGCGGCCGCACCACACGCCCTCCGCGGCAGAGCAGGAGGAGAGGTGGACTGCACTCGTGCGCATTCGCGAGAATGTCGACGACGCGCAGGTGACCGGCGAGGCGGGCTGCCGATTTTCCGAAGCGCTGGTGAAGGCGGCGAGTGCGGCCGGGCGGTGGGAGGCTGCGGTGCGAGTTCTGCGTGAGATGGACGTCGCCGTCGCCGACACATCATCCCGCTTCCTCATACCGACGGCCGAGACGCTTCTCTTTGCCATGGCGGCGTGCAACGTGGCGCACAACGCCGCCTACGCGACCTCGCTGCTGCACACCTTCACTGGACTGTACACGCTGCGCAGTGCCCACCCAGAGGCACTCGCCACCTATCTCCAATCGCTGCGCCATGTCGTGCACCTCGCCAGCCACGTTGGGTCGCAGGTGGAGACTCTCGTCATGGACGGAGAGGGGCTGGACCGGCCCTGCTGTGTGGCGTGCCTGCAGCTGCTGTCGAGCGAGCGGGTGGGCACGACGACGCAGAAGTGGCACCTCGCCCAGCGGCTCTTTTGCTACTATGACAGCCACCCGTGGCCGCAGCAGCCGCAGGTGCGACAGACGGAGCTGCAGACCATTTTCCGGTGCTGCCACCTCATCTCCGCGATGCAGCGCGGCAGTGCTGGCAATGCGGAGTGCCCTCTCATCGCGGAGCTGAACAGCTACCTTGCCTCTCTCTTCGGCCCTGACTCGCCGGAGTGCCGGTGGCTGCGGGACACCGAGGTCTACTCGTTGCTGACCACGCACAGCTGGCGGCACGCGCTCGCTGTCTATCAGCGGCAGGTGGAACAACGCACTCCGGCGCAGATGGCCGACCTGCCCATTGCGCTACGGCAGGTGCGACGGATGCTGGCCCAGGCGCTGCTGCGTGGCGGTCGTGCGGCACACCAGCCCGACAGTGAATTCCTTCTCGAGGAGGAGAGCCAAGAAATGGACAAGGCGGCCCTGCGCGATTACTTGGGCTTTGCCGTCACCACGGTGCGCGACGTATACAGCAGGTCAGCCGACACGCCGCCACGCGGCATTGTTGGTGAGCTGCTGCTGTTGCAGGCGATGCACACGTCGCCCACCAATGAGCGGCAGCGGTTGGCGGTGGCGGCCCTGCACGAGTTTGCCCGCGGGGAGGCCGCTGCGGTGACGCCGCGTGTGGTCGACCTTGCTGCGCAGGCGCTGGGGATGACGGAGGAGCACGTGCAGGGAGTGCTGGTAGAGGGGAGTGCGCAGCTGCGGGCGAGGGCACTGGAGAGCGCGGAGAGGCATCTTAGCTTGCGTGCCCCACCGCTGGAGCGTGTGCACGTCTGACGAGGTGGAAAGAAACCTATTGGGATGCGGTTTGCTGGTTGTGGAGGTAAGTGTTTTTGTGTATGGGCGTGTGTGTGTGTGTGCTTGATGCAACGTTTTCTCTTCGCGCTCAAAGGAGGGCACACTTTGGCGTTTTCTTCACAGGAAATTGTAGCAACGACAAAAAAAAAAGGGTCCAAAAAAAAGAAATAGATGATGCGTGTCGGATGAAGTGGTTTGCATGTAAAAGCGACGCCACGCAGCTTTTAAGAGCTGACTGCGAACGTGCGAGGGGCGACGGTGCTTCTTTCATGATTGCTTGAATGGACAACGACCAGTACCTATTGAAAAGTGATCAAACGTTGCCTTTTCTCTCCTCCTCAACACCTTCTTTCTGGCCCTGGCCTTCTCCTTTCCTCCTCTTTTTTTGTCTTTGCTGCGGAGGACAAAACCTGTGCCGCTGTCGAAGGGAACGCAAAAAAAAAAAACGGCAAATTGCATTTGGCTTTCCAAGACCCCTCCTTTTCTGGTTTGTCTTGTACATCTTTTCACGAGACTTGCGACACGGAGAGAGCGCAATAGCTGACAAAAAAAAAATGGGTCAACGTATGAGCAGCGACAACCAAAAAGCGCACCGCTCTAAACCAAAGCGGTCTGGCGGCGCTTCCGGCGCACCTTTTCTCCTCCCAGCCGAGGCGGACCTCCTTGGCCGGTGTTGGCTGCTCGCCTCCTCGGCAGACTCGCTGAGCCCCAGCAGGTGGTTCGCGTTGACAGACAAAAATCGCCGCGGCATGCGGGGCGACAACCGCCGTGCCTTCAGCATCTCGTCTGACCTGCTGCCGTCAAGTGACCAGGCGCGGCAGCCCGTCTTGCGCGATTTAAACGTCACTGTACACAGAGGCCTGTCGGTGTGCGGGTATACGAACATCACCGTCACCGCGGTGCCCACCACGGCCGGGCAGCCGCCACGGACGGTGCGTGTAGGTGGCGTGCACGTGGAGCTGCCTTCGTTGCAGCTGACGAGCGAAGCGAAAAAAGAAGCTGGTCAGTATGTGGTGATCGTAATGCGCCGTATTTCTGTGGAGGCGGAGTTGAAGGACTACGCCACCGCAGGCTACAAACGTGTCGCCATCGCTGCCCCGCCGACCAACGCCGCGGAGCGCGACGAGTACGGCGAGGGGTGCATTACAGGCATCCTCTACGGCGCGGTGGTGGTGCTGCACACTCAACTTGATGCACATCTCGTGCCGCGTCTGGTGCGGCTCTGTGAGGAGGCGGCGCGTGCGTCGAATGTGTCGCCTACCGCCCTGTCGGTGCATGAGGAGCGCGCGGCGGGGGTGAGAATTGCCACTCAACCGGCTGCGGCGGCAGGAGAGGAGACGAACGCTCAGGCATCTGGCACGTCGTGGATGCGCCTGTTGAGTGTGGAGGCGGAGACGAAGACGGCGGATGCACTGCGCAGCAAGTGGGCAGCGGCGCGCGATGCAGCCCCTTCTGGAGACGCTGCGGCGGCGCTGATGGATGATGCGGAGGCACTGTCGTTTGTCGCCGCGTGGGCCGTGCATGCGCACCAGACTCCGTCCACCTGGTGCCCGCTGAACCTCTTCCTCCAGCGGTACGAGGCAATTGCGGATAGTCTTCTGGTTCTGTCGAGGAGAGAGCGCTGAAAACATAAATTTTCACCTTTTCCTTGCTTTGCGACTATCGTGTTTTCCCTTGTGTTCTCTCGGATCTGCTACTAAAATAGGAATGAAAGACAATCTTCTTTTTGTTTGGATGAGGGAAAAGCATGAGAGGTGGCGCCTGCAAAGCTGGTCATCAGGATATCCGTGGAGCGTTGAATGCCATCTAATGGCATACCCCTTTCAAATCGCAGAGTACCAAGCATCTTTATTTGCTTCGTCGAATCTGAGGCCCACTACACCTGCTGTTGTCGCTGGTTGGTGTAAACCACCTCATAAAGTTCTAATAGAGCAGCAGCGGTTTATTTTAGTCGTTCACTCATCTCTCCTCTCTCTTCCTCTCCTCTCTTTCTTTACTTCGCAGATTCATCGCCCAACCGCTCTCGCTCTCCGCAGCACAACAACAAAAAAACTTCCGTTTCGTTTTTCACTTTTTCCTTCTTTCTGTTCTTCTCAGTCACCACTTTCCAAAAAAACACCAAAAAATGGCCCCTACTGTCACTGTGGAGATGCCGTACGACCGCCTCATCAAGGAGGACTGCATCTCGGACGAGTACCTGATCAACCAGCTCGACGGCGTGAACGACAACCCGCCGGAGGACAACCTGCCGCTGCGCCAGTGGCTCATTCGTGAGACGCACACCGCCCTCGTGAAGAACCCCAAGATGAAGGAGATTGTCTTGAAGCCCAAGGCGGACAAGTCGTCGCACATGGACTTCGCGATCAAGGTCACTGGCAACGAATAAGCAGCACCACTTACGGCTACGGGTGTGATGCAGGAGCGGGATGAGCAAGACAGAGCAAGACTTTTTTCTTCTATTTTGTGTGCTTTCAGCGCACATAAGGGATAAGAGTCGGCGGTGAACAGATGACGCAGTTGTTCTACCGCAAGCTGCAGGTGAAACGAGAAGAGGGACGCGCAGCGTGATGAAACGCTTTGCAAGAAATTGCATTCTGCCGTCTTTGCTTCACGTGTCTTTTCCTGTAGTGCTCTGTCGGCCTCTCCTTCTCCCGCTCTCTCTCCGCTGCGGCTAAATGGTTTTCCACAAGCGGTCGCCGTGTGACCCGTGTGGCTGTGGTTTTTTTTGTTTTTTTTTTGTTTTTCTATTTTACGCGTTTGTCTTCCCTTTTATAAATACAGACACGCATCAACGTATATACTCACTTGTGAAAGACGGCACGTTGTGTTCTCTGGGTGTTGGTAGCGCTTCATACAAGAGGAAGAGGGGAAGGGCGAAGCACCGCACACGCGCATGCACGACAGGCTTCTCTGAAAGAGCCGCATTCTCTCTTTTTTTCTTTTCTCGAAGAGGAGAGAGAGTGCGTGGGCTTCTGTGTGCTGGCGCCTGCCACAGCACTCGGGGTTCACGACGTGCACGTCTTTGCTTATTTTCGATTTTCTTTTTATTTATTTTTCCTAGCGGTGTCGTACGCTCTCTCTTTCCGTCTTCTCCACTTTGTGTTTTCTGACAAGATGCGTTGTGAACATGAAGGAGCGGCGGGGGACGTGCACAACAAACTTATATCATACTTTCCCCTTTTTTTTTCGAGTCGTTTTGCAAGCGCTGTCTTGATTGCTCTACGAGGACCTCCTTTTTTCCCTTTTGTTTTTCTTCTTCTCTTCGTTTGATGGGGGAGATGGGGCAGGAGACAACAGAAAGAGCGCCTTGCTTGCCTCACGGCGTGTCGACCGGTGTGGTACGCTCGGGTTGGGGCAGCAGGCGTTCTCTTCCTGACGGGCTCGTTGGTTATCCCAGATAAGAAGAAGCAAGGTTGACAGAGTTCGAAATTTCATGAAGTAAAAAAAAAAGTTAAGTTTAGCAAAACGAAGGGACAAAAAAAACGAGAGCGTTCTGTGACGGGGTGTCCGTTTGTCGTGAACAGCCGGCGCTGAAGGTGCGCGTACTGCCATGCCCAGCCTGATACGGTAATGAAGGAAAATCAGCTTCGATTTACACCGCATTACCATCAAGTGGTAGAACTGATTTTGCTGTTAGGTGTCTCTGCGCAGGCGTGCTACCGATGGTGACAAGGTTCTTATTTCTAAAAGATGCACCGCAGCACCGTTAAATAGTGGTAGACGGTACCGTGGCGAAGTGCTGTTAAGTGCGTGTAGTGGTTGACTTTTTACCTAGGCTTTCAATCCCCTCTCTCTCTCTCTCTCTCTCTCTCTCTCTCTTTCTCTGTCTCCCTTGTCATTTCGTGCCTTCATTGCATCAGAAAAAGAAAATAGAAGACAGCACAGAGTGGTGGCTCCCAGTATGTCCAGTCACCAGTCTTCCCGCTACGCCTATGACGGGGAGCCGGACTGGATGATGTACACACGGGAGTACGTCGTACCTGTCGTCGTGTTCGTCGCCTTGGCCTATTACCTCGTCTTCCGCGTACTCCTTCCAATGCGCCACATCGAACGTCCGACACGGCGATCTGCGGCGGAGGTGACGACGAATGCTGCTGCTGCTGCTGAGAACGCCGATGGAGACGCGAGGAGCACCGACACCGCTGCTGCGTCTGCTGAAGAGTCGAAGAAGACAAACTAGAAGCTCCGTTCCTTCTCTTTGCCTCTTTGTCTGTCACTCGTGCGTGCTGCGGTAATATGGTTGTGTGCGCTGCGGAGGTGCGAAGGAGCTACGCCTCTTTGACCCCTTTCGTTCTTTGGTGGTGCTCTGCTGCTACACCGCGTCTAAGACTCTTTACCTCACTCGAAGTGAACACTCGTAGCCAGAAATGCTGTTCACTTCGTGTGACGTCATGATGTGTGTGCGCTACGGCTGTGCTGTCGATCTTTTCATTGCGGTGCAACGTCCACTTTTCTTCTTGCACGAGGTAGCGGGAAAAGGCCGAGAGGTGCCTTGAGCAAAGCGCAAGAAAGAATAAAAAAACAGTGTTGCGTTGTCGACAGGGCAGCTCTTGCACAATCGCCTTTTCCCTTTCATGTTCTCACGAGCAGTGCACATGTGTTGGCCAATTTCCTCTTCTACTTCTTTTCTGTTTCTTTTTTACTGAGAACCCCGTCTTTGCCATCTGCGCGCACTGCCTTGTACACGTCAGGTCTCACCCCAGTGCAGCTACCAACTCCCTTCACTGCTCTCATTTCCAGACAGCAAACAAAGCAAAGAGAACATAACAAAAAAAGTAGTAGAGCAACAGGAGCAGCACGAGGCCAACATGTCCGACTTGGCTCCTAAACTGATGCGTGTGTGCGTGCTGGCGTGCTCTTACGAGGGCTCGGACAGTGAACTGAAGGAGTACGAAGGGGAGCTCGTGCAGACGCCCCAGAACTTTTTCGACCGCGACGACCCGCACTACACCTTCCACCCTCGAGCTCATCAAGAAAGCAACGGCCT
>AODS02000177.1:0-12977 GCA_000331325.2 Crithidia fasciculata
GGGGGGTACTTGTTGGGTCCCAGGCAGAAGAGGAAGCCACACTGGAGAGGACTCTTTGCCCACAGCGCGAACAGCGAGACACCAGCTGCGAAGAAGCAGAGGGCGAGCACAAGCTGTGTGCCAACGGCCGCGTGCTGGTAGGCCACCCACTCACGTCCGGTGTTTGCAGGGTGGAAGGCGTAGCGCACAAAGCACTGCGAGGCCTCACAGAGCAGCGCGACGGACAGGCCGGCAAAGGTGAAGAAGACGATGGCGCCGAGCAGGTTGACGCCGTCGTAGGCCACGGAGCGGCGTGCGGCGGAGCTGGGCGGACGGAGGTAGCGCGAGGGAAGCCATGCCCGCAAGCCTCCCACCGTTAGGGCAAACGTAAGAAGCGCACCAAATGTTAAATACAGCAGCTGCGCCTTGCGCGTCAGCGGCGCGATGTGTGTCGTGACCTTGAACATGTCCGTGGAGGAGATGCAGGTTTTACGAGGAGAGAGAGGGAAATGTGAAGCAATGCTTGAGAGCGGTGCAGACCACTACAGCGCAGCAGCTTTTACTTTTTCCCCTTTCCGTTGCTCGACGCGGTGACGTTTATGCGTTGTGTCAAGCGTGTGGTGGAAAACACACAAAAAAAAGAATCGATTTGAAGCGGCAGCTTGGGGCAGCTGAATGCCCCGCGAAAAGAAAAAAAATCGCTTTGCTGCACGGCTTCAACAACTACTACAGCGGTGCGTCACTGATATGCGCTCGAGCACACACAACACACACACACACAAAGAGGGAGGGGTAAACCAATAGAGACCCTGCGAGAAGAAAGCAGTGAGATGGCTTCGCTCCACTCCTGTGCCGCAGTGCTTCGATGCACCGCCTTCCACGAGCCACCGATCTGCAGAGACCCTGCAGGAATGTGGCGGCGTGAAACGAAATCGGTTGAAGAAGAGTTGAAACAGAAGCAAAGAAGAGCTGCGAGAAGGCGATTTACGACTTACTCCAATGATAACGACCGTTTGCTACGATCCCCAAAGCACACAAGCAAGCGGAAATGTTATGGAAACGAGCGCGTTAGCTCACTCTTTAGGCAACACGGTTGGTGTTCACAGTGAGAGAGCAACAACGGCTACTGAAGAAAAAAAAAGAAGAACAGAGCACTACTAAAACGGAAGAATGACAGATGAGAGAAAGAAGAAACAGTTCACGGCTGCCGGCACCACGTTCTTGTTCGTCTGCTCCACAACTTCACCTCCGAAGATGCTTGGAAAAAAGAGATATTCGGACGCACGCACTGGATCCACAGCCGCCACCTACAGTAGGACCAAAGAGCGCACAAACTAGTGTACTTTGACGACGACCAGTTGAAGAGGGAGGGGAGAAGAGCGAACAATTGCGAGCGCACTCACACCACAAGAAGAAAAAAGAGAGTGAGAAACACAGAAAAGTTATTTTTTTTGTTTTTCAACCAAGCAGGTGAAACCGGCTTCCGTGAGAGAGAGAAAGAGAGAGAGAGAGAGAGGGAAAAAAAGGGCTAGTCGTGATGGACAGCCTTACAGTTTAGAAACTCAATTTTTTTTTTGATTCTTTAAATTTTTTAAAAGTTGTTGTTGCAGTGTCAATGAAAAAATTGCAGAAGATAGTGGCGAGTGCCTGTCTTAGTTGTTGGGAAAAAATGAAGAAAAAAAAAAGAAGTACAGAAAAGCCAGAACGTAGCCACCCGCTACACCAGCTCGACAACGGCCTTTATTTAAAAGACCTTAGTTCTTTACAGCCGTATTTAACACAGGGCGAAAAAAAGATAGAAAAGACACTTTAGATAGACAAGATATACACTTGATGTTCCTCTGGCGTTTAAGTGCTTCAAGCACGTCGTCCAACACAGGCTGGCGCTGTTGATGCAGCGGCTGCCGTATCAGGCTTCTAGAGACGCACGCGGGAAATCACAACACAAAAAGCAGATCGGCGAGCCCTGAGAAAATCGGGGCACCGCACGACACCGGCAAAGGTGGACAGGGGACAGTGAAAGAACAAGAAGCACGCAGCTGACCTCAGTTGGAGAGAGCAGAAAAAGATGAGCTGTCTTGGCGGGGGAATCGAAAAGAGAAAAACAGAAAGGCGAAACGGGACGTCAGGTGTTCTTCGGTAGAGGTGCTGGAAATGAAAACAACACCGACGCACAGTAACAGAAAATAGAAAACAGAGGGGGAGAAAAGAAAGAGCAGATGGTCGAGGGGACACACGATACTTGACGCACGTGCCACCCACCGATTTGCCTGACTGGGACCTCGCGGGGGGAAAGAGGGAAGAGAGTGTCTTTTACGGCGCAGCCTGAGTGGTCTCGAGCAGCTGCCGGCGAGCGTGTTGGCAGCGCAGCGGATCGTGGACAGAGAGAGAGCGAGGGAGAGAGAGAAAGAGAGAAAGAGAGAAAAGTGGGAGTGCGATGGTCGGCGAGGAGCCGGCATCTCCACCGATGCAGCCTCCCGCGAGGAGCGGATCCAGCAGCTGAGCAACGGACTGTCAGCTGCAGGCAGTGCTCGGCTCGCGGGCCACCTTGCTGCTCTGCGCGCGTGGCAGCCCGGCGCGGTACGGCGGTTCCGCAGCAGCGACACAACCTGCGCTCGCACCAACCCAGGAGCCAGCCACCATCAGTGTCCTGTTCCTCACCGGTGCGCGATGAGCCTCCGCCGACGCACAGGGTGACGCAGCTGGCATGTAAAACAGTTATGAAGCGTGTTTATTTTGTTTTTCTCCTTTTTTGCAATACGAGATACGAAGAGCACGCGGCTGCAGGTGTGTTCGCCGGTCGGCCGCTCTTTCGGCCACCACTCTGAGCACGCCTCGCTGGGACATCGCGCTAGCGCAACCAGTGTCCAGCGTCGCCAGAGAACAACAGAAGCACCTGGCGCCTGGAGAAGCACACAGCAAAACGAAAAATATAAAGCCCGCCGCAAACAACATCTCGCACCGCACTCAGAACAGAAATTCTCGGTGTGCACGGCCACCCCAAGCCGATCTCGGCTGCTGCTGCTGCTGCGTCGGCCGACCATGGCCCCGGACCGGCACATCCAGCACGAGCTTGGCGGCGTCACAGTCGCGCGTCCACGCGGCAGCGTCACCGGGTCCAGGAAGGCGCTGCGGATCTCGCTGCGCAGCTCGGGGCGGCCCTCGTACACCCGCAGCCGCGCGCCGCGGTTGGCGGCACCTGGCGCCTCCGCCGCGTGGGCCGCGCACGACACGGGCGGCTCCTCCCGCTGCTCCTGCGCGGGCCCGTCGCTGCCGCCCTCCTCGTGCAGGCGGTGGTCCAGGTCGGCAAAGCGCTTCACGACTCGGCCGCTGCGCGTCCACGTACATCAGTCCAGCGCGAAGTCGTCGTCGCGCACGCTTGTGGGAGGCGGGCACCTCCACCGTGGTGTTGCTGGTGGCGGCGCGGAGTGGCCGTTGTCGGCGGGCGTGCGTGAGACTCGGGGCAAGCCGCCGCCAGACCGTGTAACGAACGCGCGGCACTGCAGCATGTCCCACGGCCGCGACGCAGCGACGGGCCTGTGCGCATCATGCTGGAATCGTAGCACACCGTGTGAGCGCTCGCCGCCGACCGCAGGTGCTCCACACCATGCGCACGCGCGGCACGCCGGCGCCGTCCGCGCTGCGCATGTAGGCCCGCAGCAGCGACCCGTACACCGACACGCACGGCGCCGCGCCGATGCCGCCCGCCACCAGCACGACGTCGTCGTAGCGGCTGTAGTCCACCGGCGTCCCGCACGGGCCCTCCACGCCGAGGCTGAACGCCTGCCCCGTGCGCACCAGGTCGTGCAGCCGCCCCGTCCACGTGCGCGGCCCCATCGACTTGATGTGCAGGTAGAAGACCGTCCCCGTCGTGCACAGCGTCGCGCCAGCGCCGTCCACCGCCTCGTCCTCCACCACGCTCGCCAGCGTGAACGGGTGCCACTGCAGCGCCGTCAGCTCCGGCACGCACACCAGCACGTACTGTCCCCGGGTGCACGCACCGCATGTCCCACCGCCCCGGCACCGAGAAGGCAAGCTCCACCGTGTCTCGCTGATCGTCCGCGCGTGCACCACCGCGCACCAAGCCGAGCGCTGCCACACGCACACCAGCTGGTCCGCCGCGAACACCGTCAGCCCCGGCAGCATGTACATCCACCCCGCCGACGCGTGCAGCAGCATCATCGGCAGCGTCATGTAGGTGGCCGCGAGGTGGGTGTAGTAGAACAGCTCGTAGTAGCGGCGCCGCACCGCGTTGAGCCCGAAGATGCCCATCGCAATCAGCATGAACCACGTCGTCCACGTCGCAGTTACAATGGTGTGGTCATCCCACACGCCCTTGCGGCCAACATAGTTGGGAATCTTGCGCACGTTGTCCCACAGCATGCCGTACTGGTAGTATGAGATGTAGAAGGCAACCATGTGCGCCACGGTGGCGGCCAGCATTGCGTAGCCGATGGCGCGGTGGAACCACAGCAGGCCGTCCCGCGACACGCCCAGCACCGTCACCAGCACCGACTGGCGACCAATGGGCAGCAGCAGCAGTGAGAGGAAGAGAATGGCAAGCTGCCCAAGACCGCGGCCCCAGCGCTCCGCACTTTCCACCCTTGCACGGTCCGGGTTAGCAGCGGTCCAGCTCATCTTGTAGTTGTGGTCGCGCACCCAGTAGATGAGGAAGAACACTGTCAGCCACGCGGTGGCCACCATGAAGGCTGCCTCGCCGTACGTGAAGCAGGCACACCGCGGGATGCGGCGCTGCATCCAGTAGCGGCCCGTCTGCGTCTGGCGCAGCAGAAACACGATGACCGCCGCGGAGAGCAGGTAAACGTAGAAGAAGACGTTGCCGGGGTAGAGCTTCAGGTACAGGTTGTCGGAGAAGCGCAGCTGCCCGGTGCGGAACCACGCGTACGGCATCTCAGGGACGGTGAGGGTGGTGCTGCGAGTGTCGCGAGAGATGCTTGTCTTGGCGTAGATCGCAATGGCGGACGCGGAGGCTTTGCGGGGATCGTTTGGCAGCCAAAATGTGAGAGCGGCGCACACGATGATGCCGACACACAGCCCGACGATGCGGGACAGCTGCTTCAGCCACGAATTCGTCTTGTAGATGCGCATGCTGAGTGGCTTGCCCATCGGGTTGGCGGCTGCGGCTTGAAAAGGGCACATTGGCTTGCTGACAGCAGTAGGTGAATCACCACCTACAAGAAGCTCGTCACCTGCTTCCTTCCCGTCAGGGACGGTGGCCGCCATTTCATCTGCGAATGCAGCGTCTTCCGAGCTCGTCGACCTCGCCGCACGGACCGCCTTCTGCAGCCGCCAAAGCGTGTACAAGCGGTACAGCATCACAAACGACAGCGGGACAAAGACGAAGAACATGACAGTGGAGAGGACGGCACCAAAGCTGTTGTTGAGGGGCTTCGACACAGGGGGGTACTTGTTGGGTCCCAGGCAGAAGAGGAAGCCACACTGGAGAGGACTCTTTGCCCACAGCGCGAACAGCGAGACACCAGCTGCGAAGAAGCAGAGGGCGAGCACAAGCTGTGTGCCAACGGCCGCGTGCTGGTAGGCCACCCACTCACGTCCGGTGTTTGCAGGGTGGAAGGCGTAGCGCACAAAGCACTGCGAGGCCTCACAGAGCAGCGCGACGGACAGGCCGGCAAAGGTGAAGAAGACGATGGCGCCGAGCAGGTTGACGCCGTCGTAGGCCACGGAGCGGCGTGCGGCGGAGCTGGGCGGACGGAGGTAGCGCGAGGGAAGCCATGCCCGCAAGCCTCCCACCGTTAGGGCAAACGTAAGAAGCGCACCAAATGTTAAATACAGCAGCTGCGCCTTGCGCGTCAGCGGCGCGATGTGTGTCGTGACCTTGAACATGTCCGTGGAGGAGATGCAGGTTTTACGAGGAGAGAGAGGGAAATGTGAAGCAATGCTTGAGAGCGGTGCAGACCACTACAGCGCAGCAGCTTTTACTTTTTCCCCTTTCCGTTGCTCGACGCGGTGACGTTTATGCGTTGTGTCAAGCGTGTGGTGGAAAACACACAAAAAAAAGAATCGATTTGAAGCGGCAGCTTGGGGCAGCTGAATGCCCCGCGAAAAGAAAAAAAATCGCTTTGCTGCACGGCTTCAACAACTACTACAGCGGTGCGTCACTGATATGCGCTCGAGCACACACAACACACACACACACAAAGAGGGAGGGGTAAACCAATAGAGACCCTGCGAGAAGAAAGCAGTGAGATGGCTTCGCTCCACTCCTGTGCCGCAGTGCTTCGATGCACCGCCTTCCACGAGCCACCGATCTGCAGAGACCCTGCAGGAATGTGGCGGCGTGAAACGAAATCGGTTGAAGAAGAGTTGAAACAGAAGCAAAGAAGAGCTGCGAGAAGGCGATTTACGACTTACTCCAATGATAACGACCGTTTGCTACGATCCCCAAAGCACACAAGCAAGCGGAAATGTTATGGAAACGAGCGCGTTAGCTCACTCTTTAGGCAACACGGTTGGTGTTCACAGTGAGAGAGCAACAACGGCTACTGAAGAAAAAAAAAGAAGAACAGAGCACTACTAAAACGGAAGAATGACAGATGAGAGAAAGAAGAAACAGTTCACGGCTGCCGGCACCACGTTCTTGTTCGTCTGCTCCACAACTTCACCTCCGAAGATGCTTGGAAAAAAGAGATATTCGGACGCACGCACTGGATCCACAGCCGCCACCTACAGTAGGACCAAAGAGCGCACAAACTAGTGTACTTTGACGACGACCAGTTGAAGAGGGAGGGGAGAAGAGCGAACAATTGCGAGCGCACTCACACCACAAGAAGAAAAAAGAGAGTGAGAAACACAGAAAAGTTATTTTTTTTGTTTTTCAACCAAGCAGGTGAAACCGGCTTCCGTGAGAGAGAGAAAGAGAGAGAGAGAGAGAGGGAAAAAAAGGGCTAGTCGTGATGGACAGCCTTACAGTTTAGAAACTCAATTTTTTTTTTGATTCTTTAAATTTTTTAAAAGTTGTTGTTGCAGTGTCAATGAAAAAATTGCAGAAGATAGTGGCGAGTGCCTGTCTTAGTTGTTGGGAAAAAATGAAGAAAAAAAAAAGAAGTACAGAAAAGCCAGAACGTAGCCACCCGCTACACCAGCTCGACAACGGCCTTTATTTAAAAGACCTTAGTTCTTTACAGCCGTATTTAACACAGGGCGAAAAAAAGATAGAAAAGACACTTTAGATAGACAAGATATACACTTGATGTTCCTCTGGCGTTTAAGTGCTTCAAGCACGTCGTCCAACACAGGCTGGCGCTGTTGATGCAGCGGCTGCCGTATCAGGCTTCTAGAGACGCACGCGGGAAATCACAACACAAAGCAGATCGGCGAGCCCTGAGAAAATCGGGGCACCGCACGACACCGGCAAAGGTGGACAGGGGACAGTGAAAGAACAAGAAGCACGCAGCTGACCTCAGTTGGAGAGAGCAGAAAAAGATGAGCTGTCTTGGCGGGGGAATCGAAAAGAGAAAAACAGAAAGGCGAAACGGGACGTCAGGTGTTCTTCGGTAGAGGTGCTGGAAATGAAAACAACACCGACGCACAGTAACAGAAAATAGAAAACAGAGGGGGAGAAAAGAAAGAGCAGATGGTCGAGGGGACACACGATACTTGACGCACGTGCCACCCACCGATTTGCCTGACTGGGACCTCGCGGGGGGAAAGAGGGAAGAGAGTGTCTTTTACGGCGCAGCCTGAGTGGTCTCGAGCAGCTGCCGGCGAGCGTGTTGGCAGCGCAGCGGATCGTGGACAGAGAGAGAGCGAGGGAGAGAGAGAAAGAGAGAAAGAGAGAAAAGTGGGAGTGCGATGGTCGGCGAGGAGCCGGCATCTCCACCGATGCAGCCTCCCGCGAGGAGCGGATCCAGCAGCTGAGCAACGGACTGTCAGCTGCAGGCAGTGCTCGGCTCGCGGGCCACCTTGCTGCTCTGCGCGCGTGGCAGCCCGGCGCGGTACGGCGGTTCCGCAGCAGCGACACAACCTGCGCTCGCACCAACCCAGGAGCCAGCCACCATCAGTGTCCTGTTCCTCACCGGTGCGCGATGAGCCTCCGCCGAGCACGGTAGCCTGCATGTAAACTGTTAGTAAACGGTTTTTTTTCTCTTTTGCATAACAACGAAGACCGCGGCGCGGGTTTTTTCGCGTTCGACGCGGTATTCCTCACGCCACCGACACGCTCCTAGGACAATCGCTAAATAGCCCAAACCAGTGTCAGAGCGTCAAGAGAACAACAGAACACGCCTGAGAACACACAAAACAGGAAAAAAATAAAAGGCCGCCGGCAAACAACACTCGTCCACATTCACAACAAAATTCTCGTGTGCACGCCACCACCGATATCGCTGATGCGCTGCTCGGGCGTCCCGCGAACATGCCCGGCCCGCACACAGCACCAGCTTGCGGCTCCTTCGACGTCCACGCCACGTCACCGGGGAGTCCAGGAAGGCCTGCATACTTCGTGCGCAGCTCGGAGGCGGCCCTCAGTACATACACACCGCAAGCACCGCGCGCACGCGTTTCGCACGGCGCCTCGCGCGCGTGGGCCGCACGACACGGGCGCTCCTCCCGTGCTCCTTGCGCGAGAGGCGCCCCGTCGCTGCCCGCCCTCCTCGTGCATACGTCGGTCATAGGGCGGCAAAACGCTCAGCTCGCCGCTACTTGTCACGTACACGTCCAGCGCGAAGTCTAGTCGCGCACTCTATGATGGGGACGCGGACATCCACCGTCGGTGTTAGGGAACGCGCGAAGTGTTGTCGCCGGGTGCCTACTTGCCTGGGGGCAGCCGCGCCAGCCAGTGTACACGCCGGCACTGCGCATTCCAAACCACGCAGCACCCACCAGCGACGCGACCGCGGCTCACACCCAGACGCCACGCGCGGCACGCCGGCGCCGTCCGCGCTGCGCATGTAGGCCCGCAGCAGCGACCCGTACACCGACACGCACGGCGCCGCGCCGATGCCGCCCGCCACCAGCACGACGTCGTCGTAGCGGCTGTAGTCCACCGGCGTCCCGCACGGGCCCTCCACGCCGAGGCTGAACGCCTGCCCCGTGCGCACCAGGTCGTGCAGCCGCCCCGTCCACGTGCGCGGCCCCATCGACTTGATGTGCAGGTAGAAGACCGTCCCCGTCGTGCACAGCGTCGCGCCAGCGCCGTCCACCGCCTCGTCCTCCACCACGCTCGCCAGCGTGAACGGGTGCCACTGCAGCGCCGTCAGCTCCGGCACGCACACCAGCACGTACTGTCCCCGGGTGCACGCACCGCATGTCCCACCGCCCCGGCACCGAGAAGGCAAGCTCCACGTGATCCTCAGTGATCGTCGCGCGTGCACCACCACGCACCAACCGCAGAGCAGCTGCCACACGACGCACACACTGGTCGGCGAACATCGTCAGCCCTGGCAGCATGTACATCCACCCCGCCGACGCGTGGAGTACAACTACCGGCAACGCCATGTAGGTGGCTGCGAGGTGGGAGTAGTAGAACAGCTCGTAGTAGCGGCGTCGCACCGCGTTGAGCCCGAAGATGCCCATCGCGATCCACATGAACCACGTCGTCCACGTTGTTAACACTACAGTGTAGTCCGTTCTGACGGCTGCCCTTCCAATGATGATCGGGGTCTTGCGCACGTTGTCCCATAGCATGCCGTACTGATTGTGCGAGATGAAGAAGGCAATGACGTGCGCCACGGTGGCGGCCAGCATTGCGTAGCCGATGGCGCGGTGGAACCACAGCAGGCCGTCCCGCGACACGCCCAGCACCGTCACCAGCACCGACTGGCGACCAATGGGCAGCAGCAGCAGCGAGAGAACGAACAGAACTGCCCTGAAGACCCGCCCGCGGCTCTGGCCTTTTGATCAAGCATTGGAGTTCGCACCTGCCCCCGGACGCGCCCCCCGGCCCCCCCCCCCCCCGCCCCCCCCCCCCCATGTCACACTCAATCTTGTCGTTTGCGATCGACAGCACAGACCAGCTAGATGAGAAAAACGCTGTCAAACCCAGCAGTAGAGCACATAGAGAAAGGCATACTCAGCCAGTACGTAAACAAAGCAGCACACAAACAAGACAAACAAAAACCGGCGGGATGCGGCGCTGCATCCAGTAGCGGCCCGTCTGCGTCTGGCGCAGGAGAAACACGATGACCGCCGCGGAGAGCAGGTAGGCGTAGAAGAAGACGTTGCCGGGAAAGATCTTAAGAATCAAATCGGGAGTGACTATAATCTGCCCGGTGCGGAACCACGCGTACGGCATCTCAGGCACTACCGAGGTTTGGTTGTTGATATCTCGGGAAATTGTCAAGTTTGCGTAGCGAGCTATGTTGGCTGGGTGAAACCTGCGGGGATCGTTTGGTAGCCAGAAGGAGACCACAGCGCATGCAATGATGCCGACACACAGCCCGATAATGCGGGACAGCTGCTTCTTCCACGACTTCGTCTTGTAGATGCGCATGCTGAGTGGCTTTGACATCGGGTTTGCCGAGGTAGCGCCAAGCGGACAGACGGGACTCTTTGGCGATTGATTGTAAGTCGGAACCGTAACGGAGGAGTCTTCCAGTTTCACCGGTGCCTCGTTCACGTCGGAGCTTCCGACGGTGTCACCACTGGTTGGAGAGGATGTGAGTTCCACGACGTGCACTGCACGAACCGCCTTCTGCAGCCGCCACAGCACGTACACGCGGCACCACATGACACACGACAGCGGGACAAGCGTGCAGAAGGCCATGAAGCCAATAAGAAAGTTAAAACTGGCACCGCGAGTCTTGGCAAACTCATAATGCTTCTCTACTCCAAGGCAGAAGAGGATGCCACAACGTGATGTCTCGTAGCCGAGGCGGTACAGCATCACGGAGGCGAGTATGACGAAGAAAAGACCGAGAAGAACCTGAATCCCAAGCGAGAGGTGCAGCAGGCGCTTTGCCTCGCTGCGGGTGTGCGTGGACAGGTAGGCGTGCCGCACAAGTAGCTGTGAGCTCTCGTACATGAAGACAACGGACAAGATGGCGCACGAAAAGAGGAGAATGACGCCTGTGATGGCGCTACCGGTGTAGCCGTAGGTGCGGTTGAGGCCGGGCTGGTTGTCGGTGTTCAAAGGAGCCTGCTCCCACAGGTAAAGGCCGAGTGCGGCGAGGGTGAAGCAGACAAGGGCGGCTCCGATTAGGTAGCGGAGCTGCACAAGAATCGGCATCATCCGCATTTCCACCACGTTACCGCTGCTGCTGCCCATTGTCGTGTGCAACAGGTGACGGTTTGGGGGCAGGTGAACGTGGACGTTGGCCTGCTGCTTGTGTGGCGGGCCTTGGCTCTGGATGCCCGTGGGCTTGGCTGCAGAACGGTGATGTCAAGGTACCCACACGGCGAGCTGTGGAGGCGGTAACGAGAGTTAAAGAAAAGACGACTCGTTTCCGCCCAAAAAGAGCAAAATAAAGTTAAGCTAGAAGCTCTCAAGAAGAGGAGAAAAAAAAAAACACTGGCAAACCCACACGAGAGGCAAAAAAGGAGGAGATTAAACGACTCACCTTAAACACAGCAGAAGTCACGAGGGTGTGCTGCGAAAGAGAGAAGATTCCAGAGTACAGTAGTGAGAAGCCGGCTGAGAAAATAGCGAAACAGAAAAAGGCCAACGTTAGAAAGAGGAATCAACAAGAACGTTGTGAGCAGATAAAGCCAGACGGCTTTATAAGCTCAATTATTAGACTTAAAATAGAAAAAAAAAACACACACAATTCTTTGTGAAGCACACAAACAAAGAGAATCGGATTGCGGCTTTTTTTTTTCCTTTCAAACAGTTCTGCGTTGCCCTTTCTCAGAAAACAAGCAACGCAACAGCACGGCAGGCTCGATAAAGAGAGGCAATTTGTCTTCGCAGCAGGTGTAAATGGAAAAGAAGAAAAAAAAAAGAGGGTGGAATAAAATGAGCACCAGTTTTACAAGGAGTAGCTGAGTTTAAAACTCGTTGACTTTTTTTTGCTTAGTTTGGAGAAGACGATTCCACTGCTAGACAGCGGCCAAAAGGAAAACGGCGAAGCAAAGGGGTAAGTTGAAGGGTGTTGAAAACAAAACAAAAACAAAAGAAGAAATGTGTCGACACTCACACACACAAAAGAAAAAGGAAAAAAACGCTCAAAATTGATTAGCAAAGCGAGCTTAATCGATCAAACAAGACAAAAAAAGACCACTATTAATCTTTTCTCCTTTTTGCTTATTGGAATCCGACACTGCCCTTCTTATTCTTATACATACTCACACCAGAGAGGTGAATGGGTCTGGGTGTCAAGGGGCAACAACAACAAACAAGAACAATAACAACCGACCGTTGACCGCAGCAGGGAGACAACCGGAAAAGAAAAAAAAGGAAGAATTGACGACAAGACAATTAGGTGGCGAGTAGCGCGTTCTTGTCTGTTAGATTGGCAGAAGTCCTGCGCTGTTTCAGAGTCGGAGAAGAAAAAAAAACAAGAAGACATTAAAACCAACACACGTATGCCAGTGGAGCAGAGGTGCAGAGGAGAGAAGAGAGATGATAAGGGGAGGCAGAGTCGGAGAAAGTAGCGTACTCGCCAAGAGGCGTAACTCGCAGCATTGAAAGAGGCACTGTGAATCAAGTGTAGTTCGAGTAAACATGAACCCTTCTCCTCCCGTTCACATTCTAGTCGCTTCCGAGGAACAGAGCAAGTTAAATGATGATGGCTATGCAAGATGCGCTTCTATTTTCTTTCAGTCTCATTTTTGCTTCTTTCTTAAAATGTGAGTCTTGGTGCTCTGGTGTTTGGAGTGCAGGTGCATCCTCTCACTGCAGCATCTTCCAGTGCACTATCGTGCCGTTCGATTCTCGCGCTTCGTCCTCGGTGATGGTGATGCGCTGCAGGTCACTCTCTGGAAGCCGACTCACCAGAGAAGCACCCAACAGCGGCAGCCACCACGGGGCCGTAGGCAGCGGCGTGGGCTGGATATGGAGCCAGACATCCTCGTCTTCCTCG
>AODS02000178.1:0-13969 GCA_000331325.2 Crithidia fasciculata
CCTTCTATTTTACTCGACCTGTTCTGCGCCACCATGAAACGAAAGAGTGTGAATTGACAGTGAATGTGTGAGGCGCGACAAATGCGCAGCGGCGGCATGGCGAGGCAGGTGTGCCCCCGTGGCTGCAACGGGGCCACCATCGCACGCGGTCGCCGTGGCTGCCTCTCTCGTTGTTTGTCTGCCTGCGTGGGTGTGTCTGTATGTCCGCGCGGCATGGTTGTTGTTGGCTGCTACACGCACCGCCACCTCTCTCTCTCTCCCGCTCCTCCTCATCCTCCGTCCCGCCTTCTCTCCCTCCCTCCCTCTTTTCCTCCCACGCGACAACGGTGCCTGCGTGCAGACTCCCGCCATTCCTTGCTATCATCCTCACCACCACCCGCGCTCTCCCTCCGCCCACTCCGCTCCACCCCTCTTCCCCAACACAACACGCACACGCACAGCATGTTCCGCTTCGTTGCCCCCAAGTGCCAGGCCGCCGCCGCCGCCGCGTGCGCTGCGCAGGTGCGCCACAGCAGCGGCAAGAGCGCCACGGAGGCGCCGAAGCCGAAGACGGACGCGGAGCGTCCCGAGGGCGACCGCGCGCCGGTGCGCCTGCCCTTCTGCCTGTAATGGCGTGGGCCACCCACGCAGAGCACCGCGACGCGAGAGGCGCCACAAACACCAACGCGCGCTCTCTCGCCCTTTAACCCCGTCGCTCTGCTCTGTTTTTTTTTTCTTTTTCGCCTATTTCTTCCCCTGTTATTTTCCTGCCTGCGCAGGTGTGCCCCGCGCGTCGCTGTGCACTCGCCGCCCCCTCTCTCTCTCTCACTGTCGCCCCCTGGCAGCAGCGGCGTGCCGTTGCGACGCTCTGCGCTGCTGCCGGGTGGGCCCGTCCGCCGCGGCACACCCTGTGTCTCGCTTTCTCTTCCCGCTGCGCGCTTAAACAAACAAAAACGAACACAATCAGACAAACAAAACACGGTCACTCTTTTCGACTCTTCATTTTAGAACGTCTTCTTTCTTTCTCTTTTTCTTTTTTCCCACCCGCACGCCTTTCCCGCCGGTGACTGAGGTACGGCAAACGGGAAACGCGGCACACGACGTGCCCGCTGCCACGCGGCGTGCGTATATAAGCGCGTGTGCGTGCTACTCCATAGTTTCCTGAATAAGCCCGCCATAGCCTAGGAAACGCGAAGCCTTTCTCTGTCTAGCCCCTGCGGCCGCGCCACGACTGTCCCGTGTGTCAGCTCGTGCACGGCGGAAAGAAATTAAAAAAAAAAACCACAACGGTGGGAGGGTGCGCACGGTGCGTTGCCGGTGGCGCCTCCGCCCTCCCGCCGCCACGAATACGTCACTTTCAATTGCTTCTCTCTTTTTGTGTGTGTGGTGTGTGGCTCTCCCCTCACTGCCCCGCACTCCGGTGCGCAGAGCCGCTCTGCGACCGCCCCTCACACCCACGCGGGACGGGCAGCAGCAGCGGCGGCGACGACGTCGGCAGCACCACGAGCACGCGTGTTGTCACCCTTTCTGCGTGCTGCGTGTGTGCCCGCCCGGCTGCGGCACCGCGACACGGACGCAACAAAACTATAGCGTAAAAACAAAAATAAAACCTAAAACGAAGAACATATAGTGCTCAGGGAGTGGGAAAATGCAGCACACAAGACGCGGCCCGACCATAAGCAACAATAAAAAACACGCACGGCGAAAGTCGACCACGACATTCCCGGCCGCACAACTCTGAAAACGTCTTTTTCCTCTTTGCTTTGGGCTCGGCCACCTTACTTCTTCTTTTCTTTTCTGTAGCTTGCCTTCTATTTTACTCGACCTGTTCTGTGCCACAATGAAACGAAAGAGTATGAATTGACAGTGGATGTGTGAGGCGCGACGAGTGCGCAGCGGCGGCATGGCGAGGCAGGTGTGCCCCCGTGGCTGCACCGTGGCCACCACCGCACGGTCGCCGCGGCTGCCTCTCTCGTTGTTTGTCTGCCTGCGTGGGTGTGTCTGTATGTCCGCGCGGCATGGTTGTTGTTGGCTGCTGCACGCACCGCCACCTCTCTCTCTCTCCCGCTCCTCCTCATCCTCCATCCCGCCTTCTCTCCCTCCCTCCCTCTTTTCCTCCCACGCGACAACGGTGCCTGCGTGCAGACTCCCGCCATTCCTTGCTATCATCCTCACCACCACCCGCGCTCTCCCTCCGCCCACTCCGCTCCACCCCTCTTCCCCAACACAACACGCACACGCACAGCATGTTCCGCTTCGTTGCCCCCAAGTGCCAGGCCGCCGCCGCCGCCGCGTGCGCTGCGCAGGTGCGCCACAGCAGCGGCAAGAGCGCCACGGAGGCGCCGAAGCCGAAGACGGACGCGGAGCGTCCCGAGGGCGACCGCGCGCCGGTGCGCCTGCCCTTCTGCCTGTAATGGCGTGGGCCACCCACGCAGAGCACCGCGACGCGAGAGGCGCCACAAACACCAACGCGCGCTCTCTCGCCCTTTAACCCCGTCGCTCTGCTCTGTTTTTTTTTTCTTTTTCGCCTATTTCTTCCCCTGTTATTTTCCTGCCTGCGCAGGTGTGCCCCGCGCGTCGCTGTGCACTCGCCGCCCCCTCTCTCTCTCTCACTGTCGCCCCCTGGCAGCAGCGGCGTGCCGTTGCGACGCTCTGCGCTGCTGCCGGGTGGGCCCGTCCGCCGCGGCACACCCTGTGTCTCGCTTTCTCTTCCCGCTGCGCGCTTAAACAAACAAAAACGAACACAATCAGACAAACAAAACACGGTCACTCTTTTCGACTCTTCATTTTAGAACGTCTTCTTTCTTTCTCTTTTTCTTTTTTCCCACCCGCACGCCTTTCCCGCCGGTGACTGAGGTACGGCAAACGGGAAACGCGGCACACGACGTGCCCGCTGCCACGCGGCGTGCGTATATAAGCGCGTGTGCGTGCTACTCCATAGTTTCCTGAATAAGCCCGCCATAGCCTAGGAAACGCGAAGCCTTTCTCTGTCTAGCCCCTGCGGCCGCGCCACGACTGTCCCGTGTGTCAGCTCGTGCACGGCGGAAAGAAATTAAAAAAAAAAACCACAACGGTGGGAGGGTGCGCACGGTGCGTTGCCGGTGGCGCCTCCGCCCTCCCGCCGCCACGAATACGTCACTTTCAATTGCTTCTCTCTTTTTGTGTGTGTGGTGTGTGGCTCTCCCCTCACTGCCCCGCACTCCGGTGCGCAGAGCCGCTCTGCGACCGCCCCTCACACCCACGCGGGACGGGCAGCAGCAGCGGCGGCGACGACGTCGGCAGCACCACGAGCACGCGTGTTGTCACCCTTTCTGCGTGCTGCGTGTGTGCCCGCCCGGCTGCGGCACCGCGACACGGACGCAACAAAACTATAGCGTAAAAACAAAAATAAAACCTAAAACGAAGAACATATAGTGCTCAGGGAGTGGGAAAAATAAATAAAAAACACGCACGGCGAAGTCGACACAATTCGGCACAAACTCTGAAAACGTTTTTCTCCTTTTGCTTTGGCTCCCACCCGCTTACTTCTTTATTTTCTTTTCTTTTCTGTAGCTTGCCTTCTATTTTACTCGACCTGTTCTGTGCCACAATGAAACGAAAGAGTATGAATTGACAGTGGATGTGTGAGGCGCGACGAGTGCGCAGCGGCGGCATGGCGAGGCAGGTGTGCCCCCGTGGCTGCACCGTGGCCACCACCGCACGCGGTCGCCGCGGCTGCCTCTCTCGTTGTTTGTCTGCCTGCGTGGGTGTGTCTGTATGTCCGCGCGGCATGGTTGTTGTTGGCTGCTGCACGCACCGCCACCTCTCTCTCTCTCCCGCTCCTCCTCATCCTCCATCCCGCCTTCTCTCCCTCCCTCCCTCTTTTCCTCCCACGCGACAACGGTGCCTGCGTGCAGACTCCCGCCATTCCTTGCTATCATCCTCACCACCACCCGCGCTCTCCCTCCGCCCACTCCGCTCCACCCCTCTTCCCCAACACAACACGCACACGCACAGCATGTTCCGCTTCGTTGCCCCCAAGTGCCAGGCCGCCGCCGCCGCCGCGTGCGCTGCGCAGGTGCGCCACAGCAGCGGCAAGAGCGCCACGGAGGCGCCGAAGCCGAAGACGGACGCGGAGCGTCCCGAGGGCGACCGCGCGCCGGTGCGCCTGCCCTTCTGCCTGTAATGGCGTGGGCCACCCACGCAGAGCACCGCGACGCGAGAGGCGCCACAAACACCAACGCGCGCTCTCTCGCCCTTTAACCCCGTCGCTCTGCTCTGTTTTTTTTTTCTTTTTCGCCTATTTCTTCCCCTGTTATTTTCCTGCCTGCGCAGGTGTGCCCCGCGCGTCGCTGTGCACTCGCCGCCCCCTCTCTCTCTCTCACTGTCGCCCCCTGGCAGCAGCGGCGTGCCGTTGCGACGCTCTGCGCTGCTGCCGGGTGGGCCCGTCCGCCGCGGCACACCCTGTGTCTCGCTTTCTCTTCCCGCTGCGCGCTTAAACAAACAAAAACGAACACAATCAGACAAACAAAACACGGTCACTCTTTTCGACTCTTCATTTTAGAACGTCTTCTTTCTTTCTCTTTTTCTTTTTTCCCACCCGCACGCCTTTCCCGCCGGTGACTGAGGTACGGCAAACGGGAAACGCGGCACACGACGTGCCCGCTGCCACGCGGCGTGCGTATATAAGCGCGTGTGCGTGCTACTCCATAGTTTCCTGAATAAGCCCGCCATAGCCTAGGAAACGCGAAGCCTTTCTCTGTCTAGCCCCTGCGGCCGCGCCACGACTGTCCCGTGTGTCAGCTCGTGCACGGCGGAAAGAAATTAAAAAAAAAAACCACAACGGTGGGAGGGTGCGCACGGTGCGTTGCCGGTGGCGCCTCCGCCCTCCCGCCGCCACGAATACGTCACTTTCAATTGCTTCTCTCTTTTTGTGTGTGTGGTGTGTGGCTCTCCCCTCACTGCCCCGCACTCCGGTGCGCAGAGCCGCTCTGCGACCGCCCCTCACACCCACGCGGGACGGGCAGCAGCAGCGGCGGCGACGACGTCGGCAGCACCACGAGCACGCGTGTTGTCACCCTTTCTGCGTGCTGCGTGTGTGCCCGCCCGGCTGCGGCACCGCGACACGGACGCAACAAAACTATAGCGTAAAAACAAAAATAAAACCTAAAACGAAGAACATATAGTGCTCAGGGAGTGGGAAAAATAAATAAAAAACACGCACGGCGAAGTCGACACAATTCGGCACAAACTCTGAAAACGTCTTTTCTCCCTCTTTGCTTTTGCTCCCACCCTTACTTCTTTCTTTTCTTCTCTGTAGCTTGCCTTCTATTTTACTCGACCTGTTCTGCGCCACAATGAAACGAAAGAGTGTGAATTGACAGTGGATGTGCGCGGCGCGACGAATGCGCAGCGGCGGCATGGCGAGGCAGGTGTGCCCCCGTGGCTGCACCGTGGCCACCACCGCACGCGGTCGCCGCGGCTGCCTCTCTCGTTGTTTGTCTGCCTGCGTGGGTGTGTCTGTATGTCCGCGCGGCATGGTTGTTGTTGGCTGCTGCACGCACCGCCACCTCTCTCTCTCTCCCGCTCCTCCTCATCCTCCATCCCGCCTTCTCTCCCTCCCTCCCTCTTTTCCTCCCACGCGACAACGGTGCCTGCGTGCAGACTCCCGCCATTCCTTGCTATCATCCTCACCACCACCCGCGCTCTCCCTCCGCCCACTCCGCTCCACCCCTCTTCCCCAACACAACACGCACACGCACAGCATGTTCCGCTTCGTTGCCCCCAAGTGCCAGGCCGCCGCCGCCGCCGCGTGCGCTGCGCAGGTGCGCCACAGCAGCGGCAAGAGCGCCACGGAGGCGCCGAAGCCGAAGACGGACGCGGAGCGTCCCGAGGGCGACCGCGCGCCGGTGCGCCTGCCCTTCTGCCTGTAATGGCGTGGGCCACCCACGCAGAGCACCGCGACGCGAGAGGCGCCACAAACACCAACGCGCGCTCTCTCGCCCTTTAACCCCGTCGCTCTGCTCTGTTTTTTTTTTCTTTTTCGCCTATTTCTTCCCCTGTTATTTTCCTGCCTGCGCAGGTGTGCCCCGCGCGTCGCTGTGCACTCGCCGCCCCCTCTCTCTCTCTCACTGTCGCCCCCTGGCAGCAGCGGCGTGCCGTTGCGACGCTCTGCGCTGCTGCCGGGTGGGCCCGTCCGCCGCGGCACACCCTGTGTCTCGCTTTCTCTTCCCGCTGCGCGCTTAAACAAACAAAAACGAACACAATCAGACAAACAAAACACGGTCACTCTTTTCGACTCTTCATTTTAGAACGTCTTCTTTCTTTCTCTTTTTCTTTTTTCCCACCCGCACGCCTTTCCCGCCGGTGACTGAGGTACGGCAAACGGGAAACGCGGCACACGACGTGCCCGCTGCCACGCGGCGTGCGTATATAAGCGCGTGTGCGTGCTACTCCATAGTTTCCTGAATAAGCCCGCCATAGCCTAGGAAACGCGAAGCCTTTCTCTGTCTAGCCCCTGCGGCCGCGCCACGACTGTCCCGTGTGTCAGCTCGTGCACGGCGGAAAGAAATTAAAAAAAAAAACCACAACGGTGGGAGGGTGCGCACGGTGCGTTGCCGGTGGCGCCTCCGCCCTCCCGCCGCCACGAATACGTCACTTTCAATTGCTTCTCTCTTTTTGTGTGTGTGGTGTGTGGCTCTCCCCTCACTGCCCCGCACTCCGGTGCGCAGAGCCGCTCTGCGACCGCCCCTCACACCCACGCGGGACGGGCAGCAGCAGCGGCGGCGACGACGTCGGCAGCACCACGAGCACGCGTGTTGTCACCCTTTCTGCGTGCTGCGTGTGTGCCCGCCCGGCTGCGGCACCGCGACACGGACGCAACAAAACTATAGCGTAAAAACAAAAATAAAACCTAAAACGAAGAACATATAGTGCTCAGGGAGTGGGAAAAATAAATAAAAAACACGCACGGCGAAGTCGACACAATTCGGCACAAACTCTGAAAACGTCTTTCTCTCTTTGCTTTGCTCACCTTACTTCTGTTCTTTTCATTTTTTTTTTTTTTTGCTCTGTAGCTTGCCTTCTATTTTACTCGACCTGTTCTGTGCCACAATGAAACGAAAGAGTATGAATTGACAGTGGATGTGTGAGGCGCGACGAGTGCGCAGCGGCGGCATGGCGAGGCAGGTGTGCCCCCGTGGCTGCACCGTGGCCACCACCGCACGCGGTCGCCGCGGCTGCCTCTCTCGTTGTTTGTCTGCCTGCGTGGGTGTGTCTGTATGTCCGCGCGGCATGGTTGTTGTTGGCTGCTGCACGCACCGCCACCTCTCTCTCTCTCCCGCTCCTCCTCATCCTCCATCCCGCCTTCTCTCCCTCCCTCCCTCTTTTCCTCCCACGCGACAACGGTGCCTGCGTGCAGACTCCCGCCATTCCTTGCTATCATCCTCACCACCACCCGCGCTCTCCCTCCGCCCACTCCGCTCCACCCCTCTTCCCCAACACAACACGCACACGCACAGCATGTTCCGCTTCGTTGCCCCCAAGTGCCAGGCCGCCGCCGCCGCCGCGTGCGCTGCGCAGGTGCGCCACAGCAGCGGCAAGAGCGCCACGGAGGCGCCGAAGCCGAAGACGGACGCGGAGCGTCCCGAGGGCGACCGCGCGCCGGTGCGCCTGCCCTTCTGCCTGTAATGGCGTGGGCCACCCACGCAGAGCACCGCGACGCGAGAGGCGCCACAAACACCAACGCGCGCTCTCTCGCCCTTTAACCCCGTCGCTCTGCTCTGTTTTTTTTTTCTTTTTCGCCTATTTCTTCCCCTGTTATTTTCCTGCCTGCGCAGGTGTGCCCCGCGCGTCGCTGTGCACTCGCCGCCCCCTCTCTCTCTCTCACTGTCGCCCCCTGGCAGCAGCGGCGTGCCGTTGCGACGCTCTGCGCTGCTGCCGGGTGGGCCCGTCCGCCGCGGCACACCCTGTGTCTCGCTTTCTCTTCCCGCTGCGCGCTTAAACAAACAAAAACGAACACAATCAGACAAACAAAACACGGTCACTCTTTTCGACTCTTCATTTTAGAACGTCTTCTTTCTTTCTCTTTTTCTTTTTTCCCACCCGCACGCCTTTCCCGCCGGTGACTGAGGTACGGCAAACGGGAAACGCGGCACACGACGTGCCCGCTGCCACGCGGCGTGCGTATATAAGCGCGTGTGCGTGCTACTCCATAGTTTCCTGAATAAGCCCGCCATAGCCTAGGAAACGCGAAGCCTTTCTCTGTCTAGCCCCTGCGGCCGCGCCACGACTGTCCCGTGTGTCAGCTCGTGCACGGCGGAAAGAAATTAAAAAAAAAAACCACAACGGTGGGAGGGTGCGCACGGTGCGTTGCCGGTGGCGCCTCCGCCCTCCCGCCGCCACGAATACGTCACTTTCAATTGCTTCTCTCTTTTTGTGTGTGTGGTGTGTGGCTCTCCCCTCACTGCCCCGCACTCCGGTGCGCAGAGCCGCTCTGCGACCGCCCCTCACACCCACGCGGGACGGGCAGCAGCAGCGGCGGCGACGACGTCGGCAGCACCACGAGCACGCGTGTTGTCACCCTTTCTGCGTGCTGCGTGTGTGCCCGCCCGGCTGCGGCACCGCGACACGGACGCAACAAAACTATAGCGTAAAAACAAAAATAAAACCTAAAACGAAGAACATATAGTGCTCAGGGAGTGGGAAAAATAAATAAAAAACACGCACGGCGAAGTCGACACAATTCGGCACAAACTCTGAAAACGTCTTTTCTCCTCTTTGCTTTGCTCCCACCCCTTACTTCTTTCTTTTCTTCTCTGTAGCTTGCCTTCTATTTTACTCGACCTGTTCTGCGCCACAATGAAACGAAAGAGTGTGAATTGACAGTGGATGTGCGCGGCGCGACGAATGCGCAGCGGCGGCATGGCGAGGCAGGTGTGCCCCCGTGGCTGCACCGTGGCCACCACCGCACGCGGTCGCCGCGGCTGCCTCTCTCGTTGTTTGTCTGCCTGCGTGGGTGTGTCTGTATGTCCGCGCGGCATGGTTGTTGTTGGCTGCTGCACGCACCGCCACCTCTCTCTCTCTCCCGCTCCTCCTCATCCTCCATCCCGCCTTCTCTCCCTCCCTCCCTCTTTTCCTCCCACGCGACAACGGTGCCTGCGTGCAGACTCCCGCCATTCCTTGCTATCATCCTCACCACCACCCGCGCTCTCCCTCCGCCCACTCCGCTCCACCCCTCTTCCCCAACACAACACGCACACGCACAGCATGTTCCGCTTCGTTGCCCCCAAGTGCCAGGCCGCCGCCGCCGCCGCGTGCGCTGCGCAGGTGCGCCACAGCAGCGGCAAGAGCGCCACGGAGGCGCCGAAGCCGAAGACGGACGCGGAGCGTCCCGAGGGCGACCGCGCGCCGGTGCGCCTGCCCTTCTGCCTGTAATGGCGTGGGCCACCCACGCAGAGCACCGCGACGCGAGAGGCGCCACAAACACCAACGCGCGCTCTCTCGCCCTTTAACCCCGTCGCTCTGCTCTGTTTTTTTTTTCTTTTTCGCCTATTTCTTCCCCTGTTATTTTCCTGCCTGCGCAGGTGTGCCCCGCGCGTCGCTGTGCACTCGCCGCCCCCTCTCTCTCTCTCACTGTCGCCCCCTGGCAGCAGCGGCGTGCCGTTGCGACGCTCTGCGCTGCTGCCGGGTGGGCCCGTCCGCCGCGGCACACCCTGTGTCTCGCTTTCTCTTCCCGCTGCGCGCTTAAACAAACAAAAACGAACACAATCAGACAAACAAAACACGGTCACTCTTTTCGACTCTTCATTTTAGAACGTCTTCTTTCTTTCTCTTTTTCTTTTTTCCCACCCGCACGCCTTTCCCGCCGGTGACTGAGGTACGGCAAACGGGAAACGCGGCACACGACGTGCCCGCTGCCACGCGGCGTGCGTATATAAGCGCGTGTGCGTGCTACTCCATAGTTTCCTGAATAAGCCCGCCATAGCCTAGGAAACGCGAAGCCTTTCTCTGTCTAGCCCCTGCGGCCGCGCCACGACTGTCCCGTGTGTCAGCTCGTGCACGGCGGAAAGAAATTAAAAAAAAAAACCACAACGGTGGGAGGGTGCGCACGGTGCGTTGCCGGTGGCGCCTCCGCCCTCCCGCCGCCACGAATACGTCACTTTCAATTGCTTCTCTCTTTTTGTGTGTGTGGTGTGTGGCTCTCCCCTCACTGCCCCGCACTCCGGTGCGCAGAGCCGCTCTGCGACCGCCCCTCACACCCACGCGGGACGGGCAGCAGCAGCGGCGGCGACGACGTCGGCAGCACCACGAGCACGCGTGTTGTCACCCTTTCTGCGTGCTGCGTGTGTGCCCGCCCGGCTGCGGCACCGCGACACGGACGCAACAAAACTATAGCGTAAAAACAAAAATAAAACCTAAAACGAAGAACATATAGTGCTCAGGGAGTGGGAAAAATAAATAAAAAACACGCACGGCGAAGTCGACACAATTCGGCACAAACTCTGAAACGATCTTTCTCCTCTTTGCCTTTTGGCTCCACACCGACCCTTACTGTTCTTTCTTTTCTTTTCTGTAGCTTGCCTTCTATTTTACTCGACCTGTTCTGTGCCACAATGAAACGAAAGAGTATGAATTGACAGTGGATGTGTGAGGCGCGACGAGTGCGCAGCGGCGGCATGGCGAGGCAGGTGTGCCCCCGTGGCTGCACCGTGGCCACCACCGCACGCGGTCGCCGCGGCTGCCTCTCTCGTTGTTTGTCTGCCTGCGTGGGTGTGTCTGTATGTCCGCGCGGCATGGTTGTTGTTGGCTGCTGCACGCACCGCCACCTCTCTCTCTCTCCCGCTCCTCCTCATCCTCCATCCCGCCTTCTCTCCCTCCCTCCCTCTTTTCCTCCCACGCGACAACGGTGCCTGCGTGCAGACTCCCGCCATTCCTTGCTATCATCCTCACCACCACCCGCGCTCTCCCTCCGCCCACTCCGCTCCACCCCTCTTCCCCAACACAACACGCACACGCACAGCATGTTCCGCTTCGTTGCCCCCAAGTGCCAGGCCGCCGCCGCCGCCGCGTGCGCTGCGCAGGTGCGCCACAGCAGCGGCAAGAGCGCCACGGAGGCGCCGAAGCCGAAGACGGACGCGGAGCGTCCCGAGGGCGACCGCGCGCCGGTGCGCCTGCCCTTCTGCCTGTAATGGCGTGGGCCACCCACGCAGAGCACCGCGACGCGAGAGGCGCCACAAACACCAACGCGCGCTCTCTCGCCCTTTAACCCCGTCGCTCTGCTCTGTTTTTTTTTTCTTTTTCGCCTATTTCTTCCCCTGTTATTTTCCTGCCTGCGCAGGTGTGCCCCGCGCGTCGCTGTGCACTCGCCGCCCCCTCTCTCTCTCTCACTGTCGCCCCCTGGCAGCAGCGGCGTGCCGTTGCGACGCTCTGCGCTGCTGCCGGGTGGGCCCGTCCGCCGCGGCACACCCTGTGTCTCGCTTTCTCTTCCCGCTGCGCGCTTAAACAAACAAAAACGAACACAATCAGACAAACAAAACACGGTCACTCTTTTCGACTCTTCATTTTAGAACGTCTTCTTTCTTTCTCTTTTTCTTTTTTCCCACCCGCACGCCTTTCCCGCCGGTGACTGAGGTACGGCAAACGGGAAACGCGGCACACGACGTGCCCGCTGCCACGCGGCGTGCGTATATAAGCGCGTGTGCGTGCTACTCCATAGTTTCCTGAATAAGCCCGCCATAGCCTAGGAAACGCGAAGCCTTTCTCTGTCTAGCCCCTGCGGCCGCGCCACGACTGTCCCGTGTGTCAGCTCGTGCACGGCGGAAAGAAATTAAAAAAAAAAACCACAACGGTGGGAGGGTGCGCACGGTGCGTTGCCGGTGGCGCCTCCGCCCTCCCGCCGCCACGAATACGTCACTTTCAATTGCTTCTCTCTTTTTGTGTGTGTGGTGTGTGGCTCTCCCCTCACTGCCCCGCACTCCGGTGCGCAGAGCCGCTCTGCGACCGCCCCTCACACCCACGCGGGACGGGCAGCAGCAGCGGCGGCGACGACGTCGGCAGCACCACGAGCACGCGTGTTGTCACCCTTTCTGCGTGCTGCGTGTGTGCCCGCCCGGCTGCGGCACCGCGACACGGACGCAACAAAACTATAGCGTAAAAACAAAAATAAAACCTAAAACGAAGAACATATAGTGCTCAGGGAGTGGGAAAAATAAATAAAAAACACGCACGGCGAAGTCGACACAATTCGGCACAAACTCTGAAAACGTCTTTTCTCCTCTTTGCTTTGCTCCCCACCCGACACTTCTTTCTTTTCTTTTCTGTAGCTTGCCTTCTATTTTACTCGACCTGTTCTGTGCCACAATGAAACGAAAGAGTATGAATTGACAGTGGATGTGTGAGGCGCGACGAGTGCGCAGCGGCGGCATGGCGAGGCAGGTGTGCCCCCGTGGCTGCACCGTGGCCACCACCGCACGCGGTCGCCGCGGCTGCCTCTCTCGTTGTTTGTCTGCCTGCGTGGGTGTGTCTGTATGTCCGCGCGGCATGGTTGTTGTTGGCTGCTGCACGCACCGCCACCTCTCTCTCTCTCCCGCTCCTCCTCATCCTCCATCCCGCCTTCTCTCCCTCCCTCCCTCTTTTCCTCCCACGCGACAACGGTGCCTGCGTGCAGACTCCCGCCATTCCTTGCTATCATCCTCACCACCACCCGCGCTCTCCCTCCGCCCACTCCGCTCCACCCCTCTTCCCCAACACAACACGCACACGCACAGCATGTTCCGCTTCGTTGCCCCCAAGTGCCAGGCCGCCGCCGCCGCCGCGTGCGCTGCGCAGGTGCGCCACAGCAGCGGCAAGAGCGCCACGGAGGCGCCGAAGCCGAAGACGGACGCGGAGCGTCCCGAGGGCGACCGCGCGCCGGTGCGCCTGCCCTTCTGCCTGTAATGGCGTGGGCCACCCACGCAGAGCACCGCGACGCGAGAGGCGCCACAAACACCAACGCGCGCTCTCTCGCCCTTTAACCCCGTCGCTCTGCTCTGTTTTTTTTTTCTTTTTCGCCTATTTCTTCCCCTGTTATTTTCCTGCCTGCGCAGGTGTGCCCCGCGCGTCGCTGTGCACTCGCCGCCCCCTCTCTCTCTCTCACTGTCGCCCCCTGGCAGCAGCGGCGTGCCGTTGCGACGCTCTGCGCTGCTGCCGGGTGGGCCCGTCCGCCGCGGCACACCCTGTGTCTCGCTTTCTCTTCCCGCTGCGCGCTTAAACAAACAAAAACGAACACAATCAGACAAACAAAACACGGTCACTCTTTTCGACTCTTCATTTTAGAACGTCTTCTTTCTTTCTCTTTTTCTTTTTTCCCACCCGCACGCCTTTCCCGCCGGTGACTGAGGTACGGCAAACGGGAAACGCGGCACACGACGTGCCCGCTGCCACGCGGCGTGCGTATATAAGCGCGTGTGCGTGCTACTCCATAGTTTCCTGAATAAGCCCGCCATAGCCTAGGAAACGCGAAGCCTTTCTCTGTCTAGCCCCTGCGGCCGCGCCACGACTGTCCCGTGTGTCAGCTCGTGCACGGCGGAAAGAAATTAAAAAAAAAAACCACAACGGTGGGAGGGTGCGCACGGTGCGTTGCCGGTGGCGCCTCCGCCCTCCCGCCGCCACGAATACGTCACTTTCAATTGCTTCTCTCTTTTTGTGTGTGTGGTGTGTGGCTCTCCCCTCACTGCCCCGCACTCCGGTGCGCAGAGCCGCTCTGCGACCGCCCCTCACACCCACGCGGGACGGGCAGCAGCAGCGGCGGCGACGACGTCGGCAGCACCACGAGCACGCGTGTTGTCACCCTTTCTGCGTGCTGCGTGTGTGCCCGCCCGGCTGCGGCACCGCGACACGGACGCAACAAAACTATAGCGTAAAAACAAAAATAAAACCTAAAACGAAGAACATATAGTGCTCAGGGAGTGGGAAAAATAAATAAAAAACACGCACGGCGAAGTCGACACAATTCGGCACAAACTCTGAAAAC
>AODS02000179.1:0-11786 GCA_000331325.2 Crithidia fasciculata
AAATTGCCGGAGTGTAGAGGGGTTACGTATACGGTTCTGCGGTATGTTGTGAAGTCGTCTGATCCTCGTGACGAGGTCCGTGATGCAGGCGCGATCTGTCGGAGTTGGTTTCATGGCAGCCTTGGCCAATTTATCAGCTGCTTCGTTTCTCCGAATTCCACAATTTCCGAAGACAAACTGAAAAGATAATCGAACTCTGTGGTTGATCAGCTGTAGGATGGTGGTCCAAATGCGGGCGCAGAACCACCTTCGTCAACGGTTGTGGGTCCTGTTTTGAGCGCCATGAGGAGCGAATAAGAATCGGTGGCGATAACACATGTGGTACGGTAGATTCGGTGCTGCGTAACGTACTGGAGGAGCCGCTTCAGCCCTACTTCCATCGCAATGCATTCAGTACGGTAGCTGCACGCATATTTGCCACAGAAGTCAGTGACTGTTGAGACGAGCCGGTCTTTGTGGTAAAGCATGGCAGCTGCTCCGGATTGCTCATCAAGCTCAACGGCGCCGTCGGTGTAGAGTGCCAACGGCACATTTCGAAACCGGCGTAGGCGAGCTTTGCATGCAGCCAGCTTCTCTGCAACCGGGGATTCAGCACGTAAGTTTCCTGGAAGCGACGTGTTGAAATACACCCGACGGCTTTTCAAGAGAGATCGAAACGTGAGAGGATGCTCAAAGGAGTTGATAGCGGTGTATACACCCTGTACGCGGCGGATGTGGGTGTGCAGTGGATGCTCGTCGTCGTAAACCCCCTTTGCTAATCACCCCATATATCCACCACTGGCGACTACTGTCAAGTAAAGTCGTAATCGGCGGAGGAGCAGTACTGTGGCGTCTAGCGGCAATAGATCAGCTTCTTTCAGTAGACACGCGTCGCTGTGAAACGGTTCATACTTGATCGTTGCTGCAAGCCCCTCCAGCCTGGGACCGCTCCGGGCCTGACCGCCGAACCCGTAAGCCCGCAACCTGACACGAGGTCGGGCTGCGGGCACTTGGCTTCCTCCGTTAGGGAGTGCTGGACCCTGATACCACGTTGAGGTGGCCGGCTTCATCAGGGCAAGAGAAAAAGGAGAGAGTTAAAAAAAAAAAAAGAGAGAGGAGGCAAATTTTTTCGCAGGAGGACGCGTCAGTACGCGAGAGCAATGACATTCAGTGGCGCACACCTTAATGCGGTGAGGCTTCCGGGACGACGCAAGTTACTGTCGCTGCTCTATGGCATCACCGCCGCGGCGGACAGCGGCTCCAACGCGGACGACTCCACAGGAGGGTGAGGTTTTCTTAGAGCGCCTCTAGAGAGCTCTTGGCATGCTCTATTGTGCTTTTCGTCAAGATTATCGGAGATAGACCTAATAGGCTGGCATTTTAAAGGAAGATAAGAAGAAAAAAAAAAGTGACGAAACAAAGAAGGCGCAGCGCGACCAAGCAAGAGGTTGCTTTTTTACCGAAGCCTTGAAAACGGGAAAAAACCAGTTGTAATTTAAAAAAAAAAGGCAAAAGAAAAAATGGAAAGGAAGACAGCAATCGATTTAACGACACTTTAATCTACTTCCGTCAATATCGCTGAAGCACGTTCGCTGGATAAAACTGAAAGAGAAGATTTTTGTTTGCATTTGTATTTGCCAGCCTAGCTTCGGCACCGATTGCGCAGGTGTGAAGGCGGTGCTCTCCGTTACTAATACCACTCTAGGTCTCTTTCGCGACGCTAATCAGGTGGAGGGACAGGCGCTCGAGGACGACCATCCCTTCCAAATCTCTCGCGTCTCGTCGCGAAGAAAGATACCAGTGTGGTATGCACGTACCTCGTTTACGAGCACCACATTTTCACATCGTGCCGATCTTGATGGACGACAGGCCACTCAATATAAATTTTGAGAAAAAAAAAAGACTCTGACAAGAGAAAAAACTTATTACGAAAAACAAAGAAAAGAAATTCTGAAGGAAATCAAAGTCGAAGGGTTCATCAGCGCTACGGGTTTTGGTACACACTCTCGTGGCTGAGCTGAGCACTCCACTGGGTTCCAATTGTAGCCTTCTCTTTTACGTTAACTGGCAGAAGGTACCCTTTTTTCACAGGAAGTCTGGAACAGCGATACGTGCTTCGCTCTGTGCTTTGCGTGTCGGCAGAACAGGAGAAGAAAAACGGACCAAAGCATGCTTTCAAGAAAAGCCATTGCCCTCCTGGATGCAAAGAAACCGGTTCTTCGTCCTACTGGACCCAGACACCGAGGACATCGATAGGGGGAGAGAAAAAAAAAGAGAGGCAACCATCAAAGCGCATCTGCATTGACGAACCGAGAACAAAGTCGGAACATCAACACAGAAACAGACACTACTTCAAGCGGCGTTGCATCCTCCATCCGCCGACCACAACAGGGACAGACGGGGCAGCTGTGGCAGCCAGCACGGTGACCATGCGGCATGACGTCGCGCATGTTGGCGCTGCCGCAGCGCCACCACTGAAGCTGAGAAAGGAAATAGACAGTAGAAACAAGAAGAAAGAAAAAACAATATTGATGCCTGCGTTCCCGCACCACCCTACGCGAGGAGCCCGCACAGCGTCAGCAGCATCAGCACCGTGGCGAGCGTGGCGGAGGCGGTGGACGCGGCGACACTGCCGCTCTCGTTCACCGACGTGTCACCCAGCGCCACGCGGTACACCTCGTACTCCGTCGCGTTCACCCGACCAATGCACACGTCGTTGTAGCCAGGGCACGTCAGGCTGCCGCTGGAGAAGGTGGAGCTGAGGCTGGCGAGGCTCAGCATGGCACCGGGCGTGCAGGCGGTGAAGGAGGAGGCACCCGCCACCTTCACGCTGTACGTCGAGGTGCTGCACTCTACCTCGGCGCAGATGGCCAGCTGCTTGTCCGGAGTTTGGCCCGCGCTCGTGAAGCCAGACGGGGTGCCGAAGCAGCGTGCGTTGACGCCGTAGCTGCTTGCGAGGAGCACGCTGGTGTTGGTGGCGCAGGTCGCGTTGATGTACTTTTGTGTGAAGGGGCAGTAGTCCATCCGTGAATCCGAGCCACCCACAGCAGCATCCGCGAAGTACTGGAAGTAGGAGGCAAGCGGGGATTTGTATGTTGTGATGTCGCAGTATCCCATCGCGGTGTAGTCCGATGTGCACTTGAGCGCGTCACTTGCGGCCGCGCAGAACATGTTGGAGAACGGCGACGCACCGCTGACGACACACTTCTCTGTGGCGAGTGTGCAGCCAGCGCTCTGGCCGTACGACATCGGCTCCGCGTTGGCGTAGTTGCCCTTGTAGAAGCCCATGTCCTCCATGGCGGCGATGGTGAGGGCGGTGTAGCGGCCCACGCTGCTGTTGACCGCCATCAGCTCGTCCTTGGCGCTGCGCCGCTTCCAGTGCGAGGAGGCGGTGCCGTCACCACCCTGATCTTCCAGCTCCATGAAGGTCTGCGTGGTGCAGCCGTACTGGGCCTGTGCCTTGGCCACCACATTGGTGGAGTTCAGCACGGGAGACGGGCCCTTCCCGCGCAGGTTAACAGTGGAGTTCATGCGTCGAGAAGCAAAATAGTCAATGTTGAAGCCGAGCGCGTGCAGCATCTCGTGTGCGATGACGCGGATCGTCTGCGGGTCGGCGGAGATGTACTTGGGCGACACATTCGACACGCCAACGGAGGGGCGGCTGTTCGCAAACTGCTGACACATCGATGCCCACGCGGCGGTGGCGTTGCTCGTGGGGCCGGCGGACAAGTACAGCACGAAGTCGGCGTCGCTGACACCGGTGGTGGTGTGCGCAGCGGGGACGGTGAACTGGCTGCAGAGGGGGTCGCGGCGGAGGGCGGCGGCGTCGACGACGATGTTGCCGCTGACGCGCTGCACGTTGAGGCGGTCCTGGTGCAGCTTGATGGCGGACGGCACGAGATACTCCCTCAGCACACGCTTCTTGCCGTTGGTGAGCACGTCGTCGCTGGTGCAGGTGGCGGTGCCGCCTTGGAAGTTGGGGCTTGTCCGACCGGCCCTTGTGCAATACTTCCTGGCGCTGTTGAGGTCCTCGGTGAAGACGCGGATGCGGATGGGCTCCCAGGCGGCATCGTCTGCAGCGGGTGCGGCCTCGGCGTCGATGCTGCGGTGCGGTGCGTTGGGCTGCACGATGCGGCTGATGCCCATCACACGCGTGCCCCGCGTGCGCGCCGCCAGCTCGTCGAAGCCGCAGCGGGAATTCTCTGCTGTATGTTGTGCAGCTTTCAGAGAAACGGTCACCTCGGTGGCAGCGTCGGCGTCCACTGCAGTGTAGTCTGCGGAGGCAACGACTGCCGCAACAAAGAGGAACACGAGGAGGACGACAGCAGAGCGCCGGCGAGGGGAGACGAGACGACGCATTGGTGCGTTGGGGGACGAGGTGGCAGGTGGGGGTGTAAGAACGGTCGTTTGGGAAATTGTCAAAGCACGGCACTGATGACTGGCAGCTGTTAACGGGTGAGTGAGTAGGGCGGGGTGCAGTACCTGAAGAGGCAAAGAGAAAACTTGAGCTGAGGATGGCGGAAGGGGATGAGTGGGCACTTGAGTTATTTTGGCTATAGATGTATTTACGACGGAGGCAATCGTGTGGAAGGTGGGTCGAGAGACGCGGGAGAAACAAAGGAAAAAGAGGGCAAGAAGGAAGCAGAGAAGAGTGCGGGGACAGCCGAGGGTTGCGTTTCCAGACGCGAGGGGTGCTTCAAAGCGCTGATATTGATACGAGAGAGAATAGATTTTGTGGAGTCAGTTCTGCGAAGACACGTAAAGATACTTCAAGATCCCTCTTTCACAAACAAGCATAGAAGCCATCCAACTAAAGCACTGCGACTACAACCTAATCCACTACAACAAAACGTCCCCTTTGGCAACTGGTTAAACTCAAAGCAGCAAACGCATCACCAAGTGCAAAGTGAAGAGCTGCTGAAAAGGCACAATTTGATATCAGAGATGGCCCATCTCTTCCGCTGTCCAACCTCATTCTTCACATAGCCTCCTTCCCTTTATCTCGACAGGCTTCTTATATTGAGAAAAGAAAAACAGCACAGAGAAACAGTAGCAGGCGTTGGCAGGAAAAAAAATGATTAGTTTTCAGAATTGCTGCGTCTATAGACGTCGTCGTAGCTATAATCATGCCAAGAACCAAAAAGCAGAAACCCAATTGGCGTGAAAACGACTGCGTGAGGAATGCAAATTTGTAAATCGACTAGCGACAGAGAGAAAAAGATAATTGGAACAACAGGGTCGCACTGCACAGCGCGTCGGTTTGTGTTTTGTGAAGCGTATATGCAGAGGCAAGAAAACAAACGCGACCAAAAAGGCTAGCGACAAGAGTCAAAAAGAAGACGCTGCACATGTTGCTGTGGCTGAGAGGAAAAGATTCCACGAGCGCGTTGAGGTTTATCAGCTTCCCATCCGCTGCTTTTGCAATCAGGGCGACTTGATGAGGCCTCACTTTCCCCTCACCTCCACGCAGGGGTTCAAGAACTTCGTGTCCCTCACCCTGCAGCCAGAAACGTCTAAGACCATTAGCATAGGAGACCCAGCAAGGCCAGCGATGTTGCTCAACGAAGAGTTGCAGCGTACCTCCAGTACCTGAAGAGTAGGGCACGTGTTCAACCCGTCGACGCTGAGGAGGCCGCACTGGTTAGCCAGAACACGCTCCAAACACTGCGCGCCAGCGAGGCCCCCAAGGTCGTTCAGCGACCTGTTCTGAGAGATATCGACTTCGGTCAGTAAGGGGCAAGCGGCGAGGCCGTCGACGTTGCGCAGTCCGCAGGCAGCGGCGGCGATTCTTGTAAGGTTTGGCGCACCGGCAAGTCCGCGGAGTTCTTCTAGAGTGTCGTTGAAGGATATGTCGAGGGCAGTGAGCATTAGACACGTCTGTAGTTGCTCCACGGAGCGAATCCCGCAGTAGTTGGCTGTCAACCGCTCGAGGTGTGTAGAGTCGGCTAGTGTGCAGAAGTTCTTTAGCTGTTCGCACCCGTAGACCTGCACCTCGTTGACAATACCCCGCCCTGCAACTCTCAGAGCACGCGCTACCCCCGCTGCGACACTAGCGTGGTCAATGTACATACCACACATGATGGTCAGCCTCTGCACGTGTGGCAAATCCGTCAACGCACAGAGAAGGGTGCCACACTCGCCGTTGCAGAACGGTTCCGACACACACACAGGATCTGTTTCGGAGCTGACGTGAATCTGCAGCTCAGCCACTCGATTTCTCAGCTTCTCCGACAGAATCGTCACATGTGCACCGCACGTGTTGTCAATGTCCAACACGAGAGGGAGGCCGCACCGTTCCGCCCACCACAGCGAGTGTGCGAGCACTTGATTCGTTTCTGTCCGGCCCAGCACTCTCACCTTGTACTCCATCCGCCGCTCCTCGACGTGTGTGCGCGAAATGCCCCACCCGTCCGCAAAGAAACCCATGAGTACCTCTACATCGAGGCGCATCTGCGGAGACGTCGCGGCAAGTGTGCAGAAGTAGTGATCGAGTGTTTTCTGCGGCACGTAGCTTATGATCTGCGCGATGGCGTCGCCAACCAAAAGCGACAACACCGACCGAGCACTACATGATTTGGTGCTTGTCAAAACCGCAGTCAAGTCAGCCCGGTGATCGTCAAGGTGCATGCGCGGTAGAAGAGAAGCTCCCACGACTTGGCGCAGAGATTGTGTGTATTGGTCTCCGTGCCGACACCGGCGCGCTAAAGCTTTTAATAAGTGATAAGTTTTAAAAGACTGCCGTGCCTTCAAGTACACTTTGTGCAAGATCGTAGTGGCCGCGGAAATGAAGAGGGAAAAAGAGAGAGAGGAATTTGCTTGCAACACTGAAGAGAGGCAAGAAAGCTAGAAAGGTGTTGAGCCGCCGGCTGCTTTGTAGAAGTGAAAAAAAGTCAAATGACAAGCATATGCATTCAGTGCGTATTTGCGCGATTTAAGAACAAGTTTCAATTCGCTTTACTGCGTCCGAATGTTTACGGCAATAGCAGGTGTGGTCCCATAATGGCAGTAAGGGGAGAGAGATGACGTTGAGCTCTTTAAAAGTCTCAATTTTGACGCAACTTGAGCTGACACACAAGCCGAAATAACTATAAAAATTGCACAGCAGCAGAGCTGGAACACTACTTTCGAGGTAATGACTTTGACAGTCGCAACACAAAACACTCTCGCGTAGTCGATGCAGCATTGCAAGACGGAGAGTTGCGGAGGAGACCGCAACTCTGATCTGAAAGATGAAAGACAAAATCAAGCAGCAAAACCTCCTTTACCGCTACGGACGAGTAGCAGCAACTGTTCTGTGTGTGTGTGTGCACCTACTGGAAGACAAACGAAGGTAAAGCTATACGTCTGATAGACAACAGGGATGTAGTAAACGCAAATGCGGAGTGGAGTACTTTTTTTTTTTACTCATCCTCATCCAGTAACAGCCGAGGAGCATGCGCCGCCGCTGTTTTGTCAGCTGTGTGCGGTGGTGCGTCGTCTCCCTCGTTGTCGTCAAGTAAGAGTGCTGGTCGCGCTGGTGTGGTGGACTTCTCTTTCAGGACACTGCGGTCAAATTCCGCTTTTGGTATTCTCTCTTGCTTCTTTTGCGGAAGACTCTCACCGATGTTCTCCCAATCGACGTCATCCTCCTCGACAGTCTTCGGTTGACGGCTTGCGTGCATCCGCGGATCGTAAAGTTGGCTGTGTGACACAGTAGAATGTTGGCTCCTTTCAACAAAGCGACGGTCCTCGGCTGAAAGGCGGGAGTAATAGCAGTCCCTTTCCGCCAGCAGCCCGCGTTTGAACAGTGCCCGCTGTTTTTCTACGGCGCTTGTATACTCCGAGTCACTCGAGGACGTCTCGCTGAGTGAGCTGCTGGAGGAGCTGGACGCCTCCGACTCGCTTTCTACGGGAAACTCTCGATGCCGCTTGCGGTTTCTTGTCGGAGGAGCTTCGCTTTCCTCACTCTCTTCCAAATCCTCGTCGTCGAAGCCTTCGTTCGCTGGGGAGTAAGGTCGCACATAATCGTCGTCGCCGCTTTCATCGTCGTCGATGAAGTCGTCTTCGTTTTCATACTCTGGGTTAAAGTGGTGCGCTACGGTCTCGTTTGGGAAAGCGCTCTCTGCCGCCGCCTCTGCGTGCCCTTCTGCAAGTTCGGTGGCAGCCACAACTCGATTGTATCGCAGACGATTGTAGCTCGCGTTAATATGCCAGTATCTTTGCTGTGTCAGGGACATGCGCTTCTTGGCACCGCCGTAGGTCTTCACCTCCGCTTCGTACTTCTCCTCGTTCCACTGGTTGTAGTCGTTGTAGTACGTGCAAAGGACATCACGAAGACGGTAATCGCCAGCGCCAACGCCGGAAATGGAGTGCTGCTTTTTCATGTGTGTCTTCCATTGATGCGCTTTGCGAAACACAATGTGCGCGAGTGCGTTGTCCCATTGCTCTCCGAGGACAATTGGAGACCCGTCGCCCTCGGCAGTCGCGCCGCCATCATCTGCCATGTGCGACAGGACGTTCAGCGGGTCCACCACAGGCCGTCCGTTCCGCAGTTGCCGCACGGTTCGCTGCGCTTCCACCTGTGCGGGCAGGTATCGCGTTGTCACGTAGTGCTCGTAGCATACGGGGCACACGTAGACCTCAGCCGGGTTAAGTAAGTAGAACTCATCGATAATCTGGTCAAAGTACACGTGCCGGTGCAGCACTGTGATTCCGCTGCCATCAACACCTTCGTCGGCGGCCATGACCTCGTTGCGAGCCTCAAAGTGGAATTTCTTGCCTTCAACGTCTTCAATTCTCTTGCGCAGTGCGTTGGCCATGGGCTCGCGAAAGTGGGGAGGCTGCATGAAGCCACCCTTGTCCACCGCGATTCGAATAAGAAGGTGCTTAAAAGAACCAACACCCGGTGGGCATCGTGACTCAGCCTCAAACGACCCGGCGCGCCACTCCCAGATCGCGCGCCCCCCGGGCGTGCACCACGCATACGGGACTCCACCCTCCCCCTCCCGCCCCCATCAGCCTCCCACACAGACTCATCAATTTCTTTCGCACTCCACCAACGCTGCGAACGAGGGCCTCTCCATCCTTACTGGTGGCAATCTACCAGCAATCGCCCCCGCCACACCCCACCACCCCCACCGCCACTTGTGAGTTAAACAATCTGTTTTTTCTGAGCTCTCTGCGCTCAGTCCTGTTGCGTTAGCCTTTTCGCGAGAAGAAAAAGGAAACGAGGTGAGGAAAAACGAATTGTGAGAAGGTTGAAGATAAAGGTTTGCCAAAGAGTTGCTCGGCGAAACAAAATCTGAGTAGGACCACCCTGCCATTATCTGGGAACTGCTAGGCTTCACGGCAGAACCTTGAGACGCAATAGAGGTTCATTTTTTTTTGTTGTTTTTAGCAGAAAGAGTATACGGCTATATAGGAGGCACATTATTTGCAGCGTTGTTTAAACAATTATTGAAACGCGCTTTATAGCGCAGAAGGTCAACCGGTGGGTGTGACGTTGTCACAGCGTTTTTGCGCTACCCTCGAGAAAGTTGAAGTGGCGCAGAACTAACGTTCAGAGTCTGGTGCCACAAACTTAGCCGATGTGTTGCTCAGCAAATGCCACAGGAGAATACATGCCACATCGAAATGGCCACGCTTAGATCTGTCCCTCTTGATCTTCTGTTTTGTTTGAGAAAAAGAGAGAAAGAGGAGAAAACAAAAAAAAAAAGGGGGGGGTTATAAAGAAGTTGAGTGCCGCTGACGGAAAACAAGGTCACTCGCACTTTTAAAACCAGGAGTCATTGTTGCGCAGTGAGCTGCGTTTTGTTATGAACTGTGAACAACAGAGTAAGGTGGTGCCAAAGGCGACGACTGCACCACTGTTGAGCATTAAAGAACGACCTTAAGCTGCTTTGCAAACATTTAAATTTGAAAGGCGGTAAAGCTATTCGCTGCAAAGTCAACTGTAAAGCAAGGCCATCTTCTTACCGGAACAATGAGGGCCGCGTTGCTTTTGATTAAGTTAAATTCATGCATTCGCAATTTTTTTTTTCTTGCTGTATTTTACGGTGTGCTGACCCGCACCACACACTCCGCGCAGAATTTCGAAGCGGCTTTGCTGAAATGCAAACACCAACAAAATGCTTAATAGTCTACATAGAACAGTACGATCTTGTGTTGTGGATAGGGTCTCTAGTGCGACAGCAATACAATACAACTTTCCTTTGCAGCTCTAGTGGAACAGCTTGTTTCACTAAAAAGGACCGCAACACCTTCCCGTAATGAGCACAATTTTAGACTATTTTAACAAAGCAAGTGAATAATAATAATAATAGTATTGTACAACAGCAAATCAAAGTGTTCTCTATCATATTCATCCCTGCTTGTTCTCACACCCCGTTTCTTTTCTGACGCATTTCACGTTGCCATCGATTCTTCTTTAATCTTTTAATTAATCTCTGAAAAAAACTGCGCTGTGAACATACAATAACACACAAATTAAAACACTCAAAATCATTGTTAAATTTCACCGCGCACTTTGTGGTCCTCATGTCGTGCAACTCACCGAAGAGTAAACTCGAGACCTCTAAAACACACAAAACAAGCAAACATCAGCCCCGCAAGACTTAATTTACAGCACCTATTTTTTTTTTCTCTTCCAGCCAGCACATTTGCTTCCTTCTTCGCAGCCATGGCATCAATCTCCGGCACCGGGTGCTGTGTGATGGACTACCTGTACACCAACATCGACTTCAACAGCGCCTCGTTCAAGAAGTACCAGTCCAAGAAGCACGGTGACGGTGGTGTGAATCCGGGCCACCTGTCGTTTGTGGAGGCGTGGGAGAAGTTTGCCGGCAAGCCGCTCAGCGAGATCCGTAAGGAGCAGGGATGGGATCGCGAGCCGGACACGTACAACCTCGGCGGGCCGTGCATTGTTGCGTTGGTGAACGCCGCGCAGCTCACTTCGGCGATGAAGTCGCGCGTAAGGTACTTCGGTGGCCACGGTCGTGACAAGACCGGGAAGCGGATTCGCGCCATTCTGGAGAAGACGCCGGTGGATATTTCCAACTACAAGGAAATCGACGGGGAGTCGCCGTTTTGCGTGTGCCTTTCCGACCCCAACTACGCCAACGGGCACGGCGAGCGCTGCTTCGCCATCAACCTCGGCACCCTCGGACTGATGGACAGCAAGCTCCTGGGCGACGACTTCTTCAAGTCCGATATTCTGTACTTCGGCGCTACCGCCCTCACTCCCGTCGTGCACGACCACCTGACCTCGCTGCTGCGTCGCGGTCGCCAGGAGGGCCGCGTCAACGTCGTGGGGACCGTCTACGACCACCGCAACCAGGCACGCAACCCGAACGGCCGCTGGCCGATGGGCGAGAACGATGACTCGTTCATGTACATGGACCTGCTGATGGTGGACTGGGACGAGGCGCTTCGCATTGCTGGCACGGACGACATTAACGTTGCTTGCCACTTTTTCACCCGGATGGGTGTGAACTCGTTCACCATCACGCACGGCTCGGAGCGCTTCTGCGCGTGGTCGGGCGGCAAGCTGTTTAAGCCGCTCCCGCTCTCGTGGTTTCCTATCTGCGAAGCTGTGTCGAAGGACCTTGCGGCGAACCCCGAGCGCCGCGGCGATACGACGGGATGCGGCGACAACTTTGCTGGCGGCGTGCTTGGCTACTTGTCCGAGGCGCTGGGATCTGGCAAGCAGGTTGGTGAGCTCGATCTCGTAGAGGCTGTGGCGTGGGGAACGGCGTCCGGTGGCTTTGCGTGCTTCTCGGTTGGCGGGACATACATCGAGAGCAGGCCCGGTGAGAAGCGGGAGCACATCG
>AODS02000180.1:0-20682 GCA_000331325.2 Crithidia fasciculata
CCCTTTGTCCAGGCCTGGTGTGTGTCGGCTTCCCGGGCACCGCCGCCATGTCCAGCGGCGTGTTGTGCTTGAGGTGAAGCAGCCAGCTTCGCACGGCAGCCGGCGTCTCGGCCATCACGCGCACGTAGCCGGCCATACGCTCCACCATCTCCGCCACCTTGCGGACGTTGATGCCCAGTTGGTGACACGAAGACTCTTGCGAGCGGTAGCGGAACAGCAACGCCGCCATCTCTACAGGGGGTCAGGAACAGCGCACGGCTGGCGTTTTCCCGCGCCGTCTCGACATCCACCGTAGGCTGCTGACCATACCCAAGCTATCGCAGCAGCGTGGCCTGCTTGGCGTGGCCCGAAAGCGTCATGAGGTCCTTGATCGGCACCCCTGCATCCGCCATGCACCGCAGCGCCCCCTTTCGCACCGACGGCAGCTGCGCGCCAGCCTTCTGCTTTGGCCAGCGCCGACGCCACCCACCAACGTGCGCAGCTCCTCCGTGTACGGCGCAAAAAGACACTCGCCCGGCCGGCGCTGCACACAAGCATCTGCTGCAGAATGCCCGCAAGCTCCCGCGTGAGCGCCGACGGAATGGGGTACGGGCCACGCTTCTTCGCACCCTTGCCCATACGCACCGTCAGCGACACACGCACCGCGTCTACCGTGCCATCCGCCAGGAGCAGCACCGACGCCGTGCCCACATTTCATTGCTCGGACAGCGGCGGCCCCATATCCTGGAAGACCGTCACGTCCTTGCACCGCAGCGTCGCATTGTCGCCAGCGCGCGCCGCGAAGCCCCGCATCATCGCCAGGAAAAGCGCAGCGCGCGGGTGCACACACCGCAGGATAACCAGCACCGCCAGCACCTGTGCGCCAGTGTCAAAAAGGGCGGTGCGTCCGGCACCAACTCCTTCATGTAGCGCTGCACCGTCGCAAACGCGCTGCGCCACTCCGGGTCGTCCTGCCAGTCGGATGCTGCGCCGCTGCGTCGAGTACAGCGGCAGGTTGCGCAGAGCCCCCCGCCACCCCCAGCAAACGCCTTGGCCGTCGTCGCCCCACTCCCACCCGCCGCGCGCGTGCCGTCGACAGGATCAGGTCGATGCACGCCACCGGCAGGCTCATCTGCAGGCTCGCCGTCGGCATGCACTTGATGCGCGTCAGCCAGCGCAGGTGGTGCGAGCGGGTGTGTCCGGCCGCACGCAGTTCCACGAAAGCTGCGAAATGTGTGGCGGCTTGCTGGCGAAGAGGAACCTGTTTCGCGGGCAGACCTCGGCCTCATCCTCGGGGGCCGTCAGAGGCCTTTCCTGGACGTTTAAAGGCAGCGCGCGGATGTCCGCCAGCGCGCGCGTCGCCTCCCCGGAGACGTGCGCGTCCATGTCTTCGCAGCCGTCTCCACGCCGGTTCCCCGGCACGTCGCCGACAGCGTCCTTCCCGTCCACGACAAAGGCGGTGGTGACGCCGTCGCCCACGGCGAAGCCGGCGTCGTCGTCGGGAGACGGTCCTGCCGCCGCAGCGGCGCACTGGCCGGTTCCTCGTTGTCGTCGTTCCCGGGTGCAGGCTGCTGCTGACTGCGCGGCAGCGGCACGTACCGGGTCACGTTGCGCGACACGCGTTGCGGCTTAGACGCGGAGTAGTGCGTCATCGCAGCCGGCACGTACACGCCCACAGCAGCCTCCGCAGCCATATACGCGCCAGCGCGTAGTAGCTGGGGAAGCGCACGCAGTCCATGTCCTCTGGCGCCTCCTGCAGGCATGCACCGAGCACAAACACATACTTACCCATGCTCTATTCGGCAGCCGCTCCAGCAGCGGGCCGCAAACAAGGTAGTACTCGTCTATGAACGGGTCGAGCGTAGCCGTCTCCATGCCGTCCTCCGGCGCGGAACACAAGTCGCCGCACACCGGCCACGTCCGCCAGCGTCTCCTCGTCAGCGGGAGGGACGTCATCCACCACGTGCACGCGCTTCTCCAGCAGACGAAGCATCTCCCCTACAAGCTGTACGGCTGCAGCTCCGGTAGCTTGTGGTGCACACGCTGCATGCCAACCGCCACCTCGCTCAGGCCCCGCGAAGCGCCGTCGCCGCCCACAGATGGTCCACCACAGAAACGTACACACGGCGCATGTGTCGCCGTGCCTCTGCGAGTGTCTGCTCCGCCCACCCCCGCAACCGGTCGCCAGAGCGCCTCCGCATTGCCACGCCGTGATGTGCGCGTGCGGGTGGCCACTGTCGCGCTCGACTGTGGAGCCGTCGTCGCTTTGGAAGCGCTTGCCTGAGCAGAAGTTGGTGCGGCGGTCGCGTTATTTTCAGTCGCACGCGACGCCGCTCACTGCTCGGCCACGGTCACTTCCGCCGCATCGTCGTCGTCGTTTTTCAGTGCCGCCTTGCGGCCGCGGCTCCGCTGCTGGAGCGGTGGGTTGGTGGGGTCGGGCCTGCGCCGCGGCGTCGGCGGCTTCGAGGCGTTCTTCTTGGCCGCAGCCGCCTTCACCTTTGCAGCCTTGCGCTTCGCTGCCGCAGCCTCGTTCCGCTTCCTTCGCTTGGCGTCGTCGTCGCGCTTTCCGGCACCACGGCCGCCCTTACCCGCGTCTTTCCTCCTCTCGCCGGCTCCGCCGTGCACCACCGCGCCGTCTTTCCGCCACGACCGCCTTAGGATCTCCTCGTAGAAGAAGTTCTTGTGCGATACAGAGTGATTCACCAGCACCTTGCGGATCTTCTCCAGGAATCACTCCTTTGGTGGTGGGCACTGGCGCGTCGCTGCCAGGAGGCGGCGCAGGCGTGCCGGGAGGTCGCGGCGCATCACCGCTCGCAGCTTGAGGTGGTGACCAAAGAACACGGCGGTCATGAAGATGCCGCAGTCGTTGCTGTTCCGCTCCTGGTGCGGGCACACGCCCTTTGCAAGGCGAAGCCCCGGCCACACAGAACGAAACACGGAGCACAGCGGCTCCCCCACCACGGGGGACGATGCGGAGTCGTACATCGTCTGCACGACGTGCCCTCCCGCCTGCTGCGTCAGCACGCCGGCGATCCAATGCTTCATCACGAAGATCGGAAAAAAACACCGTGCCTTGACGGCGCACCATCCCAACCAGCGTCTTGACGCGCTGGCCGTTCAGGCGCACCATCGTGTCCGACGGAACGATTGCGGACTCTGGCAGGTACCGCTGGCACACGGCGTCGAGCTCGACGTTGGACGTCCTGCCCTCGCGGAAATCACCGCCCCACTCCTCCTTGCTGAAGGCGCTCGGGACGTCGCTCCCCGCGGCGCGTGCTGCTACACACCAACGGAACCCGCCTTCACCGCGACGGGTCCGGCTCCGCCAGGTATCGGTTTTTTTTGGCGCAGCCTCACCGCCGCCAAACACCTGACCGCCGTCACTACCGCCTTCACCGCCATCACAGTAGTTGCCACGCGGCTACAAGCTGCTGCTCCTCGGCATGTAGCGGTTGATGCTCTGGCGGAGCCGCTGCAGGTCGGCCTTCTGGTTGCGCAGGCCGCCATGGTTGCTGCGTGCCTGTTTGAGACTAGTGCGCAGCACACCAAGGACAGCAAAGCCCACCGCGCGCTCCTCCTGCCGCAGCTCCTCGACCCGCCGCGACAGGTCACCTAGGAATGCCCCCAGGTCGCTCAGATCAACCACCGCGACCTGCTTGCCTTCGCTGTCATACACCAGGGCCTGGTAGTCTCCTCCAAAGAGCGTTCGGCCCTTCCGGAAGAGGGACTCGCCAGCACCACAAGCTGGGGGACGGCCGCCGCTCACGTGTCCTGCAGCCATGCGCTTCTTCATCGCTTCGCTGAGGATTTTCTTGTTGAGCGCACCTGGAGGCGCTCCCCGCTTGGGTGCCTCCATACCGGGAAGAACGGCACCGTCAGCTCATCCATGGCGGGGCCGTACAGCTCCCGCTCCATCGGCTCCATATCTTCGAAGATGAGCCAGTTGTGGAGCGGCAGCCGGTCGACCTCGTTCATACTCTGGAGGATGCCCAGCATGATGGCGTGCTCGCGCGCCACGTCCTCCATGAACAAAGTGTACCTCGCGAGGAACACTTCCGTGGGTGAAAGGAGGCCGGCCTCTGCCTCCGAGAAAAAACTGCCTGTGCATCGTCTGCAGCGTCTTCGTGGCATCGTCGCCACCGGGAAGGATGCTGGTGATGTGCCTCTTGGCCCAGCTGCACCGCCTCCTCCAGGGCTTCAGTTCTTCCTCCCGCTGCTGACGGAAGAACTGCGCAACCCCGACGTCCTCCTTGTCCTTCGCCGCGGCGACGGGCTCGGAGGACACTCCCTCTGTCATCCTCCCTTTAGCGCTCTCTAGAAGCTCGTTCAGCTTTCCCGTGCTGATCACGCCATCAGCGTGGTGCTTCTCAAGCACCGCTCTCACGCGCTGGTAGCGCACGATCTCGGGGCCCACCGGCGCCGCAAGAACGGTTGCCACTTCCCTCGACCCCGCAGGAGAAGGCTCGACCTCGGCAAAACCAGACATGGCGGATGCTCCGTGACCGAAAAAACAAAACACAAAATGAGCTCAGCTGCCGACTAAAAAAGCAGCTAGTTGCAGATCTCAATTCTACGTATCGCTTTTGTGCCTCGCTGCTGGCGTTACGCAGGAAAGGGGACAAGCGGAGACCGAAAGCAGCCACTACACAAGATATACTCATCCTATTGTTGAAGTGAGGAAGAAAAAGAGAAAGGAGAAACACAAGCAAGAGAGAGAGGGAGTGATGACAGCACAAAGCACAGACAGCCATGTCGGCACACACAGCACGCGCACGCGGCGCAGCGAATGTTGCCAATGGGCACAACCAGTGCACACACTGGCCTTGGTTCACCTATCGTTGTCCCCGCGGCCTCCGCCACGTCACGCCCTTGCATCTTAGCAAGCCGACAGACCTCACAAACGTAAAACAGCAAAGTGCCATTCGATGTCCTCGGCCGCCGGCCTCGGAAATGAAACCCTGACCCTAATCCCAACCCTAGCACCACCCCTCTAACCTTAGCCGCAAGCCGCGCTTTGCACCGGTTCAACTCGGCCGACGACCAACATTTTAGCACAACCACAACAACACCCGCACCAGACAGCTTTGCAAAAGACCGGCGCAGCCAACCAGAATCACCACCGCCATTCCCACGCGCAAAATGTCGTTTTTCTCCTCCAACTTCTCCGTGTACGTCTGCACGTGCTCGTGGAATGTCGTGTCGGCTACCTTCAAAGGCAGCAGCACAGAGGAGCGGCGCCAACAAATACAGCGTCCAAACCCTCCACGGCAACCCCGTTCCTCAGACACACACATTCGCAGGAAGTCAAGCGAGCTTCTCGATGGTGCGGCGCTCGGCCTGCCCTTCAGCTCAGGCACCACCTGCTGAACCGCCCCGTACATCACCTCCCACTGCGAGTTCTTCTCCACCGTAAACGGCGGATCCTTCACAGGGCCGTGCCGCACGAGTGCCTCCAGCATCGCCATGGTTTCGGCAAAGATGAGACCGCTGCCCGTAAAGACAGAGGGAGGCAAGACACCGTTCGATTCAACAAGCCGTAGATAGTGACCCTGCAGTGCTTTAAGGAAGGCCGTGGAGGCGTGCACGCTTGACAGATCGCCGCCAGGCTCCACAGCATCGCCGCCGTCGTCCGCCTCGCGGCGCATGGTGTTCAAGTCGTCCGCAAGCCGCTCCTGTGCAGCGATCCAACGGCTAAGGCCATCGCTTAAGGCCAGCACGTGCGCTCAGACGTCGTCGATGCTGCCGCGCGAGGCGGCCTCTAGTGCGTGAATGAGCTCTGGAATCGAGTACGGGCAAACACCGTTGCGACATCCGGCAAAGAGCTCGTACACTCTCGGCGCGCACCACGGGAGGTCCAGCTGGGTGCCTCGCAGTGCAGTGACCACCACCACGCGCTCACCCGTCGTGCACAGGAGACGCGCAAGTGCCGCCACGTCGTCGATCGCGGTGTGGGGGAAGCGGCCAGCGACATCTCGTTGCAAGTCTGCCACCAACCGAGCACGGCACGCCGCATTCTCTCCCTCCTCCTGAGTGATCGCGTCCCTCTTCGTCGACAGCCACGTCGCGAAGCAGTGCGGCACCACAAAGCTTGCACACATGTAGAGTCCTTTCTTGTTGCTCGCAGTTGGCGCACGCAGTCCTGCACCGCGGTCTGAAGCTCTTGATGACGCAGCAGCACTTGAAGGATTTCGCTTGTGATCAGCACCTGCAGACGATGTCTCTCCGACTCCACTGCCTTGTTCTGGTGCTTAAAAAAGTCCTCGCACGTCATGAGGTCTGTTGTGAAGTCTGCCGCAGTGGCGGTCTGAGTGTCGAGCAGGCAAACAATCTGACCGCTACCGTGATGGTACTGGCGGGCAGCGCAGCGGGGAACCTGGTGAGTCGCCCGCTCGTGCTGAGCGCAGCACAGCACCACGTGAATGCCGTTTTGCTGCTGGTCGTGCGGCGTCACGTCGAGGCCGCAGCCGCCGAGAAAGGTCATGAAGAACGCATAGCACACGCCGGCCGACAGTCGTGGCGAGGCGTCGCGCAAATAGCGCCTTGACCTTCTCCATCAGCCGGTCAGCCTCCGCCACCGTCTTCACGGCGACGAGGACGTCCTGGCCGCGACTGTCAGCGCCGCGGATATTGCGTTCGATTCCCTCGTCGCACGCGGCGGCGTTACTGTACAGCTCATGCGGAAGTCCCTGAAAAAAGGCTGAAGAGAAGGCAGGCGGAATGTTCACGGGCTTGAGTTTGTACACTCGGTTATAGACCGCTTGCGTAGCGTAGCCGCCCGCTGTGCCGGTGACGACAGTCAGACGACCCCTGAAGTGCACAGAGAAGAGCAGCAGCGGGTTCACCGTCACAGCCGCCTCCGTATCCCACTCCCACCGCTGCTTCTTCTTCATTTACGTCATCGTGCCGAGACCATCTATCAGTGAAGTCGTGTAGAGCGTCTCGCCGCTTTCGGTGTTGTACAGCACCGACCTGCCCTTCACTGCCACGAAGTCCTCGTTGTTTGCCACGTCCCAGACGTCATGCGCAGACGCGGCATACCGTTCAAAGCGCTCCCGTGAGTGCACAGAGTTCTTCGGGTCTCGGCTCAGAATGCCCGCGCGTTGCACCCACGCCTCCCACGCTGTCTCTGCTGTGAGTCGCTACTGATCGTGGCTGTCATGAGAGCTGGAAAGGTCAGCGCGTCGCGGCGAGCATCCAGCGAGGGGTCTCCGACGTACATTGCTTCCGTCAGGCTCTGCACCATCGACACGTCCGCCTCGTCCTGGATTATCCAGTGCGCAAAGCCGCGCCATTCTCGGTGTAGTGCCGCTCGTCCGTCGGGTCCAGCAGCATGCGCAGCTCCCGCGCGCGCTAACGTTGCCCTCGGTCGTGTACACCACATGCGCTGCATAGACGATATCGTTCAATTTCGCCGTCTCCGCGTCCTCTGCAACAGCGCGAAGCTGGTTGGCGAAGAGGAGCGTGAAGGCGCCGTTGTTGAGCTCCCCATCGCCTCCACAGCGAGGTCGCAGCTGGAGGTGACGAAGGCGACGCGATAGCCGCAGTACAGCTTGAAGGCGATCACGCAGCCGGTGACGTACGTCTTGCCCTCGCTTGTGTTGATGTTGGCCAGCACAGAGCCTTGCAGCAGCGCCAACACGGCAAGCACCTGTGCACACGCCGGGGAAGGTACCTCTTCGAGTCCCAGTAGCCGAGCAGGATGTCGACAAATGTGCGCCGTGTGTCGTCCTCGCTGTGAAGAATGCACGCCTCGTTCTCCTTGACTCGCTGCTTCCCATCGTTGCTGGCAGCGGCCTCTGCGTGCGTCTTGTACTCCTTTGCGAAGCGCTCCAGGCGCTCCTTCCGCAGCGTGTCCGGCAGCGTAAATGAGGCACAAATGTCGTCATACATGCGTATGCTGCAGGCGACCACCTCGGCATAAATGTCCACTCTCTCGTCGCGCAGAAAGGCTTTGATATCGTCCCAGCTTCTCTCCCCATGGTTCGCTGTGCGGCGGAGCTGCTGCCGATCCAGTCGCTTGATCTCATTCACCACCTGCCGTCGCTTCGCATCCCACGCCGTCCGATAGATATGCACGGCCTGCTTGGTGAGCTTGTTGCCGCTGAGTGCGTCCTGCAGCTTCAAAAGACCTCGCTGAGGTGCCGGCACTGCTAAGAAGCCGCGCGGCACGTCGCACACCGTCGTATCCGTCAGCGAACGAGTGAGCTCCATAAAACGGCCAAAGCTGTTCTCCCCACAGTGCAGCAGCCAGTTATACATCTCATGCACGGGAAAGGCAACCTTCCTCGACGTCCGCCAGAGGTCAACGCACTGAAAAAGGCGTCGACGCTGCACCACCGCCATCCAGCAGCTCAGCACCAAGAAGAGTCAAGGCAGCTGCAAAACCGGCTCGGTGACATCTAAACCGTCCAGTGCACAGAAAGCGGCGCCAACGTACTCCGAGTAAGCCACCCTGCCCACCGCCACTCCGTCTGCAACCTCCTTCTCGAATGCGTCTGTCACAAGAAGCACCACCTCCACACACGCGCACTGCGTCAATGCCTCGATGGGCTTCTCCACAAGGCTGAGGAACTCCGCCTCGGCGAAGGCTCTCTTGCCCAGATGTGTGAGGTAGACGTGGCAGAGCACCTGTAGAACACGCTTCATATCCTTCAGCGCACCAGCACTGCGCGAAGGGAGGCGTGCAGCTCGCTATCAGACACCACCACCAACGCAACTTTCCCCACGAGAGAGCGGATGCGTGGCGCGTTGGGGCCGTTGAGCTCCTCCAACAGCCGCGACGCCGCGTGCTTTTGAATGGGAAAGCACGAGCACTCCTGCAGCGCACGCGCATCGCAATAAAAAAGGCAGGTGGTCCCAGCGGGTCGCGTTCTGCAAATCTTCAAGGCAGCGCATAAACAAGGGGGTCAAGTGCTCCCTGCTGCACAACTCGCGTGGGAAAGTCTCCGTATTGCACTTCTGGAGATGAGCGGTGAGGAGGGCGTCGTACATGGCGCACAGCCACTTTGTCACCAGCGCGGCCCCGCTGTCTGCAGTCATCTGAGACCATCCCGTCTTCACTGCATCCAATATTAGCGGCACTTTCTCCTGAAGAAAAGATGCCAATGACAGCGTGCACTCCATCTTTACAGTTGCTCGCAGCCGCACAATGTCTTTGATGTTGTCACATAGAAACTCATGCGACTCGCCCAGCAACCTGCGCAAGTGCGGATAGCAGTTCCAGCATGATGTGCGCCAGTACCACGCAACAGAGTCTTTGATGCCATCCTTCTGCAGAATCTCGGCAACAGCTCCGCGAATACCCCACCTTTCAACCTTCGCCAACGTGCAAAAGCAGCTCGCCACGAGGCGGCACTCTTTCAGAGGGCCGCAGAACTTCTGGATGCGCTGCAGAAGAAACTGCATCTTCAGCACGCGGATCACCAGCACGACGAGAAGCTTCTGTGAGTCCTGAAACTGCAGAGCAAGCAACCTGCTCTGCGCTGTTTCGGAGGCAGACGCATCATCTTTGCGCAGGAAACTCAGGAGAGACGTGAGCGCCTCGAGCAGCTGCGAGGACGGAGGCTCCGTCGCGTCGAACTCGTCTGGAAGCACACACCCGCCGCACTCTCCAGCAGGTGCGAGAGAAGTTCCATCGGAGGGACGACATCCTTCTACAAGTCCAAAACAAGGAAGCGGCAGCTGAGAAAACACTTTGGTAACCTACCTTGTAGCCGTCCCGACCGCCTCAGCTGTGATGTCCGGCAGATCTTTTACGTCGCACACCGCCGCAAAGGACAGCAGCCAGTCGTACACCTTCCTCGGGAGGCTGTGCGCAAACAAGCGCGCGCTTGCATTGCTGGTCGAAGAGGTGAGTATCCAGCCGAGGAAGTCCTGTCTCGCACGCTCGAGGGCAGCCCAGAGAGGCTTACACGTTACGGTACAGGGGTCAGAAAGGATTGGCCTGCAAAGCTCCAACACGGCGCTCCACTGCCTGCAGAAGTCCGGCGTGTCGCTAAAGGCGAAAAGAGGACAGATAGCTACTCGGACACCGGCTCCAGACAGCAACGAGCCGATCTGCGTCGGCGCACAAAATCGCAACCGCTCCGCGCACAGCCGCAGCTTGCCCAGAGATCAGCCGTGCTCCAACACAAGCATAACGCCAGAGTCTCAAGCACCGGCGGCGACGTCGTTAGCCATCTTGGCGACGTACGGTAGGTCGGCGCTCGGTAAGCGCCCTCGGCCACTTGTGGAGGGATGCGAAGGTCGCCATCGCTGGCTGGCAGGCAAACAGTGAGCAGCACTTCCGCGCTGACACGGTACAGAGCTCCGCATCGATCTGGAACACACCGCGACTGCGGAAGCGCGATGTTCAGTTCAGCAAAAAGCTTTGAGCCCAAAGGTGCCTTCGATCGCCTTTACGAGCGCTGCAAGCTGTTGCAGATACAGCGCGAGGAGTGAGCCACCACGCCGCACGCTTGGCGCTGTAATATTGAGTGTGCTGATTCCATGAGCATGTGGGATGGAGGAATTCTCGAAGCGCCTCAGCTTCTTTTCGAATGGAATATAACGGCAGCTGGCGAATTGATGACATTGGTATGCCGTCTTCTCAGTAAGCTGGGTTTATCTGAACATCTTGTTTCCGGTACGCATTGTCAATAATTGGTTGTCCCATGGAGCTCCCACTGCTGTGTGCCTCAAAGCAGGGGGATTTTGCAGCAAGAGGATTCTGTCTTATTTCCCCCCCCCCCCTTTTTTTTTCCCCTGAAAGGGATTGAGGTCTGGCAGAAGTGACGTGCATGTTGGGTATTGAGAGCTTTGGAAAATAAAAAAGCAAGCGGTCACTTAACTCAATTCATTGCCACATTATGGGCCAACGAGGCGAGGTGACTCAGTCACAACTATTTAATGGTCAACGCGATACGTTGCTTGTGAAGGCGTTGCATTGGACTTTTCAGCACAGCGTTTTAGCTAAAGCAGCCCAGAATCGACTGTCAGCAAAAAGCAAAAAAAAAAAAAAAACCACTGCTTCAAGCCGCTTTCATTGTAGTGCACCACATCTGTTTCCCTTTAATTCCTGTGCTGCAACTCGCGTCGTGTCTGTTTTATCATGCGCGCTGTGTCGACCTTCTTTCCGTTTAATTTCAAGAGCTCTCTTTTCCTTCGCTGAAGGATTGAATGTAGAGCTTCATAGTAGTGGTAAAATGTCGCGTGTGACCTGCTGAGAAAAGATTTTGCTATAGCGTTTACAGAGGCTGCACTTTCCTTGGCGCTTGAAAGAGTCGGCGGACGATCTCTGTGATTTTCGTTACTACTGCTGTATCCGCACTGCAGACATCTGCTTCTAGGTGCATCACATACTGCATATTTTGCAGTAGTTTTGAAGCGCTGCAGCAGCAATTTTGAAAATAGACACGGCGGATATAATCCGTGCTTTGCTGTTGCCTAACTAGTCAATAGAAAATACAAACAACTACTGTCACCTCCTGTCGCTGCAAGTTCAATGTTGATTAAAAGGTTTATTCTCAGTGCTCTGCTAGGTGTGTTTCAAACGCTTTGTTCAAGGCAGCCTGACGCAGGTTTAATACGCGCATCAAGTTTCTTTTCTTATATGCTAGATACAAAATGTGACAATCCATTCACCGCCTTATGAAATTGAAGTCAAAGCTGTTGTCCCTTCACCACTGCGCATGCTTGAAAATTGCTACTTTTCACCTTAGAATGTAGCGGACCACTTTGCAGGGAAAAGCAGCAGCAGAATACGACTCTTTTTTGGAATCTTTCTACTTCAACATCTCCCCTCTTTTCTTCTTATCTGTGACGATGGCGAACTCGTGTAATTGCAACTCCGCTGCAAATGGGTTGCATATTGCATTTATTATCATAACAGAGTCTCAGCGAGAAAGAACGTTGCCAAATTGGTGTTTTTTTTTTAAGGAAAAGCCTATTGAGCGTATACGTGGCACGACAATACAACTCACAAAAACTATATTATTGGTGTTTTATTTTTGCTCGCTGAGGCACGAAGTCACACTCAACATACCTCAACTTCTTTTCTTCAAGAGATTTTTTTCTCCACAGTCTGCACTATTCGGTTGCAAAGTTGCCAACGCTCTACAAGGTGGTACGCGACAGCTACAATTCAGCAAAAAGAAAAGAAAAGCATCTACAAACGATTTTCCAGTGGCAAGGAAGCAAAGATCACCATTCTCTCGGTCTCGACGGATAGCACCATGCCAGTCGAGTATTTGAACGCGACGGAGCGCGGTCGGCTGATGGATGCGCTGTTCGACACCAACGTGTCTTTTGGATCGCTGTCGCAGAAGTTCAAGGAAGCATTTCTGCCAGCACGGTACACGGCGGCCTCCTACGAGATCGGTCAGGCATGCAAGCAGCTGGTAGTTTCGGCTGAGGGTGCTGGTCTTGTCAATGCCCTGTTTGTAGTTGACTGCATGCGGAAGCACGACAGTATTGCTGCGAAGTCGACGTTTTATGACATTCTGATCGAGTTAGAGCATGCTATCCGCCGTGACATGTTTGTTGCGGAGCAGATCAAGTATACCACCAAAGAGTCCAAGGAGAGCAAAAAGAGTCTGGAGGCGACTCGCGCCGAGATTTTTCGCATCCACTGTGCGGCAAAGGTGTTTGCATTCCAGCTGCTAGGCGACGCCGTGGCCGATGACGAAAAGACGATCTCTTACGTCTCGAAGAGACAGGATGCCATCGACGAGGCACTTAACGCGTGGGAAAAGGCCAGCATAAAAATCAAGGAGCCGATGGCCGATATCGAGCATTGTTGGGTAGTAGAGCACGAAAAGCAGCAGTGTGGGTCAATTTACGAGACCGCCGCGGTGTTTGACGGCCAGCCGAACAAGCGCTCCGCGTTGCTGCTGCCATGCACAACGGCAAAGCTGCCAGCGCTGCCAGTGCAGGAAGGAGAGTTGCAGTATCTCCTTCCGAGCAAGTCGGCGATGCTTCTTTTTGATGGTGCAGTGCCAAGTGAAAATTGGAGTCGCGCGAAGCGGTTGCTGAGCGAGGCACGGAAAGCAAAGCTGTCGAGGGACGACACACAGACTCTTCTTTCGTTGTTGAACGAGGCGCTTGTATCGCGGCTGGGCATCTCACCTCAGTTGCTGAGTGAGTTAGGTGCACACAACCCCGAGGTTTGTGCGTCCATTCTTCTGAAGGTGCCTTCGCACTCTGCCGGTGCGTTTGTTCAGTTCTTGTTAAAGGCGAACCTCCCGGACGACAACGTGCAGACAATCCTCCTGCACGCGTCGTCGGTTCTGCAGCAGATTAATGTCCGGACCTTTATCTCTTCGACGCTTCAGAAGCTGAAGGACAAATCGAACGCATCGGGCGGCGATGCTGTGAAGAATTTTGCGTTAACGCTGCAGCAGCTTGTAGGACGGGCCGCAAAGGAGAACAAAGAGATCTTTATAGCTGATGGGCTGCAGTCAGAGCTGGACCAGCTGTTTCACGCAACGAACAACCAAGAGGTGAAGAGCCGGTGGGACGAGATGAAGCGGCAGTAAGTAGCAGTGTGTACTGCTCTACTAGATAGTCTATTTTTTTTTCGTTTCTGTATGTGCGCTTGTGGCTCGCAGTGTCTGTCCAGTTTGGAGACAGCACTTTTTGTCTTTATTTGTAAATCCAAAATACTAATTATACTGCGATTGTGATTTTTACTCGATTGCCGATCTCGGTTATGTTTCTCAACTAGTTTGATCTTTCAAACTAAAAAAAAAAAAAAGAAATGATAAAGAGAAGAAAAGAAAAATCAGGAGTTTTCCACCGGCTATGTGCACGGAACAAAAAATGTATCGCTTTGATGCAACACGTTGAAGCACAGAAAAGAGAAAAAAATTGTGTTTTATCTGGTTCTGAAGGAGCTGCATTAAGTTATGAATTTATGACCTCGTGGTGGTGCACGGTGGGGAAATGCGCGTCCGAAAAAAAAAAAAGCAAGGCCATTGCTCGTCACACCGCTGTCGTAGTGTTTATGCCGCAAAAAAAAAAAAAATGTGCTGTGTCGCTATGCCTGAAAGCCGAGCCGGGGCTGTTGCGCATTTGCAAGCACTTGCGCTGGTAGTCCGTGCATCGTCTGCTGCTATCTATCTTACACGAAAGCTTTCTTTTTTGCGTCTTTCTTTTTCAATGCACACATTATATTCTGCAACGTTTTTTTTTTCTACTCTCCTCTAACTAAAATATGCGCACGTCTAGAAAACAAAAGAATTTACATTGCCTGTTTCGTTCGGTAAATAGGCAAATTTGGACGTGTCCAACAGAAAGTGTTTTGGAGCGCTGGAATGGATGACATCCGTGTTTCCTTCGCCTTTCTCACTCCCCGGTCGCTGGAGTGCTGTTTTGGTAGAAGCCCCAGTACCACAGTTAGTGGCAGCTCTCAGCGTGATGTCGACGACGTCAGCGAGAACATTCCATGTCGAGTTGTGCATGTGAGGTTGCTTGACTTCGAAGGCGATTCTGCGCGTGTGCTCCGCGTGTCATTGTGGCGAGATGCGGTGATGGGCGAGCTTTATGACGCTTTGCGTCGCGACGGGGTTCGCAAAAACGCTAATTTTGTCTGCTTTGAACTGGCAAAGGGAACGCCACGGCACGGCACTAGTTTAGTCATCTCGCGAGTACTCAAGCGGGACGACTGGATACCCACCGTTGTGTTCGCACAGCATGTATGGCAAGGTGCAGACCCTGCGTTTGTGGAACAGCAAAAGTGGGTCGCTGTAAATGTCCTTGCATGCGCTGCGGATGGAGAGATTTTTCTCGCACACATACCCTTTGTTGTGCCGCTGCCATCTGGGGAAGTGACGAGAACGGCACTTCTTGCATCTGTTGCGCAAGTGCTTTGCTTGAGCTCAGAATGTGGGGAGCAGCTGCGCAGCTGCGTCGTTGTTGCGTGCCGTTTCGATGGACAGAGAATCACCATCGAGGAGCCGCTTCTCGAGAACTTTGTAGGAGAACAGGTTGCGATTATGTACAATAGTTTTGACATCGGCGACGTTGTCGTGGTGGCGGCACAGTGGTACCAAGGCACTAAGCGAAGCCAAACGCCAATTGTGCAAGGTGTCGTTACCCGTCGTTTTATCCAAGATGGCGTGCTTTTCTTCGATGTGAAGGAGGTCGACACATCTGTGGTAATTGAGAAGCTGTCGTGCGTTCAGCTTGTTCCTTTATAGACTGCTACCATTTTTAAATAAACTAGAGGACAGGGGAAAATGAAACTTTAAATCAGAATATATAAGAAAGAGATGGTTGCAAAAAAGATTTTTTTCTGCTGTTTCTCCGATGAGTAGTTTATGGTTCAAAGCACTCGAATGTTGTGCAGAGTTTAAATTACGTTTGCACACTTGCAGCAACAAAAGAGAGCGAGCTTTGCGGAGAAAAAAAAAAAGCCTACGACGCTATGGCAGTCAAACTTCCGCGACTCGGAGGTCTTACTCTACCTGCTTTATGCAACGATACACATAATCTTCTTTTTTTCCGCTTCCGATGCGTTTTCTCTTGTGCTTTGTATCCGATCCGCTCGCATCTCTGCTTTCCCCGCAGCTCCTCTCAACTCACCTTTGGAGAACAGCAAAAATGAGCTCCGATTGGGCACTGCCGTTGCGAAAGGTTCCTGTCCATACCACTAAGGACACGTCGGTGGCGTGGAACACGGTGCATCTGTGCTACGAGCAGACGCTCTTCGGACAAGTCACGAGTTTGCGGTACAACTGCTCCGGATCGCTGCTTGGCGGAACGTCAACGAACCAGTTCGCCATTCTTCGCGTTCCACAAACCGATGGCGTTGTTGTCAACGAGCAGACGGAGCGCAAGAACTACTCGATCCGGTTCCGCGAAGATGACAAGCTGTACGTCCAGGCTGTTGATCAGCGCGTGCTTGTGAAGTCGGCGGAGACAGCCTTTGAGCGGCAGTTTCTGGGTCACTCCCGCGATGTTCGTGCGGCTGTTTTCCTTGGCAGGCACAACTTTGTCTCCGCCAGCGACGACACCACGATCAAGCTCTGGGATCTTATGAGCGACGACGACCTCGGTACCGCGCGCACCCACACCGACTACGTGCGCGCGCTCGAGCCTTACGCGGGCGGCGCATTTCTTAGCGGCTCGTACGACCACGTAGTAAACCTGTGGGATCCGCGAACTGGTTTCGATGCGCCACTACAGACATCCGGCTCACTCCTCTCGCAGGCCGTCGAGACGCTGTGCTACGTACCCGATGCAGATATCGTCGCCGTCGGCGCGGGCGACCGTGTGACGCTGTTCGATCCGAGAAAGGGCCTTACAACTCCCCTCTTTGACGGCTCTTTTCACACAAAGTCGGTCGTCTCCGTGGCGTACTCGCACAAGTTCCGTAGTCTGCTCACTGGCTCGCTCGACTGCCGCGTGAAGATGTTTGCACTAGACGGAAGCGAGCTGCGCTGCATCTCCAGCAAGCGTTTCGAGAACGCGGTGACCGCGGTGGCAGTGCATCCGGAGTCGACGGAGTACGCTGTGGGCAGCGCGACGGGCGAACTGAGCGTGTTCCGCTTTAAGGAGACGGAAAAAGAGGAGGACGAGGACGAGCACATGCCGGCGGAGTTTGCGTTAGGGAAGAGCAAGCCAAAGTCGAAGGAGCGGGTTCTCCAGGACAAGCTGAGCGAGGTGCAATTTCAGCTGCGCAGCTACCAGTACAGCAAGGGACTCAAGACGGCTCTTTACTCCCGCCACCCCGATGTGCTAGTTTCCACGTTCGAGGAGCTGGTGCGACGCGGTGCGCTCCACGTTGCGCTGAACAACCAAAACGACCGTACCGTTGTGCGTGTGCTTCGCTTTGCCACGGAGTACGTGGACAAGCCGCAATTCACTGACACGATGCTGGTAGTGTTCGAGACGATTTTTGAAATTTACAGCGCTTCAGTAGGGAAGAGTGTCTTTTTCCACCGTGAAATGCTAAAGGCGCAGAAGCGGGTTGGCGCCTCGCTTGCGGTGATGCAACGAATGGAGAGGACAATGGGGATCATGGACCTCATCGTGAACTCCGAGTAGCGGGTAGCTGCTGGTTAGGCAAGGGCATGGCAGTCTAGCTTTCTGCTCTTGGAGGTGCTTCGTTGACGATCTTTTTGAGCCGTCAAAAATAATTTTGATGTGACGTTCTGCAGCGTGTGTGTTCATGCGCGGAAGCGCGACGCTGCCGCCCGAATTGTGTTGTCTAATATGTTTCAGCGTGTAAGCGCTTTAAGTGCCTCGTGTAAGCAAACACACAAAAAAAGGAGAAAATGGGACCCAATTGTGTAGCCGCGAAAACTAAAACGTTGACATTTGTGTTGAAGGATCGGAACATTGATGCAAGATGCACCGCGATGTGGGGCGGGAAAAGCAGAGCTCGCGCCTCCGAGCCGCGTCCTAGCTTTGTCCTTCTGCGTCTTTTGCATAATTTTAAGCGGTACTCAACTACGTGGGAGCTGTTTAGCGCAATTGTAGCGTTGCCGATGTGTGCCACTGAATTTCGTGTTGTGTATGTTTTGCTTTAGAAACAATAAAAAAAAAACCTGTGTTATGGTGAGGCTTTTACCGCAAAAGATCTTTTCTTGCAAGCAACTCTCGCCCTCTCATTTCTCTTCTCGAGTTGCCCTTCTGTGCCATATTTTCCACTCGGTGTTTTACACAGTTCTTCTCTCCTCGACATTCAATACAGAGTTGTTGTCAAAGCTTCCCTGCTTCGTTTATCAATACATATAAAAAAAAACCCTCGTTGCTTTACGAGAAACTAAAAAAAAAAACAAGAGAAGATGTTTCGCCGTCTCGCCGCCACCTCTCTCCTCGCGCGCGCGCAGGGTCGCGCGTTTGCCACCACTGCGCCGCTGCTGAACCTGGACTACCAGATGTACCGCACGGCAACTGTTCGCGAGCCGGCTCCGCAGTTCGCCGGCAAGGCTGTTGTGGATGGCGCCATCAAGGACATCAACAGCAACGACTACAAAGGCAAGTATGTGGTGTTGTTCTTCTACCCTATGGACTTCACCTTCGTGTGCCCGACGGAGATCACGGCGTTCTCCGATCGCAACGCCGATTTCGAAAAGCTGAACACGCAGGTGGTTGCCGTGTCGTGCGACTCCGAGTACTCGCACCTGGCGTGGGTGAACACGCCGCGGAACAAGGGCGGTCTGGGCGAGATGAAGATCCCGGTGCTGGCGGACAAGACGAAGGAGATTGCGCGCGACTATGGTGTGCTTATCGAGGACATGGGCGTCGCTCTCCGCGGCCTCTTCGTCATCGACAAGAGCGGCATCCTGCGTCACTCGACCATCAACGACCTCCCGGTTGGCCGCAACGTCGATGAGGTTCTCCGCGTCGTCGAGGCGTTCCAGTACGCGGACGAGAACGGCGATGTGATCCCGTGCGGGTGGAAGCCGGGCCAGCCGACTATGGACCCTAAGAAGGCCGCTGACTTCTTCAGCAAGATCCAGTAGTGGAGGACGCAAGCTTCTCTTCTCTCTTTTGCTTGTTCTTTGCCATGCTTTTCTCACCCAGGCCTTCCCTTCGCGCTTTGTCAGTTTGTGTACCGTTCTGTGCCAAGGCGGAGGCAGTGAAAGAGCGTGAACGGACGCTAAACGAGCACGCATAAACATACATGTGCTTCTGGCGCATAAAGAAAAGAATTTTAAGTTTATTGACTGTGTCTTTCTCTCCTTAACCACGCAGGTGAATGCCGGGCAGGAGAGGGGGCTTGCGATCACGATTCTCTTTCTATCTTCGGGCTATCCTATTACTATTCTTCTTTTTTTGTCTCTTTACAACTTGTGTAGTGTGGGTTGGATTCCACCCATTACAAACGTGAGCGAGTCCCAAAATGACGCCACGAATGAGACCTTTCTGTGCCACAGAGGCTGCACGGCTGCAATTTCCGCAAGCATACTGAATATGAGGAGTGACTATGCTTTTGTTGTGGTGCTCGGCTGGTGACCACGCAACGCGACTCGCTCTGTGTCTGTACTCGCCAGCGCCGCAGGACTTGATGCTCCGTGGTGTGGAACCGTTATCACTCTTCGTGTAGTTCTCTGTGCAATCTCTCAGCGCTGCTGCGCATCAATAGCGGCTGCAGTTGCATTTGCCACAACTCAAATGTCGGTTACCCTTCGCCGCTTTCTGTTTAGCTGCAGCCTACGTGTTGCTCTGCAAACGATCTTAAAAAATATTTCTGCTTTCCTTGCTTCTCCTTCTCTGCGTCTGCGCCACCATCAACGCCAAAAAGGAAAAAAAAAGAGCAGTTCTTCGAGACGAGTAGTCAGCACTCATTTCACCGGCATAAACAGTTCTTTTCAGCACTTTCCTCCTCTTTAGTGTACACATGTCGCGCCTCAGCATCCCGCCGAAGACGGAGAAGCGTCCCGGCATTGCCGTGGGCAAGAAGTCGAACCCTGTGGTGTTCTTCGAGATTAGCATCAACAACAAGGTGGCGGGCCGCCTCGAGATGGAGCTGTACGCGGACACCGTTCCGAAGACCGCCGAGAACTTCCGCGCGCTTTGCACCGGCGAGAAGAACAAGGGGCGGAGCGGCAAGCCGCTGCACTACAAGAACAGCGTCTTCCACCGCGTTATCCCCAACTTTATGCTGCAGGGTGGTGACATCACCCGCGGCAACGGAACTGGCGGCGAGTCGATCTACGGGACCACGTTTCGTGACGAGTCCTTCTCGGGCAAGGCGGGCAAGCACACTGGCCTCGGCTGCCTGTCGATGGCAAACGCGGGCCCCAACACGAACGGCTCGCAGTTCTTCATTTGCACGACGTCCACGCCATGGCTCGATGGCAAGCACGTCGTTTTTGGACGTGTGACGCAGGGGCTGGACCTTGTGAAGAAGATTGAGCGCCTCGGCTCCGCGTCCGGCAAGACGAGTGCGCGCGTCACCATCTCCGACTGCGGCGAGGTGAAGGAGACGGCAGCGCCGGAGAAGGCTGCGGAGAAGAAGCCGCCGGTGGTGCCGAAGCCAACAGCTGCGGCCAAGGAAGTCCAGCCGAAGAAGGTCGCTACGCCGCCTGCCGCACCTCCAGCAGCGAAGGCGGAGAAGAAGCGTGAGCGCAGCGAGGACGAGGACGAGGCGCGCATGGCCCGTCTGCGTGCCAAGAAGGCAAAGCTGGCTGCCCTGCGGTCGAAGGCTGAGGGCAGCGAGTGAGACAACGTTTAACTTCTCCTTCTTGTCTCTCTGCGATGCCGAGTGTCTAAAATTTTTACTGAATTCGTTAATCTTGTTACAATTGGAGCACTCCGCATCCTGTCCTTAATCTAAGACGTAAGAGCCCCGCGGCTCCCAAGCTGGTCGAAACAAAGGTGAGGTGAGATCAAAAGAGAGTTGAATATTCTCTACCAGACAGGTCGTCCTGTATGTGTGTATTTGTGTGCGTGTGTTCAAAAAAAAAAAAGGTTTCCAAAACAAAAAAAAAAAAAACACTATTTCACTGGTGTGAATGCGTGCTAAATGCGGCAGAGACACCAGCCATTGCAAAGCACACACAAAATGGGAAATCAACACTTTCTTTTCCACTTGCACGGTAGTGAGCCAGTTGGTGCTGCCGCGTTGTTGTCCCTCGTCTGTTGTACTCCTCCATAGTTCTCTCGCTCATTGGCTTTCACTCACCACGCACAATATTCTTTTCTTTTCCTTTTCCTTGTTTGCCGGTAGCGCTAGGCGGCAACCAATCCTCTATCCTTCGCGTCTCGACGCCG
>AODS02000181.1:0-13966 GCA_000331325.2 Crithidia fasciculata
GGGGGAGGGGGGAGGAGAGAGGAGGGAGGGACGGCAGGGTGCGGGGGGAGTGGCGGAGCAGCCGGTGGGGGGTCGCACACAGATGCGTGGCGCGTTCCGGGTCGCACAAACAAGGGGAAACACAACTGTCGAGAAAGAGAAAGGAAGAGAGGGAGGGAGAGGAGGGAAAAGACGGGCGGAGGGCCGCAGAGTCGCGGCACCAGTCAACGCCAGAGAAACAGAGAGGGAGGGAGGGGGAGAAAGGGAGAGAGGGGGAGCACACAGCGGGGCACGCAGCCACAGCACGGCACGCTCACGCACCAGGGGCGGCGGCGCACTCGCCGTTCACGTGCTCCTCGCGCATGAAGGGCACGCGGCACTCCAGCAGCATGTTGTTCTCCGCCGGCAGCCCCACCATCGCGCGCAGCACGTTCTCGATCGCAGCCTTCTGCCGGTTCAGCGCGTTCACCACCGGCGCACCCGCGGGCACCGCCGGCGCCTTCAGCAGGTACGACAGGATCGACAGCACCGTCTCCATGTGCTCGAAGGAGCCCTCCGGCGGCGTCAGCGTCCCGTTGCTCGCGCTGATCGTCACGCGCTCCATCAGCTCCGTCAGCACAAGCAGGTCGATGATCAGCGGCGACGCAAGCCAAGCGAGTCCTCGCACCGTGTTGTGCAGCACCACCGTCCTGCTGCCCGCCCAATGAAGATCGAGAAGGTGTACTCGTCCATCGGCCGCGCTTGCTGTCGGCCGACGTAGGGCAAGGTACTTGATCACGATGCAGTGGTCCGGCTTCGGCGTCCCGGGCCGGGAACAGGATCGAGTTCGACGCCACCATGTCGTCCACCACGTTGCTCTTCGTGATCTCCTTCGAGCGGAACTGCTTCGGGCTCGACAGGTTGTAGCCGTCGTTGTTGCCCAGGTGGTTGTAGCTCGCGATGCACTCCGGCTTGATGCCGGCGCCAACGAAGAACTCCACCAGCGCGCTCTTCATCTTCGTCTGCCGCTCTTGAAGTCGTCGCCGCTCACAAAACACCTGCGCCGCGCGCGCCATCTCGATCAGCCCCGGGCACAGCGTGTTCTGCGGCGCGCCGTTGATGAAGCTGCACTTCTCCAGGATCGCAGGCCATCGCGTACAGCGCGGACGGCGCCACCTTCGCGCTCGTTGCGCTTCACCGCAGCCAGCAGGTTTGTCCGCCGTGTCGTGGATCCCGTCCTGGTGCTCGCTGAAGCGCTCCGTGTTCGCCGTCCACAGCACGATCACCTTTGTCCAGCTCGTTCGCCGCCTTGAAGCTGCGGATGTCCGGCGCGCACGCGCTCCACCCGCGTCCCAGCGGTCGCGCGCGACCACCACGTTGTTCGCACGCTCCTGCTGATTCGTCGCCACGAACTCGATGTCGAAGATCGCCGGCAGCGGACGCAGCTCCTTCATGTGGTCGTACAGCGCGTCCTGCACCTGCACGTCCAGCACACCAGCGCGCCGCATCGCGTCGCCGAGGTTCATGTTGTTGCAGTCCCACCCGCCAATCACCAGGTCGTTCGGCGACACCATCGGCACCACGTCCTTCAGCGGCACGAAGGTCTCCCGCATGTCGCGCGTCATGCCCATGTTGATCGTGCTCGCCTGCGTGATGGAGCCGAAGTAGTTCGCCGACTGCGTCCCGCGGCGCGTGCGCCACGACAGGCCCAGCCGGTTCGCAAGGATGCCCGCCGTCACCGTCGTCCCGTTGTTGCCGCACCACCCCAATCAGCATCACGCCCACGCGCGGCACCTTGCGCTGCGTCCGGAACATCAGCTGGTGCGTCACGGGCTCCACCTCCCACCGCCCCGTGCGCGCCGCGGCCTCACGCGCGTGCTGTGGTAGTCGTACTGCGTCTCGATCGCCGAGTCCGTGTAGCGCACCTTGTCGCTCTTCACGTGGATCGCCGGCATCGTCGCGGTCGGGCGTGCGCGAATGCGGGGGGCTTCGGTATGTGTGTTTGTGTGTGTGTGTTTGTGTGTTTCTGTGTGGAGACGGAGTCGGCAACGAGCACGGAGTGAGGGGCGGAGGGGAAGGGGAGGGCGGGCGGTCCGTTGCAACGGCGTCGGCGCAGCACGAGTGAGTGGGAGAGAGACTGCGTGTCCGTGCGTGCCGGCGCGTGTGTGGGTGAGGGGAGCGGCGGAGAGAGGGAAGAGAAATGGGGAGAGAAGAGAGGAGTGAGGGTTGCGGAGAGGAGGACAGATGGACAACAGCACACAGACGCGTACGGTGCGAAGGGGGGTGCCGCGGGACGCACTGGAGAGGGGGCTGCGCGCGTGCACGCAATGCTGGCCGGCTGGGGGCCGAAGAGGGCGGCCTCCGCCGGACAGTTGGGCGGCAGCGAGCGCGCCGTCGGGGGCGGCCGCTGCGTGTGCGGCGCGTTGCGCGGTGAGGCGGCGGTGTTATCGAGGGAATGGTCAGACACGGTCGGTGTACAACACGGGGGGCGTAGAAGAGACGTGGGGAACAAACGAAAGATAAAAAGAGGACGAAGAGACAGCGCGCGCGGCAGCGGGCAGCGTGTGCACAGGGCGGGGCTCCGGTCACACGCAGCACGCCGCTGCGGGCTTCTCGGCGATCCCACGGCGGTGACCTCGGCGGTGGGGATACCTCACTGCCCGCGCAGCGGGCAGAGCAGCGCTCGTGCGGCGCGGGGGTGCGTCCAGCTCGCCACACAACCCGGCGCACGAGAGAAAAGAGGGAGGTGGGGGGGACCAGGCGGCTCTACGGGCCACAACGGCGCGCACCGGCGGTCCCTCCGCAGCACACCCGTGACCGGACGGTGCCCAAAGGCCAAGTCACCGCCACAAGATAAAATAAGAAATAAAATAAAAAACGCGGTGCTTGAGTCGGTGGAGGGTAATAGTGCGGGCCGCCGCGGGTAGAAAAGGGGAAAAAAACAAAGAAAATCAGGCGCCGCGCACACGTTACGTTTGCTGTGGGTGCCGTCATTAATCCGCCACCACGTCGCACTCCTTCAAAGGACAGTACAACACCGAAGGAGGGTGTCGAGGTGGTGGCGCAGCACTGTGTGGCGGGTTAGCCCTCAAAGCCGCGGAGAAGACGACAGAAAAGAAATACTAAATCGAGAAATTCATACGATTAGAAACAATGAAAATAAAGATAGTAGTTTGGCCAGAATAAAAAGAGAAGAGAAAATGAGAACCGAAAGCGTTGCCTCCTTCTGCACCGCCAGGCGGCGGCCGGGGTGCACGTGGAGGTCCGCTGACACTCCGCGGTGGTGCGTGGGTGGCCAGGTGATCTGTAACGCCAACACGCGTCGCGAGTCTAGCGGCGCGCCACGAAACGTGCAACAAAACAACAAAAAGAGAGGGGGGAGGGAGGAAAAGAGCCGGGGCACAAAAAAAAAGATAAAAAACACATTACCGAAAGAAAAAAAATAGATTAAAGAAAAAAAAAGGGGAACGCGCGACGTTTTGGGCGGCGTAGAGAGAAAGGAAAAGAAAAAACAGCGGCGGCGCACGCCCTGTCGGTCCCACTGCGCACAGGCAGCCCGTGTGCTCTCGCTCAGCGCAGCCAACGTGGGCTACGCCAGCATCGAGACACACGAGCAAAGCAGCAAGGGGGGAGACTCAGAGAGTGAGGCAGAGCGACGGTTGTGCGACGGCCACCAGAATCGTTTTTTATTTTTATTTTTTGCCTTTCAGCACACAAACACAACGCCGGAAAGAGGCAAGAGAAGAGAACCACACACGGACGGTGGCTACGGTCCACCAGTGCCGCTCCCGCACAGACACACGCGGGCGGACCGGCAGGCAAGGGTGGGACAGACACACACACACGCACACGCTTCTGGAGAGGAGGCACAGTGGACAGAGATGGGAGGGGAAGGAGGGGGAGGGGGTTTAGTTACGTGCTCGCACACACACGCTGGCGCTGCAGACAGAGCCGGTGTGCACATTAGGGCACCACAGAACACGGTGCGGGTGGCGCTGCGAGACGGGCGGGGGCAGCGGCCACACGCGGAGAGAAAGAAAGAGAGAGGGGCCACGGACGAGCGCGGTCCTCCTCACTTGCGGCGCTCCTCGTTGCGAGCGCTGTACGGCTCCTCCGGCGCCTCGTCCGTCGACGACCCGCTGTCCTTCTCGGCAGAATCCTTCTTCGACGCCTTCTTCACCGCGTGGCCGTCCACGTCGATGTCGTCGCAGATGCGCGCCGACGGCAGCAGCAGGAAGCTCAGCGGGACGATCAGCATCGGCATGCACAGGTGGCCCACAATCAGCAGCATCGGCAGGTTGTGAAAGTCGCACGTACCAACGCCCCTCGTCACGATCGGCCACGCCTTCTCCAGCAGGATCGACCCGATCGTGCCGGACATCGACTGGCCGAAGTTCGCAAAGCCGGCAACCAGCGCGTAGATCATGCTCTCCGACCCGCGCGGGCAGATGCGCGAGATCAGCACCACCATCGGCATCCACGCAAGGTAATAGCACACCTCGTACACGATGGAGTGGCCCAAGAGGTACATCGCGTGGTCCGGGATGCCGATAGCCAGGTTCCACCGCTTCACAATGATGATGTCGAAGACAGACGCCAGCACCTGCACGGTCGTCGTCACAATGAACGTCATGCAGTAGCTGTGGTTCGCGAAGATGTACGTGAACGCCGTCACACCCGCAATACCGCCGATATTGCCGATCACGGACGCCACCGTGTTGAAGAAGATGTAGTCGAAGTGCGGGACCCTCCGGGTAGCACTCCTTCCTCGCCATGTAGAAGCTCTCCATCGCACCAGTGATCTGCAGGTACAGTACCATGTTGAAGTAGATGAACACGATCGCCTTCGCAATCACCAGCGGCGTCGCCCAGAACGCAAGCCCGCAGTTCACCACGGCGACGGCGATGGCCGCGTAGAACAGGTTCCACGTGGTGCCGAGGATGGTGACGCACGTCATCGCAATCACGGAGCACACCATGATTGCCGAGTACACCAGCACGCGCCAGTTGCGGAGGCACACCTCCTTGTTGAACTCCACAGCGCCGCAGCACAGCGGCACGATCGTCGGCTCCTGGAAGGTGGCCCACATGTCCTCCTCCTCGTCGTCCACGTCGATCTCGGCACCAAGCACGAGCTCGTCGCCCAGGTGCTGCTGCGACTGGCGGTGGCTCGAGTGCTCCTTGTTGCTGTTGTCGCGCTCGGGGTGCAGGTCCTTCGCCGGCGCCTCGTCCGCGTCAATCGGGGCCGTGTTCGGACCGCGGGCGGCGAGCTGCAGCCTGTACACCTCCGCATGCAGCGCGCGCGCGTCGCAAATGCGCTCCTCGCGGTTGCGCCGCTCGTTGAACCAGTTGAAAATGAAGAAGACGACTGTCACGAACTGGCAGGCCGCAGACACCATCAGGCCCACATGCGGGATGCCCTTCTCCGACAGCGGACCCTGGATGGCGGCCGAGATCAGAGAGGCGCCGAGAATGAACCACCAGATCCAGCTCACCAGCGCGGGGCCGGAGGCGGGCTGCTGCCGCATCATCCGGCTGTAGTGGCCCTCCAACAGAATGTCGATGTTCGCCATGCAGAAGTTGCTCAGGAACAGGAAGCCGGCCGCGATGTCGGCGCTGGACGTCTTCTTCGGCAGCAGCGCGAAGCCGAGGGCAAAGGCGGCGCCCGCCACCGCAGAGCCGCCGCAGTACCACCGCTTCGTGTAGCCGAACAGCGCGACCGCGTCCGACAGCGCCGCCGAGAAGGCCTTCACGGACCAGCCCATCCTCGAGATGTTCTGCAGGCGCTGGTAGCGCGTGCCGTCGATGCCGAAGCGGTCCCTGAACATGGCGAAACGCGAAAGCGCCATGATGTTGTTGCCGATACCCTTGTTCAGGAAGTAGCACAGACCGAGGGCCGTCACGCACCGCGGGCCGTAGCCCTCGCAGGCTTTGCTGAAGACGGGGATGTGCTCCGTGCAGGACAAGGCGCTGAACATGCGCGCCGCCTCCGGGTGCACGTACGGCTGCGTGCCCTTATCCTCGTTCATGTTCGGCGCCTCCGCAGCACCCTGGCTGGCGAGGTCGCCGTTCGACTGTCCGTTGTGCATCACCGCAACGGCGAGTAGAGTGGGGGCGTAGAGTAGAAAGAACGGGGGGGAGAGAAAACGGGTGCGCACCACAACGGCAGTGTCACGCTGCAAGGGGAGGTGGCGGACGTTCGTCGAAAGAGGACGGCGGCGTGTCGCTCCTAGGCAGGAGTGTGCGTGTGCGCGCGTAAAAGAATGGAAAGAACAAAAAAACGGAAAGGGCAAGTGTCTTTCTTAAATGGTTAAGGCAGATGCAACCAAGCGTAGGCCGGGACCTCGAATTGGCTCGGATGGAATGCGTAGCTTTGCGTCGAAAAAAAAAAAAACTTAGAGCTGCCGGGCGGGGGTGTCACGTATGCCGGGGAGGGGGGTGAAAAGGGATGGAGAGAAAGAGAGAGAGAGAGAAGAAAGTGAAACAGGACCAGCGAAGAGAGAGCAGGCAAACACGCAAAACACGCACACAGTAGCGAAGAAGCGACCTTCGCCGATCCGGGGACGTAACAGCACACACACCGCTCCTCGCTAAGGGGTGCCCCTCAACAGCAGCAGCGGGGGTGGGAGTGGGATGCGGCGGCGACACGCGACGCACGCATCGCGGTAGAGAGCAAACACACACACACACAGACAATTGCACACGGCGGGGGAAGAGACGGTTGGGGACACGACGCAACGCACACGAGAGGGGGTGCCGGCGGGGGGAGGCACCAAGAGGTGCGCAGCCGCTGACACCACGCGGGACCACGCAAGGGTCCGAAAAAAAGAGAGGCAAAAAGAGAGGGAAGAGAGGGGTGGGAACGCGGCATCAGGTCCGGCGCGAGGCGCCGCTGCCCGGGCAGTGCTGCGTCTCGATCGCGCCACGCGGCGGCGGCGTTGGGCGAGAGTCGCGGCGGCGGCGGCGGCGGCAGCGGGCCCGCTCCACCCACCCACCGCGCTCGCACTCCCCCGACTCCCCTCCCGCTCAGCCACGCGCGCACACGCGGAGGGGGGAGGGGGGAGGAGAGAGGAGGGAGGGACGGCAGGGTGCGGGGGGAGTGGCGGAGCAGCCGGTGGGGGGTCGCACACAGATGCGTGGCGCGTTCCGGGTCGCACAAACAAGGGGAAACACAACTGTCGAGAAAAAGAAAGGAAGAGAGGGAGGGAGTGGAGGGAAAAGACGGGCGGAGGGCCGCAGAGTCGCGGCACCAGTCAACGCCAGAGAAACAGAGAGGGAGGGAGGGGGAGAAAGGGAGAGAGGGGGAGCACACAGCGGGGCACGCAGCCACAGCGCGGCACGCTCACGCACCAGGGGCGGCGGCGCACTCGCCGTTCACGTGCTCCTCGCGCATGAAGGGCACGCGGCACTCCAGCAGCATGTTGTTCTCCGCCGGCAGCCCCACCATCGCGCGCAGCACGTTCTCGATCGCAGCCTTCTGCCGGTTCAGCGCGTTCACCACCGGCGCACCCGCGGGCACCGCCGGCGCCTTCAGCAGGTACGACAGGATCGACAGCACCGTCTCCATGTGCTCGAAGGAGCCCTCCGGCGGCGTCAGCGTCCCGTTGCTCGCGCTGATCGTCACGCGCTCCATCAGCTCCGTCAGCACAAGCAGGTCGATGATCAGCGGCGACGCAAGCAGCGAGTCCTCGCACGTGTTGTGCAGCACCACCGTCTGCTGCCCGCCCATGAAGATCGAGAAGGTGTACTCGTCCATCGCGCGCTTGCTGTCGCCGACGTAGGGCAGGTACTTGATCACGATGCAGTGGTCCGGCTTCGGCGTCCCGGGCGGGAACAGGATCGAGTTCGACGCCACCATGTCGTCCACCACGTTGCTCTTCGTGATCTCCTTCGAGCAGAACTGCTTCGGGCTCGACAGGTTGTAGCCGTCGTTGTTGCCCAGGTGGTTGTAGCTCGCGATGCACTCCGGCTTGATGCCGGCGCCAACGAAGAACTCCACCAGCGCGCTCTTCATCTTCGTCTGCCCGCTCTTGAAGTCGTCGCCGCTCACAAACACCTGCGCCGCGCGCGCCATCTCGATCAGCCCCGGGCACAGCGTGTTCTGCGGCGCGCCGTTGATGAAGCTGCACTTCTCCAGGATCGCAGCCATCGCGTACAGCGCGGACGGCGCCACCTCGCGCTCGTTGCGCTTCACCGCAGCCAGCAGGTTGTCCGCCGTGTCGTGGATCCCGTCCTGGTGCTCGCTGAAGCGCTCCGTGTTCGCCGTCCACAGCACGATCACCTTGTCCAGCTCGTTCGCCGCCTTGAAGCTGCGGATGTCCGCGCGCACGCGCTCCACCGCGTCCCAGCGGTCGCGCGCGACCACCACGTTGTTCGCACGCTCCTGCTGGTTCGTCGCCACGAACTCGATGTCGAAGATCGCCGGCAGCGGACGCAGCTCCTTCATGTGGTCGTACAGCGCGTCCTGCACCTGCACGTCCAGCACACCAGCGCGCCGCATCGCGTCGCCGAGGTTCATGTTGTTGCAGTCCCACCCCGCCAATCACCAGGTCGTTCGGCGACACCATCGGCACTACGTCCTTCAGCGGCACGAAGGTCTCCCGCATGTCGCGCGTCATGCCCATGTTGATCGTGCTCGCCTGCGTGATGGAGCCGAAGTAGTTCGCCGACTGCGTCCCGCGGCGCGTGCGCCACGACAGGCCCAGCCGGTTCGCAAGGATGCCCGCCGTCACCGTCGTCCCGTTGTTGCCGCACCACCCAATCAGCATCACGCCCACGCGCGGCACCTTGCGCTGCGTCCGGAACATCAGCTGGTGCGTCACGGGCTCCACCTCCACCGCCCCGTGCGCGCCGCGGCTCACGCGCGTGCTGTGGTAGTCGTACTGCGTCTCGATCGCCGAGTCCGTGTAGCGCACCTTGTCGCTCTTCACGTGGATCGCCGGCATCGTCGCGGTCGGGAGTGCGCGAATGCGGGGGGCTTCAGTATGTGTGTTTGTGTGTGTGTGTGTGAATAATCTTGTTCCAATAGCTACCAAAGGAAGACGGAGAGGTGAGAAAGTATATAATGGAGGAGTGGTCTCTATAACATTCTAAGTTAGCCTCGAGGGGTTTCGGGTAGGTACAAAGATAATAGCTGCAGAGAATGTGCGCGTTGCTACTATGTCTTCCTGTTGGATGTTCCACCTCTTCCATGTCTCGCATCCGAACTCTTGCTTCTCACTTGCTTTATAAATATATATTTTTGATCGGCCGGTCACTTGCGAGGTGCTAGGTCTCCAAGCCTTCATCGATTCCCAGCCTCCCATGTCGCTCGGTTTCCCATTTTCGTTTGGTATGCCGGGTGGCGACTCGGGAAATCTGCCGGGTTGTCAGCCGATTTGATGTAGGTCGCCGATACGTGGAAAGGCAACCCAATCAGGTAGTGGCGCAGCTCTTCGTTTATAGCATAGCTGCGCGCAAAACCTTTGTTCACGGCCGACAGCGCCGATGTGTTGTCGATGTGCAGCTCGACCTTAGCACCTGGGCGGAGGAAGTCCTCAAACGCCGCAAATGCGCACGCGACGGCTCGCGTTTCCGCACCGTTGATGTTGTGGGCCTTAGCGGCCCCACCGACTGCCCGCAATGACGGCCCGCTTCGTGTGGCGGTCGATGCACACCGCTCCCCCAACCTGTAAGCGTAGCGTCGCTGAGGAGATCGTACACGGACGTTGACTTCGGCAACGTCGCGACCTGGCGCGGCGTGTTTGCGGACGCCAAAGCAAACCACGCACGAAGATTGGCGGTCGCACTCTTCGGCAACTGCAGTGGCTCGTCGCCTTTCACCAAACCCCGAGACCAGCGCGCAAACAGCCGGCGCGTTGCCTTGAGGCACCACCAGTATTGGTGGACGGGGAGAGAGAGAATGCGCGACGCGAACCAGAGTTTACCCATGAGTCTCTCCAACTTTTCCAAAGTGAGGTTCTCCAGGGACTCTTCCAGCAGTTTGCGGTGGGCCTTTGGGCCGACGGACACTTGGTGGCGCTTGTGATCGAAGCGCACTCCGGCAAAGGTGTAGTCCGCGGCAACCATTGTCTCGTCCTTGTTCAGGGTGACACGGAAGCGTTGGGCCATCTCCACGACGCGCTGAAGCGCGTGCTCGACGGGTTTGCGACTCCCGGAGACTTGGATGTTGTCTATCCAGACATTAACATCTACGCCGCGCTGCGGCCAGCGGGCGTAACGCGGGTGTCCCGCGATTGTGGAGGTCAGCGCGTGCATGACCTCTGGGCTCACACTCAGCCCTATAGGCAGCACTTTCATGCGATAGCACGCGCCGTCCGTGGCCTGAAAGCTGAACAGCGATCGCCACGCAGGTGGAATAGCCACCTGGAAAAAGGAAGTGGTGAGGTCCGTGATACCGCCGCACTCGGACAGGACGTAGTCGAACGGGTTCGTGTCGAGATCGACATCGGCCCGGTAGCCCTGTGCAGCTAACCACTCGTTCACCGACTTCGGCCACAGAATGAAGCGGCGGCGCAGCACACCGTGTTTCTCCTCCACCACGGTGAAGGCGGAGCCCAACACCGCACTAGCGGCGGCGTCGTGACAGGGCTCGACGATGTGGGCCTCGACCAGCAGACGCGCGTCGGCGGCTGTGATGCTGGGAGGCGGCGCTTTCGCCGGCAGGTGGCGTGGGCAGCGGTCCATCAACTCCCAAATGTTGCGGATTCGCTGTTGGGGACCTGGAAGCATCTCATCAATGATGCCGTCGAGGTCCAGAGGGTCAACGCTCGTCACGTGGAGCGGGGCGGCACGCTCAGCAGCTGTGCACGGGAGGCGCGCGTGTGCGCGGCGAGAAACAAGGCTGTGGAAAGCCGGGGGCAGTGCTTCCTCCAACAAAGTCGGGGCCCAATCTCCGCTGATTAGAGCAGCGAGGTCAGCAGACCGGTGCCCAAGTGGCGGGCCATACTCGCCTGGTCCGTCACGTACCGGATCGTCAGCTCCCGGAGCGGGCCCACCGTGCTTCCGTGCTTCGCCAGCAGCGGGATCAGCGACATCCGCGGATCGCCTGTGGGAAGCACCTGAAAGAGGTGCTCGATGGCGCCGCGCTTCAGGCTGTGCGCGCTGAACCCCGTACGGGCGAAGGACATCGGCGATCGCCTCCGTCGTTATGGGGAAGAGAGGGAATCCTTTGCCCACTGTTGCCCGGCGTCGCTGCACGTACGCTGCGATCTCGGCGGTCCATGGGCCGGTGACCACGGCGAACAGGTCCGGTCGAAAGGGGGACTGGCGGCTGGTCTTCGTTTCTGCACCGAAGTACAGAATGACCTCTTCCGGGTGACAGTGGAGGACGCTGTCGCTGGTGAGGCGGCTGATTTCGTTCCACCTGCTGGCGGTCTTCCACGCGAGCAGGAGGGGAATGGCGGTGGACGGTGGGAGTGTGGCGGTGATGGCGCTGACGTCGGCTCGCGTCATTGGAACAGCTTGCGTGGCCGGGAAGAGGGCTCCGGTCGATCGGAGCGCGGAGTCGTACAGGGTCAACTGACTGTGTGGCCACCCCATCTTTCGGAAGATGTTGATGAGGTAGCGGACATACGTGTGCTTCGTGGACGAGGACACCTGCAGCGAGTGGATGAACAGAATGCAGCTCAGTTCGTTTCGGCTGAGGGCATTTGCGTCGCAGAACAGGTCTAGCCGGGCCCAAAGGCTCCGCATTTGCATCCAAGTGCCGTTGCTCCACATGTTTGCCATAAAGCCCAGCACGCTTTCTTCCACCGCGGCGACGTCGACGACGGTTGGGGCGTTGCGCACACGCGTCGGGGAGTTTAGCAACTGCATAAACAGGTTGGGGGCGTCGGTTCACTGGGCAGCCGCGTTGCCGGCGCGACCGCCGTTTGCGTTTCCCTTCGGCGCGGGAGCCGCCGCCGCTCTTGAAGCGGTTGTTGTTGCGTTGGGGCTTGGCGTTGGTTGCCACGAACGTAGTTTTGTACATGGTTTCCAAAGACCGCTGAAGGGCGAAGTCCAAGGGGTCCGCTGCGGCGTTGAGACGACTGACGTCGGATTTCATGTGAAGGCCCTGCTGGCCTTTGACGGCAATGATGAGGCGACGAAGAGCGCCGTTCAGGGCCTCCGCGAGGTCCTTGTTGGAGGGGTCATTCAGTTCTTCGATGGAGTCCCACCGCGCGAAGACAATGTTGTACAAGTCGTTGAAAGACTCGAACGCCATGTCAACCGTGTGAGGTTTGTAGGCGTTGGGAACCAGGTGGAGAGCTTTGTATAGGCGGTCACGAACGGCCTCCCAGGAGCCGCAATCCATGCGCAACTGGCCCCAAGTACGTATGTCCGCGGAGAAGTCCGTTGTCTGCGTCGGGGGCTTTCGCCTCGTTCATGAATTTGGCGAAGGTTGCGAAGGTCGCGGGGTCGAAGCCACCTGGGTTGATGGAAGTCGCTGCCCCGGCGGCTGCCGCGGCCCCGGGCGGGTTTTGCTGCAGTGCCGCGAGCGTAGCTGCGAGTTGCTGCTGCTGGGCCGCGGTCGCCGACTGTTGCTGGTAAAGCTGGTTTACAGCCTCGCGGGCGGCCGTATCTTCTGTAGAGGACCGCGCGGCTGTTCCTTGAGCGGCAGCAGCGAAGTTTTGTGTTTCACGCAGCTGGGCGCGCAGCTGCTCAATTTCACGCTGGAGCGTTGCCACCTGCGCCGTCGACGCCGCGTTTTGCTGGAGCTCACCCACCGCCGCCGAAACGGCATCCTTGAACTCTGCAAACAAATTCTCATTTTCTGCCAGCTTGGTGCGCAGGTACTGCCGGGTTGGGTGTCCCTCAGAGCGCCAGAGAGCGGAGAGGGTCTCCCAGGTGGGCGGGTGGTATGGGTCGGTGAAAACGGCCAGGCTGGACGTGACGAAATCCGTTAAAACCGAGTTCGCCAGGTGCATGGTGCCCTGGTCTCGGAGGTTCTGCTTATGTTCACTCGTGAGAGTGAACTTTCCGTCCATTGCCGCCAGAATCGCGGCGTTGGGCACGAGCACCTCGATGTGCTCTATATCTCCCAGTGGTCCCCAATCAGCAGCCGTTAGGCTGTGGGACGCTCCGAAAGAAGTATAATCTCCCGAGAAGGGCGTGAAGGTGATGTCCACGTCAGTGACCGCCGCCACTCCGTCCGTTCTGGTGCCCGTTTGGTTAAAGACTGATATGGGTGTCGGACCCCCACCACAGATGAGGGCAAGGGACCCGTAAACTACGACCATTTTGTTAACTGCTAACGACATGGTTGCTTTGATGAACCTTTGGTGAAGAAATGAAAAAGATGTGTTGTGTATGTGTTTGCGTGTGTGCAAATAGATGTGATAGTTTTTTTTTTTTTTTTTTACCAAAAGCCGATCAGAAGCGAGTCCTGAGGTAGCTGCAGGAGGAGAAAAAGGGAAAGAAGGAGGAACAGTGGACGCGAAGTTCACGAATCATTCAACATTTTGAGCATACTCATTTCGTAATGTTTGTGTGTGGAGACGGAGTCGGCAACGAGCACGGAGTGAGGGGCGGAGGGGAAGGGGAGGGCGGGCAGTCCGTTGCAACGGGCGTCGGCGCAGCACGAGTGAGTGGGAGAGAGACTGCGTGTCCGTGCGTGCCGGCGCGTGTGTGGGTGAGGGGAGCGGCGGAGAGAGGGAAGAGAAATGGGGAGAGAAGAGAGGAGTGAGGGTTGCGGAGAGGAGGACAGAGGGACAGCAGCACACAGACGCGTACGGTGCGAAGGGGGGGGGGGGTGCCGCGGGACGCACTGGAGAGGGGGCTGCGCGCGTGCACGCAATGCTGGCCGGCAGGGGGCCGAAGAGGGCGGCCTCCGCCGGATAGTTGGGCGGCAGCGAGCGCGCCGTCGGGGGCGGCCGCTGCGTGTGCGGCGCGTTGCGCGGTGACGGGGCGGTGTTATCGAGGGAATGGTCAGACACGGTCGGTGTACAACACGGGGGGCGTAGAAGAGACGTGGGAAACAAGCGGAAGAGAGAGAGAGGAAGGGAGACCAGGCAGCTCTACGGGCCAC
>AODS02000183.1:0-21662 GCA_000331325.2 Crithidia fasciculata
TGCAGGAATACTAACTAGGGTTGGCTGGCCTCGTGTATCGTACTAGCCAATAGCTTTCTTGCGGATGGAGAGAGAAGGAGAGGAGATGAAAAGGAAAGAAAGACAATTGGCCTGTTTTGCGGCTCAGCAGCAGAGGAAGTACGCGTGCTGATTGGCATAAATGCCCGTTGGGCGAAGCCCTGGGGCGGTTCGCCCACAAGTCAAGACGGTCAGCGCACGCGCATGCTCATTCGTGGCTCCTTTTGGTCGCAGTTCTCATTCGTTGCAATTCACTGTGGCAAGACTCCCGCTAACGGTGGGGTAGGTAACAGAAATAAAATATTAGGGAAAAAGCACTGACGGCAGTCGATGGAAAATGAACAAGTTAGGAAATCACAGGCATGCCATCAACATGTCGCTTTGGATTTGTTTGGAAAAAATCATCACGGTACATCCTAGAGGAAGAGATTCACGTTAGAATGATAGTGGGTGGATCACCCAGCAGCCGGATCATTAGACTAGCGTGCACTCTGAGAATAATTCGTGCAAAAGAAAAAGAAAATTTTATAAGGAGAGAATCGCTAGCATACCAGAAAAAACTGTTATAGTCTTTACAGACCACAGTATCGGTGAAAAAACAAGACTCAAATGAAAAATAAAAAGGGAAAAAGAGAAACGCTTGCAGGTGAGGAAAAACATGTACTCTAAAGGTACTTCTTTCGAAAGGTCAAAAACTTAAGTTAAAACATCAATGACAGAACTAAATGAAAGCTAGAAAAAGGGAAAATTAAGAGATAGATAACAAAAGAAAAATTAAGATGAAAGATCAAAATAATACAAAGGAACAGATAAATGAAAATTGAATCGACAGAATAAAATATTGAAAAATGAGAGATGAACCAAAAATAAAATGAAAACCAGCACGGAGAAAAAGACAAAATTCAAGTATATTGCCGAGAGAGAATCATCGAGAAAGAAATAGGGTTGGGTGGGTGGGAGAAAAATGAAAGACGAAATTCGTTGGTAAGCGCAGAAAACCAGTGGGTATTCTGTCAGTCGAATTCGATTCAATCAAAGAGGAGGAAGGAAGGAAAAAGGAGTACGAGGAATTAGAAGAGAAAAGGGAATTACGTTCACAGTAATGCTTCGTTGAGATTGCGTATAATAAGTACAATTAATCGATGTTTCTACAGATCTCCAACCATCTGCTCCAAATGCAATAGCTTTCCCCCTATACCCCTGCATCGCTTGACTTCGTTTCGTAACTCAGTAAGACATTCATCTCCGCACTGACACACAAACACACACACACACTTGAACGACAACGTGCGGAGGTCAACACACAGTATGTTTCGATGTCAAAACTGAGCAGAGCACGTTGCCGCAGCGCCAGCTTTAGGTGCGTGAGCACTGTTTGCGAGTTCTTTTTTCCTTGTTGGTCTTTAGTAGTTAATGAAGAAAAAGTTTTGTGAAGAACACCTGAGAAAACACGAGCTATTCGCTCTCTCCGCTTTATGTCTATTGCAGGTGTGCAACCCGACATTGCGCGGCAAGCCCTACAACGAGAACAGATGTAACAGAGTCCTCTCTTCTCTTCCATTTACCGCTTGGAGCGCATGCGTTGGTAGTTCTCGTAGGAGCGGCCCACCTTCGACGCTGAGGCGTGGCGTCGGCTCTCCTGTGCACCGCCACCACCGCCACTGCGATCCGCCCGCAGCAAGCCATCCAGCCTGCCTCGCTCCTCCAGCGTCATCTGGTCACGATACCGCGGCGCGCGCCACTCCGGGTAGGACGGCTCCCACTCCTTCTTTCGCAGCGGCGGCGATGAGTTGCCGTGTGTAGAAGGTGGAGAGGACGGCGAAGGCACACCTCCAGCAGCAGCAGCAGCACCCGCAGCGGTGGCGTCTTCATACGGAGAGCGCCGCAGCACCCGTCGCGTCGCCGGCTCTGTGATGGGCGTCGACGTTGTCGTGCCACCCGCACCAGCAGAGGCGGCAGACGCTCCCGCACCACCCTTACCTCCTGCTGCTGACGACGACCCCGCCTTGCGGCCCTCTTGCCGCAGCACGTACTGCACCCGCAGCTTAAACTGCGCATTCTGCAGCCGCCGCTCCACAAAGGTGGCGGGCTTGCCCAGCGTACGCGCGACCTGCCGCACTGTCGCCCCGCCGCGGATCATGCGGTAGATGCTGAGGTCGTCCTCGAAGCTGAAGAAGCGGCTGTGACTAAAGGGGTGGTTTGCCGGGTTCTTCATCTCCTCCTCTGTGACGGCGTCGGTGCTGTTCATCATTGCCTGCCAGTCCAGCTGCGTCTTCATGGACCACGACGTGTCGTCGCCGCTGGCGAAGTCGTCAGGCACGCGGCGGCGGCGTGTGCCTGCCTTGCGGGTGAAGCGAGCTGCAGTCCCCTCCCTCGACGCACCACTGCTCTCTTTCCCGCTTGCGTCTGTGTTGGGCTTCGCAGCATCGTAGGCTCCTTGCAGCACGCCACTAGACTGGATGAGCTCGTAGGCGGTGTTGATCACCTTCATGCGGTTGTCATCGCCGCTGCTCAAGTCGGGGTGGTGCAGCCGCGCCATTTCGCGGTACTGCCGCCGCACGTCGTCCGTGCCGGGGCGATTGGCCGCGGCGGCGCGGGGGTTGTAGCTGAGCCCGAGCACCTTGAAGGCTGCCACCACGTCGTCCATGGCGGGTGCGAGTCGCCGTGTTGACCGAGTGAACATGGTCTAGAAGAGAAGAATTAGATTATGAAACAAGATGGCTTGTGGGTAAGAGAGTAGTCTTTTTACCCATGCACTCAGTCAACGAATCACTCTTTACAGAAATGAAACAAGAAAAGGATGACGGCACGCTTGTGTCGCTCCCCTTTGTAAGTGGTACGCCCTTTACTAGCTAGGCAGAAGAGTGCGGGAAAGGTGGCACAGAAAGCAAGAAAAATCAAAGTGCAAGTGTTTGAATTAAGATAAAGTAGTGAAAGAGAGAAAAAGCTGCAGAGAAAAAAAGCATGAGCAATGCGGTACGGCATGTGTAGCAGCATGAGAGAAAATTCAGCCGAAACATGACGCATTCATGGTATTCTCTTCGTCAAAAATACTATTATTATTATCTTTCGAAGCTCGTAGAAAGAGAGCCAGTATTTGCTTAGGTGCTAGTGGTGCTACGCAAATCCCGCATTGACGCCTTCTCAGGCAGCACCGCATCGCATTCAGCGACTTCAGACCGCGTTACCAGGCAGCGTGATTTACCTCCCTACTCCAAAGTAGTGAAGATGAAAAGGCAGAGAGTGTCCGCCAGCGCGCGTCTGCATTTTGTTCCTCTCGGCGCTGACGAGCGACGTTCCGACGAGCCAGTCACAAAGCCGACCCGGTGCGTTCAAGAATAGTCGACTGCGTTTTTTTTTTCATTTTTTTTTGTGGTTATATCGGTAAAAGATACTCACGATTCAAATATTAGGAAATCCAGAAATGACAAACGAGGAAAAAGGGAAAAAAGAAAAACAAGAAGGTCAGAGAGTCGCACACTCATCAGGGGGAGGGAAAGGGGGAAGATAAAACATAAAATAAAAAAGACGCGGTTCTTTTTTTTTTTCCGTTTTTTTTTTTTTGCGAGTCTTCCCAGTTGTCGCTTTTTCTGACTCTTTACCATTTATGGAGTCTTCGATCGTGGCGTGTGGTGTACTCGTCAATAAATTTAGGGTATCCGCTTCGTGTTACTTAAAGCTCTGCCATGCTCTTACTTCCTTCCGTCCTTTTTTTTTTTTGGTCTTCGTCAACGGAAAAAGTGCTTCAAGACATCTTCAAGAAAAAAAGAGGGAAAAAATGCAAAAGATGGGGAGCCGCCTTTCCTTCGTGTGCTAAACAAGCATGTATAAGGTAAAGAACAAAAGCACAAACAAGAAATAAGAAAGGAAGAAGTTGGCGAAGAGCACCTGGCGTGCAGATAAGAGTGAGCTATGCCAGACGTCTCGACCTAACTTTTTGTTACCTTTCCATCGCTTTTTTTTTGTTGGTTGGTTTTCGATGTGAACCCATGCCTGAGCGAGAACGCGAAGCAACGTTCTGCGCCGACCACGAGCTGGGCTAAGCACCTTTCCTCTGTGATAGAAAGAGAGGGAAGGGAAAAACAAACGCACGAACAGAAGAAAAGAATGCGAAGGCTGCATCGCGCAGGTGCACAGACGGAGACAAGAAAGAGTCGCCTACGCTCCGCCGCAAGCATGGGACACTACCAAACCAAAAGCGAGCGGAAGGAAATCAGTAAAGCAGTACTCGTGTGAACTGAGAGAGAAAAATATCTAAATGTAAAACAAGAAAAAAAAAAGCAGGAAACACAAAGCTGCCACACCCGCGAGCTCATTGTACAGGGAAATAAAACTAACAAGTGAACAGCCCTATTTAAACACGGATTGATCTTCGTTGAGTAAAATAGATGCGGCCAGGAAAAAAAAAGAGAAAAAGAGGTACGGGAGAAAGGGAGAAAAAAGGAAAAAAAAGAAGAAGAGGTACAGTGGTGTATAGAAACCCAAAGAGGGCAGGTGAGCAACAAAAGACAAAGGGGGTGCTCGTGGCAGAGCGTGTTGTGCCGCATCCTCCATTTTGTACTTAACTATCATTCTTTTAGGGAGGTCGCTGAAAAAAAAAGGAAAAAAGAAAAAAAAAACACCGATTGACTGACCAGAGAAAGAACAGAGTGTTCATGCACTGGTGGTGCGGAGACCAGAAATTTTCATCCGCTGTGCTGTGCATATTGACATGCATGCACATTCAGAAGCTCTCATTCGGTGTGGTTCGATTTTCTTTTCTAGTCATCACCTCACTCGTTTTTTTTTTTTCGTTTCCTCCGTGATACCTCTGAAGCAGAGCTGTGTAAGCTTCAATAAAAAACACAGCGATCTGGGCCGATACAATTTTATTTCGAATTTCCGTGTGCGCGTTTGGACGGTGTTGAAAAGTGTCACGCTTTTGACAATCAGAAAGGTAAGATAGTTGAGTTGCTGTTACCGCACCACAATAATAATAAGGCGAAGTCGAAAGAAAAATCAGAGCGCCAGTGGACCACCGTTCGTTTTCTCCTTCTTGCCCTTCTTTTTTGGTGTAAAAAAAAAGAAAATCTTTTATTTTAGCTATACATTGTGAAATCTCTCTTTCTCTCTCTCTCCCTTTTCTTCAGCTTTAGTTTCGATCGCAAACGCTTCATTGCTCTTGCCTCTTTTCATCGTCCGTCTTTTTCGTTGTTATTGTTGTGTAAAGGGATACTGTGATGAGGCTAAGGCGTTTCACTGGTTTTTTTTTTAAACTCCTCGTGGTCGCGCCGAAGACTCTCACACAAAAGCACACGGAAAAGAGAAGAAAACGAAAAGCCTCTAAACAGAGAGAGAGAGAGAGAGTAGAAGAGAAAAAGAAGGAGGGTAGGGTGCGTAACGGACGGAAAACAAAACACAGAAACAACAAGAGAAAAAACAAAGTTAGTAAAGATATAAATAAGAAAGATAGAAAGGTATGCTAGCGCCGACCACGTCGTATAAGAATCGGCGTAGAACCTCGCGAGCTACACGGCGAAACAAAACGATTGGGAGAAGACAGAAAGAAGCACACAAATACACACACTCGGGAACGCATGACAGCATGACAGCATGAAGAAAGCAAAGCTGAGAAAAAAAAAGCCTTCGAAAAAAAAGGTGGCATCTTTTTTTTCTTCTGTTTTGACGAAGCAAGCAGTTCAAAGGGAAGTCAATAAAGAGAGAAGAAACGATAAAAATAAAAAAAACGTCAAAGCAAAAAGGAAATGAAGTGTAGAATCGACGTGTGTGTGTGTGTTTGCTTTTAGTCACGGCAGTGGCAGATAGTGAAACAGGAACGACGGACACACATACCGCACACGAGTGCCGTACCGCACCCGCCGCCATGTCACCCGCTGCAGACTTCACTCTTTCTTTCTCAATGGCGTCTCCAGCCTTCTTCTTTCTTCTTTTTTTTTGCAATTTTTGATGAAATAATCTTTTAGTTTGTCGGTTTGTTTGTGTGTTCGCAACCAGTATCAAGGAGAGGAGAGAAAAACGAGAAGAAAAAAGCAAGCCGCAAGTGCAGTAACGCGGGAAGGGAGAAGGGGAAAAGAAGATAAACAGAGAGAAGAGAAGAAAAAGAGAAAACTATAGAACTCTAGGAAGTAAAAACGGAGAAAAAAGGGAAGAGAGAAAAAGTGCTTCCGAACCAAACTAATGGAAAAAAATAAAACAGGACTCCCAAAAAGTCAAAAAGTAAAGACAACGAAATCCAACATCGTCAGAAAAACACTGCGGGCCGGTTTGCTGCGCGTTCTTTCCTTCTTTCCTTTCTCTTTCGTACTCTAGCTGCTTGCAGTTTCATCCCATGCTTCAACTCATGAGACAAAGACAAGCCGCCAAGCACGATAAAGAAAGGCTGTGAAGCTCAGAGCGAGCAGTTGCTGCACCTTTCTCTTTTTCTCTCTCAACTCAAAGTTAAGATGAGGTTTTGCCACTGTAGACGCGCAAGCACCACGCAAGAAAAGAAGGATACACAACAGGCAGCGCACGCAGTCTGTGACACAAAGACACGAGTCAATAAAACAAGAAAACAAAAGAAAGCAAAAAAGAGTTGTTGTCTTTACAAGAAAAAAAATTTGGAGCAGCACAGTTCTCACGGATTCAATAAATGATAAACACGAAATAAAATGTGGGAAACGACAAAAAAAAACGAAAGAGACGCCACCAACACCACCACTTTTGTGAGTTTTTTTTTTCTTTTCTTTTTGTGGTCAGCGCCGTTAGTATTGGCGCCATGGTGAGCATTCTCATTTCAGCGTTATTTTTCGTTATTTTTCCACTGCTTTATGGACATTCTGCGGATGGTGCGGCAGTCACAGAGACTGCGCAGCCAACCTGGAGAGGCTCTAAACACTCTATACATCGGTGTAGCCACGGAGCCGCACGCGAACTCGGTGCCACACAGGAAAAGAAATAAAAACAAGCGAATCAAGCACGCAAACAGCAAAAGAGAGAAGATTAAAAAAGGGGAAGAGGGAAAGGGACAAAGGAAAAAGGAAGAAAGGAAAAGGGAAGAAGAAAGGCGGACATCCACAATACGTGCCGCATCCTCTTCTCCCCTCCATCTGTCTGCCTTTCCTGCGGCACTCCTCCACTTCACCAGCAGCCTGGAGCGCCGCGTATTGGTTTCTATATGATACATCTATTTCGGGAAGCACCGTCAACCGGTCCGCTTCCCCGTTTGCGTTTGTGTTTGTACTGGTCCGTGTTTTATTCTTTAGTACATCGACGCCGAGACGGGGTAGGTGAAGACCACCTCCGCGCCTTCCTGCATCGCCAGCTCATCGACCAGCTGATCCGCAATGTCCGTGCTACCGTACACCTTCACGAGGAACGTCACCGCGCTCAGGTCGAGCAGCCACTCCGCGTCGAGGAACCGGATCGGCGCGCCAAGCTCCTCGGCCAGCTTGCGCGCGTTGGCGAGAGAGCGGAGGTCGTGGCTGCGGAGGTCCAGCTTCGTCTCCTTGTCAAAGTCACGGGCGTGGCGGAGCAGGCGCGGCGCGGTCAGCAGCTCCTCGGGCGACAGGTAGTTCGAGTCCATGTTCGTCTCCGTGTAGAAGGTGATGGGCTTGGCGGTAGTGATGTCGCTGACGAGACCCATGTGGAGGCTGTTGTTGTTGCCCGGGTACTGCACCACAACCATGTCACCCGTGAAGGTGCGGAAGGGGGCGACAAACCACGCCGAGCCGAAGCGGAAGTTGACCGAGGCGTAGCGGATGACAGACGGTGCGGCGGCGGCGGCGGCTGGGGCGGCGCAGTGATGCGAGCCCGTCACGGAGAAGCCAACAGAGGCCTCCTTGGCCGGGTTGCTGCGGTCGCCGCTGCCGAGGTCGCTGCTCGTCTCGCTCACGCCATCGTCGTTGCCGCTCTCCACCGTTGCGGCGCTCTTCGTGGCTTCCAAGTCCTCTGCCGTCTCTAGTGACGGCGGGACCGGAGAGGGGCTGATGGAGCTGGCCTTGCTGGCCGCGCGCACTGCCTGCACCTTGCGCTGCAGCGTCGCCTCACTGTCAGAAAGGAGGCCGTTGTACAGCTCGACGAAGGAGACAACCGCGTTGTTGCGGTCCTTCTCGTCAAGCAGCTCGAAGGCGTAGGGGTTGTGGCGGAATCCGGCGCGGCGCGGCTGCGTCTCGCTCCTAGAGGCGAGCCTGCAGGTGGCGGTCATGGTCATGGCTAAATAAAAAGGGGGTCTAACTGAGAAGGGAATGGCGGTTGCCAACGGGTGGTGTGCTGCTATATACACACGGCTCCACAGAAGGCAAGCTGGGCCCACTCACACGCTTGTACGCTTACAAAGTAAGACACACAGGTAGGGCAAATAAAGGAAAGGATAAAAGAGAGGAAATTGTAAAACAAAAAAAAAAGCTGATGGATTGCTGAGAGTCAGGGTGAGGGAGTAGAAAGAAAAAAAATAGTAGTCTGTTCTACAGCGTCGATGGGTGGGGAACGTGACAACCACACGTGAACGCTACTACGCTGGCTTTTTTTTTAATTGCTGTTTTGTTTCTTCTCGCGAAAAAACGGAAACAGGGAGAAAAAAAAGGAAAGGCAGCGAGGCAGTGAAACGAATAAAGAGGACAATAACCCACGAGAAAACAACAACGTCAACGAACAAGCCAACACACGCTAGGACGAAGCAGTGCCGAAGAGGGAATGCACACAAGACTATAAAAAGTAGGCCGTAGGTGCAGTGAAGTCTCGACAGGCGAATGCGATTGTTGCTGTAAGATATAGAACAGCCTGTTGTGAAGGGTTTGTGTGTGTCTGTGTTAGAGTGTACGTGAGTCTGTTTGTCTGGTCAAAAAAAAAAAAACTCAAGCAAATCCTCAGCGGGAGAAGAAAACAAAAAGTGATAAAAAGTGATAAAGAGTATTAGAGTTTAGCGGAGGAAAAGAAAATCTCTGATTGAATCTGGTAAACGTACAGTTTAAGCAAGGCGCGTCGTCAAGTCAACTACTAAAATTTAAAAAACGAAAAGCAGTAAGAAGGCGTAGGCAGCAGTGGCAGAGAAGGGACAATATGTGATTTCTCCTTCTTGGTGCTCTCTCTCTGTGAAGCAGCAGTCACGTCCGTCCTCACGTGTATATGAGAACTCTGTGGTGATAAAAGTACTTTAGAGAGAAAGGGACGAAAGGAAAAGCAGTACACACAAAAATAATAATAGTAAAGAGCCGTTGAGCTGCGTGTCTTCGAACTCAATCCTTCGCGTAACAACCAAAAAAAAGGTCTTCTTTCGAAATTTCTGCGTCTGTGTTTTACTTCTTCGAGGAACGGAGAAAAAAGGGAAGGGAAAGGAAACAGGTAATAAAAAAAAGATATCGGTGAGGGAAGCAGGTACAGTGGTGTTGAAGTAAAGCTGTACGCGACGACTCAAATACCTTTTTTTTCTGTTGGGTTCTCTTTTTCTTTTTCTTTCTTTCACAATACGTGCAGAATTTTGTATTTTCTTCCTTTAAAGGTGAACTTGTGGAATGGCGTGTGTCTGAGTGTGATACCTGGCCCTTAGCTGGATAAAACAAAAAAAGGCAGCAACAGCAGCAGTAGCACGTCTTGTGAGTTGTTTTCCAAAGAAAACAAAAAGAAAAAGGAAAAGTGGACAGAGTTTTCAGCTACTTAGCCAGTTTTTTGGGTGCGTGTGTGTGCGTGAGTACCGTCTGCGTGGATCGATGCACGGAGTTGATACAGTGCACAGGCGGGAAGAGGAAAAAGGCAGGGACAAGGGAGGAGGAGAGAAAAACGAAAACCCACAAGATGCCGTGGAGAGGTGAAGCACGACGCGTTGAGCGGATCAACAAGAGTTACTGCGTACTGGAAGGTCACAACAGAGGACGTCGTTTGTGCAAAGGAGAAAAGGCACACGAGGTGGAAACAAAAATAACAGGTAAACGAAGAAACACAGAAGAGAAAAGGAGAAAAGAGTTTTTTTTTTGGTTTTAAAGAAAAGGATTACTGATAATGTTTCGTTGACTGAACGGAGGCAAGGAAGCTTAAAGGCGTTTTACGAGCAGAGATCCTGTGACAAGAAACATGTTTTTTTTTTCATGATGATAGGTATGACAGAAGCAGAACATAGAGAAAGAGCGGCAAGGAGGAGAAGGAAGCGAAGAGAAGTAGAAAAAGGAAAGGGACGCCTTTGGAACTTTACTGCAAGTGGCTAAAGCGTGCCTTCTGTCAAAAGCTACTTTGAGCAGAAGTGTAAGAAACAACAGCAGCACAAAAAAACCCGGTAGCGCAGCGCTGCCTGGGGAGGCTGCATTACCTACGTGGTGCGCGCGCCAGCAGACAGACACTTTTAAAAGTGGCCAAAGTGATCAAAGCTTTTTTCTTTGTTTTCTCCGTAGCGGTGGCAACAAAATGAAGGAGCTTTGAATTGTTGAGGGTGAAAGCTGAAGAAAAAAAAGACAGTAGTGCAATAGGAGGAAAAGCTAATGTAAAGATTTCGATGCTGTCACGGACGTCTTAAAACAACGCTCGTCTCCGCCTGCTACTCTCCATAGGCCGCAGCGGTGTCCCACAGAACAGCAGCGGCGTCCTTCAGCTCCGCCTTACTGACGCCGTAGCGCTCGAAGTGGTGCACGAAGGCGCCGACAGCGATCAGCTCCTCTGCCTTTCGCGCCGCCTCCGCCAGCGTCTCGCCGATCATCGGCGTGGGGCCGTAGAGGGTGGCAGCGTGATCGGGTCGCCCGTGGCACGACGGCGTCTCGCGCCACTCCTCGGCAGGGCTGACGAAGAGCGACGTGAGGGGAAAGGGAGAGGCGCTGGTAGCCATGACGTGGCGCAGCTCTCGAATACCATCTGTGCACGCGTGGCGGCCCCGCAGACTCCACAGACAACACCGCTGCTGCAGATAGAACGCAGACGCATCGCGCACCGACGCAGTCCCATGCAGATGGTCGAAAGCGGAGGGGCTGGTGAAGACCGTCTGGGCCGTCCTCGCCGCCTCACCGATCACCGCCGTCCACGTCGAGGAGCCGGTCACAAGACGCGGTGCGGCGACACCGGTGAAGAATTTTATGGCGGGGTCGAGGGTGAGAGCCTCAACAATGTCACTCGACGTTGCGTAGCGCCGCGGCACCGTACCACTGCTGGCAGAAGCAGAGCCACCAGCAGCAGCAGCGGCTGCAATCTCGTTTGCGGCGTTGCTGCCCGCGATGCGGTTTTTCGAGGCATCCTTCAGTGGAACTGGAGTTGCGTACAGCAGCTGTGGCAGGTGCAGCGGAGCCAACATGGCACTAATGCGCTGGTTAATCAGCGAAAACGACACCTCACCGGCGTCTTTAAATCCAAGGTGTGCACGACTGCTCCTCAGCTCCGCGGCGACCACGTCGTTGTAGGCGATGCACACGCCGTCGGCGAGATCACGCAGCGTGCTGACAGCCATGAGGACGTTGTACCACTGCGTCACCACCTCGCCGCAGCGGAAAGGCCAGACAACAGAGTGCAGTAGCGTGGCGGAGGGGAAGGCCGCCTTGATTTCCTCGGCGACCAGGCAGCCGACACCCGACCCGGTTCCACCCGCAATGCTGTGCATGACATGAAACGTGGAAACCGTCGTCCCTTGCTGCTCACTCTCGCGGCGCAAGCACTCCGCAATGGCCTCGCGGCGGCTCTGTCCTTGCTGGTGGTAGCCAAAGGCCCAGTTGTTGCCGCTGCCCTCACCTCGTGTCACACACTGCTGCGGCGCCAAAGTGTAAAAGCGCCGTGCCGCACTCGAAGCGTCCGAGCCCCACGCGTTGGCGCGCTCGAGTGTGCTGTCGATAACCTTGGGCTCCATGTCCACCAGCACACAGCGCGGCTGCGGCAATGCTTCCTTTTGCCGGTTCGCCTCATCTTCGATGAGTGCCCCAGCCTCTTCGTTCTCTGTCGATGCTCCTGCCGCGGCTGGGTACCGTGTGTAGCGCGAGAGCGAGTAGTAGTGGTGCGGACCAGCACGGCCTGGTCGCTCCGCTGGACTGTCGTTTGCGGTTTCATCGGTGCGCCGTCGTGGCGTACGCGTGGCGCCGGCGCGGGACGACGACGACTGCGGCTGCTGCTGCGATTGTGGCGCCACGCTGCCTCGGCGGCGTCGTGGTGGACGCATTGCGGGTCGGAAGTGCGTGGCCGAGACGCGCATCTGAAAGCCCTCGTCAGTGCTCGCCTCGGCTTCCGAGGCAACCGCGTCGAGAAAGGTGGAGCCAACCTGGGTGCCGCACTGGCCGACAAAGACGTGCACCGTGGCCATGCATGCAAAAGAGCAGAAATGAAAGCTAGAACCGAGATGTGTGAGTGAGTGTAGATGAGCAGTGTTCTTCGCAGAGCCTGCGGTATTATTCAGGGGGAGCACCGTAAAAGAAAGAACTCTACGCACTAAGATCAAAGGAGACTAATGTAAAAAGTTGTGCGTCGTCTCTCTTGCGCAGACCACGTTCCTCTATGCAGAGTCTAATAAATGATGTGTAGGTGTGTGAAAAAAAAAATGCGTGTCTATGACGTCTCTTACCGCTTGTGAGAGCAAGTGAAGAGAAAATGAAGAGAAAACAAAACAAGCTGTACTGCACACGGAAACAGGAGGCCAGATGGTCGATGCAGGGAAAAGAGGAGAGGTGAAAGAGCCCAGAAGACGCTGCTGTTTCCTCCTCTGGTCAATCTAAAAAAAAAAAAAGCAGCATTACTTCAACACGTGAGATTAACTCATTTTCTTTTATCTTGCCTCTTTCTCTTCAACGCATTCGGGAGTCACAGCAGTAACATTTTCACCCAACGAAAGAAGCATGAATAACAATTGCTGTGACAGGACTACGCTCTTACGGTGCAGAAAAGCCATGGTGAGAATATTTCACTGGTCGTTTGCATTTCTCCACACAGGGCTTACACTATGCGCACGTTTTCCTCTGTTTTTCTTTGGTCTTTTGTCCTTAGATCTCTTAAGGCAAAGGTGAGAGAATGAGACAAACCCTCTCTATAAAGCGCTCACTTCTGCCCTTTTCTTTTGACAAAAAAAATATATGAAAAAAGAAGTACTGGTTCGAGTACACGGCACCGAAAGAGAAGATCAGCTAACGGTCACAAAAGAAAAAAAAAACAGAGAAGAATGTAAGGAGTAAAAGAAAGCAGCCGAAAATAAGACGGGCTTCTGCCTCGAACTTCAAGATCGAAGAGGGCGAGAAAGGGATGGAGTGTGTGTGTGTGTGTGTGTGTGTCTATGGCAGTGACAGCAACGGTGAGAAGAGTAAAGCGAGAAATGCGCGCCGGTATCAGCCGTCGCTTCTGATAAGAGAGAAAGCACCCTCTCTGCTCACAAAAATGCATCTTCTACTAAGTATTATATATATGTGTATCAGACAGCGCAACAGCACATACCACTAAACAACGGATACAAAAAAAGAAGAAAAGCACGTGCACGAAAACGACGCAGGGAGAAGAGGCGGAGATGACAAATGCACACATGCAAAAAAAAAAACGAGAAGAAAAACAAACAGCAGATAGTGGGGAAGAAGAGAGCCTGCAACAACTTGTACGTCAGTGGGCTGTGAAGCCTTCCTCAAGGAGTCCATTACATTTAGAAAAAAAATAGAAAAACGGTGCTTTAAAGGTATTTTTAAATCACACTCTTCTGTGCTAAAAGGTCGCCTTACCGCAGCGGTGACATTATCACCACCTCTGCCGTATTTTTTTTTTTATTTCTTCCCCCTTCCTACCTCCACCGCCGTCATACTCACTCATAGCTTCTCATTTTCTCTCTCTCACAATGATGCTCCATTAACTGTGACTTTGCATTCATCGAATGAACTCTCCGCATCATCACGCTCACCTACGACGCCCCTGTCGGTAGTGCCCCTTCCCACTGACCCCCGTCGTTGACGGTCCAGCAGGGGAAGAAGAGGTAGAGTGACTTGAACTTCCACCACCACCACCTCCGCCATTACCTCCGCTCGCAACGCCAAAAACCGCTCCGCCGCCCGCTGGCTCGGGCAAGCGCCGCCCATCCGCCGTCGTCAACACAACCCCATTCCACTGCAATGATGGCCGCATCGCACGCTCAATGCAGACGGCCAAACTGATCATAATCAGCTCCGCGACGAGCAGCGTGCCGCCGTGGTAATGCCGCAGCAGCAGCAGGCGCGGCTTAATCGAGTGCCGGAGATAAAATCGAGCGATGGCGAGGCGCAGGCGGGCAAAGAAGCCCAGCTTTCCCTCGCAGATCGGGTAGCAGAATTCCTGGTGCAGCTGCTGCACATCGTGCCGCAGGAACCACACCCGCGTCACGAGGCTCTCCACCTCCGGGTCGCCGCTGAGGCTGAGGGTAGAGTGCTGATACACGATGCTGCGTGCTGCCGCCTCTTCGCGCCGCGGGTCGCGCCGACCGCCTAGTGTCCGCTCCTGGGCCTCGAAAATGTAGTTCGTGAGACGCATCGAGCTACTCAAGATGAAGTCCTCCCCTAACATCCCCCACTTGTGCTGAAACGCCACGTCCTCGAGAATTTGCTCGAGTATCAGCTTCGCAAACTCGATGCGCTGCGTCTTCACCTTGTGGACAAGCGTGTCGCAGCCTCGCTGGATCGGCTCACGCAAACAGCGCTGATACGAGTGCAGGGTGTGTGGATCCCAGTCCGCCGCCGACAGGGTCAGCTCATCCGTAAACGGGTCGACAAGAGCACGCTGGACGAGGTCCACCATTTCAAGCACCTCGCCGCACAGAGTGCAGACGTGCATCCCGGTGCACGGCGTCAGCGTCGCGAAGACGTACTCCTGCGCATCGGCGCTGTCCGGCAGCTTCGACGGATCGAGGAAGAGGGGAAGGGAGAGGAGGAGGACTATGAGCACCACTACTCGATCGAGCGTGAAAAGCACCGTCATGAATACTTCACTACTATAAAGTAGGTGCACTCTTTGTAAGTGCCAGTCTCGATAATATGTTTTATCTGTTTTAAGTAGAGCAGTAAGTACAACAACACAGCAAAAAAAAACAAAAGGGATGACGAGATGCCGACAACGGTATGTAACGCGTTTTAGGCTTTGCTCACTCCGTATTGCATCAACAACGCGGCAGGCCAACACGTCCCACTACCTCAGATCAATAGAAAGACACTACACAGAAGAGAAAGAAAGCGGAAAAAGTCGAAAGAACGCAGCTTCTTTCTTTCTCATCAACCAAAGTGAAGAGCAAGGTGCAAGTGAAGAGCGTCACGGATAGCTTCTTTTTTAGGTGTTTTATTTTTCGAACGTCGTCAATTTTTTTTTCTGATCCTTTCCCCTCTCGCCTCGCCTACCTGAAGCACGCTAAATGTGCGAGGAGGTGCCCAGGAATGAACAGGGGAAAAAAAAGAGAGCGTCACCGCAGGTGACGGCGAGGAGAAGCAAATAAAACACACAACAACTTCCCTCCGTTTTCGTTAAACAACAGTTTATCATCAGAGCAGGTGTAGGAGAAGAGAAGCGAAAGGGGAAAAAGAACGAGTGATGGGAGAAGAAGAACAAAAGACCCATAATCTCCAACAGACTTAGTGCAGCAGCGCTCGCTGCTTTCGCTGCTGAGTTGGGCGTGGGCACACGAGCCAAGACACGCGCAATCTCAATCGGCGCATAGGGCAATGAGTACAAGGCAGGCACCGCTTCCTTTGAAAAGAAGAAAAAATCTGCAGAAATGCTCGGCCTTACGCTGCTTCCCCTGCAAAGAAATGCTGCCTCATTGTATTTAGAAGACAGCGAAATCGTGCAATGCAGCGCTTATCGATGTCAGAGTCGTGACGCCGTCCAGGATCACGCGGGCTTCATTCGCTGTCTTTTTTGATAATTTGGAAAAGAAAATCACATGCCAAAGTAAAAAGATGAAAAAATATATGGTGTTTCACTTTAAAAAGTAGTACCTGCTCCACTTCCACAATTAATGTGCGTGCGTGTACCTCCCAGCGCAACGACCGCCGTAGCGACCACGTTCAACGGCACTGCCGCTGCACCACATCAGAGCACCGTAGCGTTGCACCCTTTCCCTCGCTCTCTTACACCCCGAAGGACTGCGTAAAGAGAGAACAAAGACGAGAGACGCAATCGCATACGGTGAGCAAAGAATGGCTCGCATTTAAGAGCCAATGTTTGTCTGTCTGCGGTTGTAACCGGCTACGCGGTTCTGCCTCCGTCGCGGCGACGAGAAGCCTACGAAGAGACGTTTCTGCGAGTGTCCACTGATGCATGTCGACCACGCTCACGCGTAGCGGCACGGCGGGACAGTGCACAGCGCACTTACGCCTCCCACGCGTTGTCCTCGGCGCGCTCCACCCAGCCGAAGCCCTCGTCGGCCTCCGCGGCGGGGGCAGTGACGGCGGCCTTCTCCTCCGCGGCCTCGTTGGGGTCGCGGTAGAAGAACAGGTCCACCTTCTCCGACCACGGCACCGAGCGCACAATCGCGCCGCGCAGGCGCAGCACCTCGCGCGCAAGCAGCCAGTACATCATGCCGATCGACTTGGTGCTGCGGTTGTTGCACGGGATCGCAATGTCCACGAACTCCAGCGGCGCGTCCGTGTCGCACAGCGCAATCACAGGGATGTTCACCAGCGCAGCCTCGCGGATGGCCTGGTGGTCCGTGCGCGGGTCCGTCACGATCAGCACGCGCGGCTGCATGAACTTCTTCTGGATCTGGTTCGTGAACGTACCAGGGATGAAGCGGCCGCCGTGGAAGCTCGTGCCCACGTGCTGCGAGAACTTGTAGATGGCGCGCGTGCCGTACAGGCGCGACGAGCACACGCACAGGTCCTTCGGGTTCTCCACCGCCGCGATCACGCGCGCAGCAAGCACAAGCTTCTCCCACGTCATGTGGATGTCGATGATGTTGCTGCCCTCCGCCGTGCGGCCGAAGATGTACTTCTTCATCGCGCTGCTCTGGTTGCGGGTGCCGATGTGGCAGCGCATCGCCAGCAGCTTCAGCGCGTCGCTCTCCTTCATCCGGAGAACCTTCGAGCCAGACTCCACAGAGGTCATGGTGAGAAGCGGGGGTGGTGGGGAAGGTTGTGCGTAAAAGCGGGAGATGGAAAGTGGAAGGCGTGAAAACCTACGTATACGATTCGAGGGCGTGTAGAGCAGGAATGTGGCGAGTGTATTGCAGAGAGTGGGGGCGGAAGAGAAGACATAGAGAGAGTAGGAGGAGAGGCAGAGCTAAGAGACATTCAACAACGCCTCTTTTTCAAAGCGCGGCTACTGAGGTCTGAGAGTAAAACTTAAAGCTCCATGGGGAAGTGTCATGCACAAGCGATGTGGACAACAGTTCCGAGCCGCGCTGACACGACTCCGAGCTCGCATAAAAATAAATCGGAATGCATCAGCAAATTAAAATGTGTTTTCACAGTTTAGAGAAATAGAATTCAAGTTGTTGAAGAATGATAAAATACAGTCTTTGGGTACATGCATTGCGTTCCTTAACCACTAAGCCGCTGTCTCGACAAAGCGGCACCTATGTCGAAGGCCAAAAGCCACGGAACAACAACAAAAAAGGCATAAGAAACAATATACCTCAGCATTTACTTTACATGCATAACGCCAGAGGAAAGAGGGACAACAAAAAAAGCGGAAACAACGCAGGAAATGCACGGGTGCAAGTCGGATTGCTCCTAGCAAAGAGGAGGCAGATGAGCAGAAAGGGAGAAAGAAATGAAGAAGCAGAGATCAAAGAGTCGAAGCATCAGGAGGAGAAGAGGGCTATGCGGCACTTTCAGCGGCAGGGGCGAGCATCGCGTCATTCTTGACCTTCACCTCGTAATACTTCTGCCGCGTTTCCTCCAACTCACGCCGCAGACGCGCCACCTCGTAGCGCAGCTCCGCCGTCTGCGTCGACGTCATATTGATCTCCGACGCCTTTTGCTTCATTTGCGCGTTCTTCCGCTGCAGGTCCTTCTGATAGGCGTTGAGCTGCTGCGCCACCTGCGGACCGGGCTGGCGGGCCGACATCGCCTGCAGCTCCACGACAAGGCGCTGCTTCTCCTCCAGCGTCATCTCCTGCTTCATGCACTCCTCCGACTTGGTCAGAAGCTGACGCTGCAGCAGCTTCATCTTCGTCTCGAGTTCCGCCATCGTTGGCTCGGCCGACCCCACGCGGCGCCAGCGGGAATCGTTCTGCGAGTTCTCGAGCTCCTCAGCGAGGGCGGCGACCTTGGCCTGCTCCAGCAGCACCTCCTTCTGCTTCTGCCGCAGCCGGTCCTTCGTCGTCGCCACGTCGCGGCCACGCACCTGCGCCAGCACGGACTGATGCTGAATCTCCTTCCGCTTCAGGTTCAGCAGGCGCAGGTCATCGAGGCGGTCGCGGAAGGCCGACTCTCCATCGTTCACCGTGCCCTGCAAGAGACGTAGCTGGTCGTACAGGAGGCCGAGCTCGTCGTTGCGGCGAATCAGCTGCGCCGCCAACGCGTCGCGCTCGTTGCTCATCTTCAGGAACTCGTGCTGCTGCGTCGAGAGGTTCGTGTCGCACTCCTGCACCACCTTGACAAGCTGTTTGATGTCCTGGCCAATTCGCTCACCCTCCTCCTTCGTGGCATCGAAGCTGGCGGTGCTGTCGTTCACGAGCTGGCGTGCCTTGGTGAGACGCTCCTTTGAAACCTTGTACTGCGCCGTGTCGGTTTGACACTTGCGGGTCTTGAGCGACAGCTCTTCCTTGAACTGCAGCACCTGGTGGTCCACCACCTTGACCCGCTGCTTGCACTCCACAATCTCATCCTGTGCGTCGACGAGCCGCTTCGACAGCTGGTTGCGCTCGGCCCGCATCTGCTCGTACTTGGCCTGCTGCTGCGTCAGCCGGCGCTCGCTCTCCTCGAGCTTCCGCTGCGCCTCGTCCACCTGCACGGCGGCCATCTTCAACTCCTCGGCTGCGCTGTTGCTCTGCCCGCTCACCTGCGAGACCTCCGCCACGCTGCTCTCCCGCTCCTTCTCGAGGCGCTGCAGCGTGTCCTTCAGCCGGCGACCCACCTCCGTCTCCTGCGCGATGCACTCCTCCAGCTCCGCCTGCTGGTCCGTTTCGTTGCGCACCAGCTTCTGCGTGGCCGCCTGCAGGGACTCCTCCTTGACGCCCTTCTTCTCCAGCAGCACACACTCACGATCGAGCAGCTCCACCGCCTCCTTCAGGGCTCGCCTTCTCGCGGCGTACCGCGCGATGCGCTTGTGGATTGTGTCCTCTTGGTAGGCCAAGTTCTCTTCGTCCTTGCGGATGTTGTCGATCTGCTGCTTAAGGCGATCAAACTCGCGGAAGTCGCGCTCCTCGATGCGGGCGACACGCGTGCACTCCTCCCGCGCCTCGTTCACCTTCCGCTCCGTCACGCTGATCTGCTTCTCCAGCTCCTGCAAGCGTGCGTTCAGTGCGGCGGTGGTGTCGACGCTGTCGTTGTAGGATTGCTGCGTGTGGTAGAGCTGGTTGTCGGCCGTGTCGAGCTGCTGCTGCAGGGTCGTCTTCTTCCGACGCAGCTCCTCCAGCTCTGTCTGCCGCCCCGCCACGGTCGTCTCGACAGATGCAAGACGGTCTTTGCGATCCTGCAGCGACTTCTCTCGTGTCTTGAGGGTGAGGAGGAGCTCCTTGCACTGATACTCGGCCCGCTCCCGCGCATTGCGCTCGCGGTTGTACTCCTGCCGCACCAGCTCGAGACGCTGCGTCAGCTGCTTTCGCTCCTGCTCATTCGCCTCGGTGGACGCCTTGCGGGCCGTGAGCGACGTCGTCAGCTCCGCAATCTCTCTCGAGAAGGTTTCGATCTGCTTTGTCATCTCCTCCCCCTCCACGAGGAGGCGTTTGTTGTCCAGCTTCAGCTGCTCCAGCGTGGAGGTCGTGTCGGACGTCACGTTCGTGCCGTCTTGGATCATGCCCTGCAGGGACTGAATCTCCTGCCGCAGTGTCTGCACCATCTCACGCGCGCGGTGGTCTTTTTCGTTCGCCACGTCGACGGTGCGCCACGCCTTTTCGATCTCTTTTTTAAGGGCCTCGATGGTGCTGTGGTCGCCTTGAGACAACTTCACCGCAGCCTGCATCTTCGCCGCATTGGAGAGGAGCTCTTGGGTGAGCTGCTGGCACTGCGTCACGATCTGCTTCTCCGAGGCGTGGCTCTTCTTCAGCGCGCGGTAGAGCTTCTCGTACTCGAGGCGGAAGTGGCCGAGCGACTCCTCGCCCTCGAGGGCCGACATCGCCTCATTGAAGTCCTTCTCCAGTGAGGTGAAGAGGTTGTCGGAGACGGTGGCCGTCTGCTTCGCTGGCTCGGCCATGGTTGCAGCAACGATGGAGTGAGATGAAGGAGTTTGTCTGGTACACGTAAGTGTGTCCGTCTGCTGTGTGTGTGGAGTTGTATCGAGATGCAGCCAAATTGAGAGATTGTAGAGTAGATAGAGGAAGAGAGGAAGAGAAGGGTGTGAGAAACACAACGTTCTTTCATTTATGAGTGGAAACAGCGAAGCAGTGCAGAAAGAGGCGGCGCATTCGTGAATATCAATGTACTCGAAAAAAAAAAAACAGGGAGCTGCGCGGCAACGCTTTGTGTATTGTTACTTCGAGTCTTCTCTAATTGCTGAGCGCACTGAGAGGCAGTAGCAAAAAACGAGTGTGCAATGAACAGACAAGCGAATCTATGGTTTTTTTTTCATTTTGAAATCGTTTCTAAGCCGCACACAAGACTTAACACGGCAGCAGACAAGCGTCTCGTGAGACTGTTGGAGCGGTCGGCTCACCATCACTTCGCAGAATCGGGCCGCGGAGGCGTCACGTCGTCCAAAGCAACGTTAACGCTCCCACTGGTGCTCGTCACGTTAACAGGATACATTACACGCCGCAGCGTCGCCACCTCCTGCTTCAGCGCCTCCGCCCACTGCAGCAGCTCTCCTCGGCTGACCATCCGCTTCTCTAAATCGCCCAGCCAGTCCTTCACCTCGTGAAACGCCCCTTCCAGCGAGTCCTGCGTTTCCAGCTGCGTGATGCTGCGACTCTGACGCTCCAGCACCTCGGCCACCTGCTGCTCCGTGGCGACGACGGAGCGAATTTGCCGCTCCACCTCCTTCTCCCTTCGCTGCATCTGCCGCTTGATGACCTTCGTCTCCTCGCTCAGCTGCGCTAGAGAGCTGCTGAGTGTGGTGCAGCAGTCCCGTACCTTGGACACCTGCTCGGTGGTGCTCGTCGACGTCGCCGTCCTCTCGGCTTCGCGCTGTCGTACAACGACTGCGACTTCCTCGCGCAGCTGCTGCTCCGTGCTCTGTCGTGCCTCCTCTGCGGCGGCGACGAGTTGATGCAGACGCCGCACCTCACCCTGCACCTGAGCCACCGACCTCTCCACGGCATCTAAGCGCCGTTGCGTCTCGCGGTCGCTCTTGTCGACTCGCTGGCGGAAATCAAGGAGGACGTCGTACACCTGATCGCGATGCTGGCACAGGAGCTCATCCAGCTTTGCCGCTGCCTTTTGTTGTGGCGTAGGCGAATGGCCATCGCCTTGATGAAGCGAGAGGGACGACTGCAGTGCGGTCACCTTTTCTGCGGCAGAGAGAGACGGCAGGTTGAACTTCTCCAGTACCTGCTCGAGGTGTCGGTATACCGTCACGAGGTCATCGCAGTGATGGTGGCGGTCCGTCGAGAGAGCAGCAATCTGCCGCTCATGGCGAGCCGTGGCTTGCCGAAGCGTGTCGAGTTGGTGCTCGAT
>AODS02000184.1:0-26379 GCA_000331325.2 Crithidia fasciculata
GGCACCAGCGGCTGCGACGGAGCGCAAGCTGGCGGGCACGGTAGCAGCAGCAGCAGCAGCGGCGGTGGTCCTCACCACCACCACACGCACGCACGCTCAGCAGTCCTCGCTGCGCAGGTAGCGGCGCTCCAGGTGCTCGCGCAGGTGGCGCGCGTTGAGCGGCTCGCCGGTGGCCTTGACCAGCAGCTCGTCCGTCTCGTGCAGGCAGCCCTTGTCCCAGATCAGCTCCTTCTGCTTGGCCAGGATGGGGTCGAGGTGGCCGGTGCGGATGCACTGCGTCACGACGTCGTCGCCCAGCTGCTGCCGGATCGTCGCCATGAGCTGCGCCGCGCCGATGGCGCCGATGGAGTAGGCGGGGAAGCTTGCCCACCCGCCGGCGGCCCAGTGGATGTCCTGCAGGCAGCCCACGTCGTCGCGGCCCTCCGTCTCCAGGCCCACGTACTGCTTCATCTTGTCGTTCCACACGCGCGGCACGTCGGCCGCCTCCAGCCGGCCGTCGATCAGGTCGCGCTCGATCTCGTAGCGCAGGATGACGTGCAGCGGGTTGCCCAGCTCGTCCGCCAGCGTGCGGATCAGGCTCGGCTTCACCAGCTGGTTGATCTTGCGCACGTTGTCCACCGTCAGGCCGGGCTGCGCACCCAGGTGCTGCACCAGCAGCGGCGTCACGCACTCCGCGAAGGCGGCGGACTTGCCGATCATCCGCTCCGCCAGCAGCGACTGCGTCTCGTGGATGCCGCCGGAGCGCGCCTCGCACACCGGCTGCCCCAGCAGCTCGCGCGGCCCGCAGTTCTGCTCGTACTTGGCGTGGCCCACCTCGTGGATGGTGGCCAGCATGCACTTGGTGTAGTTGTCCGGCGTCCAGTAGTAGGTCATGCGCACGTCCTCCTTCACCATCCCGCCAAAGGGGTGCGGCGCCTTGTCGTAGCGGCCCGCGTCCCAGTCGTACTTCCACAGGTCCGTCATCAGCTGCCGGCCCAGCGCCACCTGCTGCGCCTCCGCGATGGGCGTCAGCAGCGGCACAATCGACGCGTCCACGTCCTTGCGGTTGTCCAGCACCTCCTTGTACAGCGCGGGCAGCCACGACTTGATGTCGGCGTAGAGCGCGTCCAGCTTGGCCACCGTCATGCCGGGCTCCTTGGCGCGCAGCAGCGCGTCGTAGGGCGACACGCCCGTCGCACCGGCACGCACGCGGCCCTCCTCGCGGCCGAGCTCCACCAGCTGCTGCAGCACCGGCAGCCACGACGCCACGTCGTTGTCGGCGCGGCACCGCACCCACAGCGGCTGCGCCAGCGCCACCAGCCGCGTCTTGCGCAGCAGCAGGTCCTCCGGCAGCTGCGCCTCCAGCGCGTGCAGGCGCGCCATCTCGCGCAGGTTCGCCGCGTCCACCTCGCCAAGCTCGTCGCGCACCGCCAGCGCCTCCTCCAGCAGCACCGCCACGCGCGGCGCCGTCTTCAGCTGGTGCAGCACCGCCTGCAGCTCCGCCAGCGCGTTCGCGCGCGCCTCGGCACCCTTCGCGGGCATCATCGTCTGCATGTCCCAGCGCGCCAGGGCCGCCAGGTGCTGCAGGTGGTGCAGCCGCAGGTGCAGCTGCTTCAGCTCCTCGTAGGCCTGCATCGTTGGTGTTGTGTGTGGGTGTTGTGTGATAGGCTGTGTTGTCAGCGACGATCACCGCACCAGATCCAAAGACGGGGCGAGGGGCTGTGTCCGCAGAGGACGAGAGAAGATAGAGAGAGTGGGGGTCTGTTGGGGTCTGTTGGGGGTGGTGGCGTACACACGTGTGCGTTCTTTCTGTGGGGGCGGTGGGGAGGCAGCAGGGGGGAGGAGGGGAGGGAGAGGGGGAGTGGGGAGAGGGAGGAGTGCGCGGTGCGTGGCTCTGTGCGCGTGTCCGTGTCCGTGGCCGCGTGGTTGTGTGCGCGGAGAGTGGAGAGTGGGACGTGGGGCGGAGCCTGCAGGAGCATGGTGCGCGCGCACATTCGTGATGTCCGCAAGAGTTCACACAACACCCGCTCATGTGCGTGCGGTTGCGTCTGCGTTTGCTTCGTCAGGGCGGTGGTGGCCACTGTCAGAAAACGAGTCGGGGAAGAGAAGAGAAGAGAAAAGAAGGGAACAACAGCCACACAGATGGGGAAGCAAGGGGGACGCGCAGCCGGCGCGGCGGGCGTGCGGGCGGCAGCGGCAGCGGCGAGACCCGGCGGGTGCTTGGAAGCACGGCCCTCTCACCCGCTCTCTCTCCAGCCGCGCGCGGTGGTCGTGTGTGGCGACGCACCACGCGGCCGGTGGTGGCGGGGGTAGGGGCACGGCTGCTGCTGCTGCTGGTGCTGGTGCTGGTGGTGCGCGCCGGCACGACTGCGCGTCGCAAACAACGTGAGGGAAAGAAAAGAAGAAGAAAGCAGGCGCGGAGACGGTGGGGGAGAGACGGCTCTTCGTGCGCACACTCCGTATAGTAAGTACGTAAGACAGTGGTGGGGGAGGGGGAGAGGGGAACAGAGCGGGTGTGCGTGGGTGTGTGTGAGTGAGTGCGTCCCACTCGCACGCCAAGACACAAGCACACACACACACACACACCCACGACCACGCGCGGGTGGGGATTCGTTAGACGCGTGCCGGGGCGTGGCGCACGCGGTGTGGGACAGGGGTGGCCCGCCGCAGCACGCGCAACACAAAGGAAAGAATAGATAATAACAAGAGCGAAAAGGGAGAGAAGCAAGACGTATAGGGTGTGGCGTTGTGTGTGCGTGTGTGGGAGAACAAGGCTGCGGGCACGTGGGTGCGCGTGTCGCTGGACGCACCGCACGCAGCGGGAGTGCCGAGGCGCCGCAAGCAAAAGAAAGAGAAAGAGAAAGAAGCTAAGCGTGTGTTAGGGGGTTTACGGAATCGAGCGCACGACGGCGGGGGAGGGGGCTGTGCTGCGCTGCGCTGCGGCGGTGGTGCGCGTTAGGTGTGCGGTGGGTGTGCACGCTGCCGGGGGTGTCGGAGCACCAGGAGGAGGGGCAGCGCGCACAAGGCACACACAAACACGCACAAAGCACACACAATCACACAGGCACAACGGGAGAGAGGCGCGGGCACCAGCACCGGCACCAGCGGCTGCGACGGAGCGCAAGCTGGCGGGCACGGTAGCAGCAGCAGCAGCAGCGGCGGTGGTCCTCACCACCACCACACGCACGCACGCTCAGCAGTCCTCGCTGCGCAGGTAGCGGCGCTCCAGGTGCTCGCGCAGGTGGCGCGCGTTGAGCGGCTCGCCGGTGGCCTTGACCAGCAGCTCGTCCGTCTCGTGCAGGCAGCCCTTGTCCCAGATCAGCTCCTTCTGCTTGGCCAGGATGGGGTCGAGGTGGCCGGTGCGGATGCACTGCGTCACGACGTCGTCGCCCAGCTGCTGCCGGATCGTCGCCATGAGCTGCGCCGCGCCGATGGCGCCGATGGAGTAGGCGGGGAAGCTTGCCCACCCGCCGGCGGCCCAGTGGATGTCCTGCAGGCAGCCCACGTCGTCGCGGCCCTCCGTCTCCAGGCCCACGTACTGCTTCATCTTGTCGTTCCACACGCGCGGCACGTCGGCCGCCTCCAGCCGGCCGTCGATCAGGTCGCGCTCGATCTCGTAGCGCAGGATGACGTGCAGCGGGTTGCCCAGCTCGTCCGCCAGCGTGCGGATCAGGCTCGGCTTCACCAGCTGGTTGATCTTGCGCACGTTGTCCACCGTCAGGCCGGGCTGCGCACCCAGGTGCTGCACCAGCAGCGGCGTCACGCACTCCGCGAAGGCGGCGGACTTGCCGATCATCCGCTCCGCCAGCAGCGACTGCGTCTCGTGGATGCCGCCGGAGCGCGCCTCGCACACCGGCTGCCCCAGCAGCTCGCGCGGCCCGCAGTTCTGCTCGTACTTGGCGTGGCCCACCTCGTGGATGGTGGCCAGCATGCACTTGGTGTAGTTGTCCGGCGTCCAGTAGTAGGTCATGCGCACGTCCTCCTTCACCATCCCGCCAAAGGGGTGCGGCGCCTTGTCGTAGCGGCCCGCGTCCCAGTCGTACTTCCACAGGTCCGTCATCAGCTGCCGGCCCAGCGCCACCTGCTGCGCCTCCGCGATGGGCGTCAGCAGCGGCACAATCGACGCGTCCACGTCCTTGCGGTTGTCCAGCACCTCCTTGTACAGCGCGGGCAGCCACGACTTGATGTCGGCGTAGAGCGCGTCCAGCTTGGCCACCGTCATGCCGGGCTCCTTGGCGCGCAGCAGCGCGTCGTAGGGCGACACGCCCGTCGCACCGGCACGCACGCGGCCCTCCTCGCGGCCGAGCTCCACCAGCTGCTGCAGCACCGGCAGCCACGACGCCACGTCGTTGTCGGCGCGGCACCGCACCCACAGCGGCTGCGCCAGCGCCACCAGCCGCGTCTTGCGCAGCAGCAGGTCCTCCGGCAGCTGCGCCTCCAGCGCGTGCAGGCGCGCCATCTCGCGCAGGTTCGCCGCGTCCACCTCGCCAAGCTCGTCGCGCACCGCCAGCGCCTCCTCCAGCAGCACCGCCACGCGCGGCGCCGTCTTCAGCTGGTGCAGCACCGCCTGCAGCTCCGCCAGCGCGTTCGCGCGCGCCTCGGCACCCTTCGCGGGCATCATCGTCTGCATGTCCCAGCGCGCCAGGGCCGCCAGGTGCTGCAGGTGGTGCAGCCGCAGGTGCAGCTGCTTCAGCTCCATCGAGCCTTCAATACGTTGTGGTTGTGAATGGTGTGGTGGGGTGTTGTGTGGAGTAGTTTGTCTGGCAGTCCGGCGAGCGTGCAAGCAGGCTGTGTCGACAAGGACGAGAGATGAGAGAGAGATGAGAGGGAGGGGGAATTCTCCTCTGGGGTAGTGCGTAACGACCGTCGTGTGCGTTCTTCTGTGGGGGCGTGGGCGAGGTAGCTAGGCGGTAGGAGCGGAGGGAGAGAGGGGAGTGGGCCAGGAGATGCGCGTGCGTGCTCTGTGCGCTAGTCCCGTGTCTCGGCCGCGTGGTTGTGTGCCGCGGAGCAGGCGCGTGGGGCAAGGGCGAGGGCAGAGCCTGTCAAGGGGCATTGGCGCCGCCTCACTGCTCGGTGCGTGTCCGCAAGAGTTCACACAACACCCGCTCATGTGCGTGCGGTTGCGTCTGCGTTTGCTTCGTCAGGGCGGTGGTGGCCACTGTCAGAAAACGAGTCGGGGAAGAGAAGAGAAGAGAAAAGAAGGGAACAACAGCCACACAGATGGGGAAGCAAGGGGGACGCGCAGCCGGCGCGGCGGGCGTGCGGGCGGCAGCGGCAGCGGCGAGACCCGGCGGGTGCTTGGAAGCACGGCCCTCTCACCCGCTCTCTCTCCAGCCGCGCGCGGTGGTCGTGTGTGGCGACGCACCACGCGGCCGGTGGTGGCGGGGGTAGGGGCACGGCTGCTGCTGCTGCTGGTGCTGGTGCTGGTGGTGCGCGCCGGCACGACTGCGCGTCGCAAACAACGTGAGGGAAAGAAAAGAAGAAGAAAGCAGGCGCGGAGACGGTGGGGGAGAGACGGCTCTCGAGGCGCCGACACGCGCGCATGTATATACTTAAGAAGTGTGGGCGCAGGGGATATGCGGAAACAGAGCGGGTTTGTGCGTTAGTGTGTGTTGTGTGATTGTGTGCGTCCACCGCACGCCGAACACAGCACATCACACACCACCCACGTACCACTGCGCTGGTGGCGATTCGTTCAGGCGCGGCCGTGCCGGGGTCGGTGCGCACTGCGTGTGGGCAGGGGTGCCCGTCGCAGCACCGCCCACACCAAAATGGAAAGAATAGGACAATAACAAGAGCGAAAAGGGGAGAACAAGACGTAATAGGTTGGTGGCGTTGTGTTGTGTCGTGCGCCTGCTGGACAAACAGCTCGCGGGACTGGTGCGCCCTCAGACGCACCGCAACGCAGCGAGTGCCGGAGCCGCGCAAGCAAAGAAGCAGAAAGAAGACCATCAGCGACAGCTCAGTTAGGGGTGTACCGGAATCGAGCGCACGACGCGGGAAGGGGCCCTGTGCTGATTGCTGCTGCTGCGCGGTGTGTGCGTGCGTGGCGTGCACGCTGCGGGTGTCCGACCCAGGGAGGGGCAGCGCGCACTAAGGCACACCACAAACACACAAAAACAAAAACAAACAACCAACACGGTGACCACAACGCGGCAACAACCGCATCCGCCAGCGAACTGGACGCGAGGCAGCTGGCGGCATCGGTAGCATGCAGCACGGCCAGCGCGGTGATCGATGACGGGCCGGTCAGTAGCTGGCGAGAATCCTCAAACACCACACGCACGCACGCTCAGCAGTCCTCGCTGCGCAGGTAGCGGCGCTCCAGGTGCTCGCGCAGGTGGCGCGCGTTGAGCGGCTCGCCGGTGGCCTTGACCAGCAGCTCGTCCGTCTCGTGCAGGCAGCCCTTGTCCCAGATCAGCTCCTTCTGCTTGGCCAGGATGGGGTCGAGGTGGCCGGTGCGGATGCACTGCGTCACGACGTCGTCGCCCAGCTGCTGCCGGATCGTCGCCATGAGCTGCGCCGCGCCGATGGCGCCGATGGAGTAGGCGGGGAAGCTTGCCCACCCGCCGGCGGCCCAGTGGATGTCCTGCAGGCAGCCCACGTCGTCGCGGCCCTCCGTCTCCAGGCCCACGTACTGCTTCATCTTGTCGTTCCACACGCGCGGCACGTCGGCCGCCTCCAGCCGGCCGTCGATCAGGTCGCGCTCGATCTCGTAGCGCAGGATGACGTGCAGCGGGTTGCCCAGCTCGTCCGCCAGCGTGCGGATCAGGCTCGGCTTCACCAGCTGGTTGATCTTGCGCACGTTGTCCACCGTCAGGCCGGGCTGCGCACCCAGGTGCTGCACCAGCAGCGGCGTCACGCACTCCGCGAAGGCGGCGGACTTGCCGATCATCCGCTCCGCCAGCAGCGACTGCGTCTCGTGGATGCCGCCGGAGCGCGCCTCGCACACCGGCTGCCCCAGCAGCTCGCGCGGCCCGCAGTTCTGCTCGTACTTGGCGTGGCCCACCTCGTGGATGGTGGCCAGCATGCACTTGGTGTAGTTGTCCGGCGTCCAGTAGTAGGTCATGCGCACGTCCTCCTTCACCATCCCGCCAAAGGGGTGCGGCGCCTTGTCGTAGCGGCCCGCGTCCCAGTCGTACTTCCACAGGTCCGTCATCAGCTGCCGGCCCAGCGCCACCTGCTGCGCCTCCGCGATGGGCGTCAGCAGCGGCACAATCGACGCGTCCACGTCCTTGCGGTTGTCCAGCACCTCCTTGTACAGCGCGGGCAGCCACGACTTGATGTCGGCGTAGAGCGCGTCCAGCTTGGCCACCGTCATGCCGGGCTCCTTGGCGCGCAGCAGCGCGTCGTAGGGCGACACGCCCGTCGCACCGGCACGCACGCGGCCCTCCTCGCGGCCGAGCTCCACCAGCTGCTGCAGCACCGGCAGCCACGACGCCACGTCGTTGTCGGCGCGGCACCGCACCCACAGCGGCTGCGCCAGCGCCACCAGCCGCGTCTTGCGCAGCAGCAGGTCCTCCGGCAGCTGCGCCTCCAGCGCGTGCAGGCGCGCCATCTCGCGCAGGTTCGCCGCGTCCACCTCGCCAAGCTCGTCGCGCACCGCCAGCGCCTCCTCCAGCAGCACCGCCACGCGCGGCGCCGTCTTCAGCTGGTGCAGCACCGCCTGCAGCTCCGCCAGCGCGTTCGCGCGCGCCTCGGCACCCTTCGCGGGCATCATCGTCTGCATGTCCCAGCGCGCCAGGGCCGCCAGGTGCTGCAGGTGGTGCAGCCGCAGGTGCAGCTGCTTCAGCTCCTCGTAGGCCTGCATCGTTGTGGTGTGTGGGGTGTGGGGTGTGGTGTGGGGTAGGTGTGTGGTGCAGCGGCGAGCGTGCGAGGGGGCTGTGTCGCAGAGGAGCGAGAGGGAAAGAGAGAGAGAGGGAGGGAGTGGGGGTCTGTTGGGGGTGGTGGCGTACACACGTGTGCGTTCTTTCTGTGGGGGCGGTGGGGAGGCAGCAGGGGGAGGAGGGGAGGGAGAGGGGGAGTGGGGAGAGGGAGGAGTGCGCGGTGGCGGCTCTGTGCGCGTGTCCGTGTCCGTGCGCGTGGTTGTGTGCGCGGAGAGTGGAGAGTGGGACGTGGGGAGGAGCCTGCAGGGGGCATGGTGCGCGCTCACCTCGGTGCGTGTCCGCAAGAGTTCACACAACACCCGCTCATGTGCGTGCGGTTGCGTCTGCGTTTGCTTCGTCAGGGCGGTGGTGGCCACTGTCAGAAAACGAGTCGGGGAAGAGAAGAGAAGAGAAAAGAAGGGAACAACAGCCACACAGATGGGGAAGCAAGGGGGACGCGCAGCCGGCGCGGCGGGCGTGCGGGCGGCAGCGGCAGCGGCGAGACCCGGCGGGTGCTTGGAAGCACGGCCCTCTCACCCGCTCTCTCTCCAGCCGCGCGCGGTGGTCGTGTGTGGCGACGCACCACGCGGCCGGTGGTGGCGGGGGTAGGGGCACGGCTGCTGCTGCTGCTGGTGCTGGTGCTGGTGGTGCGCGCCGGCACGACTGCGCGTCGCAAACAACGTGAGGGAAAGAAAAGAAGAAGAAAGCAGGCGCGGAGACGGTGGGGGAGAGACGGCTCTCGTGGCACCGACACGCGCGATGTATATACGTAAGACAGTGGTGGGGGAGGGGGAGAGGGGAACAGAGCGGGTGTGCGTGGGTGTGTGTGAGTGAGTGCGTCCCACTCGCACGCCAAGACACAAGCACACACACACACACACACCCACGACCACGCGCGGGTGGGGATTCGTTAGACGCGTGCCGGGGCGTGGCGCACGCGGTGTGGGACAGGGGTGGCCCGCCGCAGCACGCGCAACACAAAGGAAAGAATAGATAATAACAAGAGCGAAAAGGGAGAGAAGCAAGACGTATAGGGTGTGGCGTTGTGTGTGCGTGTGTGGGAGAACAAGGCTGCGGGCACGTGGGTGCGCGTGTCGCTGGACGCACCGCACGCAGCGGGAGTGCCGAGGCGCCGCAAGCAAAAGAAAGAGAAAGAGAAAGAAGCTAAGCGTGTGTTAGGGGGTTTACGGAATCGAGCGCACGACGGCGGGGGAGGGGGCTGTGCTGCGCTGCGCTGCGGCGGTGGTGCGCGTTAGGTGTGCGGTGGGTGTGCACGCTGCCGGGGGTGTCGGAGCACCAGGAGGAGGGGCAGCGCGCACAAGGCACACACAAACACGCACAAAGCACACACAATCACACAGGCACAACGGGAGAGAGGCGCGGGCACCAGCACCGGCACCAGCGGCTGCGACGGAGCGCAAGCTGGCGGGCACGGTAGCAGCAGCAGCAGCAGCGGCGGTGGTCCTCACCACCACCACACGCACGCACGCTCAGCAGTCCTCGCTGCGCAGGTAGCGGCGCTCCAGGTGCTCGCGCAGGTGGCGCGCGTTGAGCGGCTCGCCGGTGGCCTTGACCAGCAGCTCGTCCGTCTCGTGCAGGCAGCCCTTGTCCCAGATCAGCTCCTTCTGCTTGGCCAGGATGGGGTCGAGGTGGCCGGTGCGGATGCACTGCGTCACGACGTCGTCGCCCAGCTGCTGCCGGATCGTCGCCATGAGCTGCGCCGCGCCGATGGCGCCGATGGAGTAGGCGGGGAAGCTTGCCCACCCGCCGGCGGCCCAGTGGATGTCCTGCAGGCAGCCCACGTCGTCGCGGCCCTCCGTCTCCAGGCCCACGTACTGCTTCATCTTGTCGTTCCACACGCGCGGCACGTCGGCCGCCTCCAGCCGGCCGTCGATCAGGTCGCGCTCGATCTCGTAGCGCAGGATGACGTGCAGCGGGTTGCCCAGCTCGTCCGCCAGCGTGCGGATCAGGCTCGGCTTCACCAGCTGGTTGATCTTGCGCACGTTGTCCACCGTCAGGCCGGGCTGCGCACCCAGGTGCTGCACCAGCAGCGGCGTCACGCACTCCGCGAAGGCGGCGGACTTGCCGATCATCCGCTCCGCCAGCAGCGACTGCGTCTCGTGGATGCCGCCGGAGCGCGCCTCGCACACCGGCTGCCCCAGCAGCTCGCGCGGCCCGCAGTTCTGCTCGTACTTGGCGTGGCCCACCTCGTGGATGGTGGCCAGCATGCACTTGGTGTAGTTGTCCGGCGTCCAGTAGTAGGTCATGCGCACGTCCTCCTTCACCATCCCGCCAAAGGGGTGCGGCGCCTTGTCGTAGCGGCCCGCGTCCCAGTCGTACTTCCACAGGTCCGTCATCAGCTGCCGGCCCAGCGCCACCTGCTGCGCCTCCGCGATGGGCGTCAGCAGCGGCACAATCGACGCGTCCACGTCCTTGCGGTTGTCCAGCACCTCCTTGTACAGCGCGGGCAGCCACGACTTGATGTCGGCGTAGAGCGCGTCCAGCTTGGCCACCGTCATGCCGGGCTCCTTGGCGCGCAGCAGCGCGTCGTAGGGCGACACGCCCGTCGCACCGGCACGCACGCGGCCCTCCTCGCGGCCGAGCTCCACCAGCTGCTGCAGCACCGGCAGCCACGACGCCACGTCGTTGTCGGCGCGGCACCGCACCCACAGCGGCTGCGCCAGCGCCACCAGCCGCGTCTTGCGCAGCAGCAGGTCCTCCGGCAGCTGCGCCTCCAGCGCGTGCAGGCGCGCCATCTCGCGCAGGTTCGCCGCGTCCACCTCGCCAAGCTCGTCGCGCACCGCCAGCGCCTCCTCCAGCAGCACCGCCACGCGCGGCGCCGTCTTCAGCTGGTGCAGCACCGCCTGCAGCTCCGCCAGCGCGTTCGCGCGCGCCTCGGCACCCTTCGCGGGCATCATCGTCTGCATGTCCCAGCGCGCCAGGGCCGCCAGGTGCTGCAGGTGGTGCAGCCGCAGGTGCAGCTGCTTCAGCTCCTCGTAGGCCTGCATCGTTGTGTGTGGGGTGTGGGGTGTGGTGTGGGGTAGGTGTGTGGTGCAGCGGCGAGCGTGCGAGGGGGCTGTGTCGCAGAGGAGCGAGAGGGAAAGAGAGAGAGAGGGAGGGAGTGGGGGTCTGTTGGGGGTGGTGGCGTACACACGTGTGCGTTCTTTCTGTGGGGGCGGTGGGGAGGCAGCAGGGGGAGGAGGGGAGGGAGAGGGGGAGTGGGGAGAGGGAGGAGTGCGCGGTGGCGGCTCTGTGCGCGTGTCCGAGTCCGTGCAGCCTGGTGGTTGTGCCCGAGAGGGGAGCGTGGCAAAAGGCGAGGGAGAGCCTGAAGGGCATGGGCGCCTCAACCGGTGCGTGTCCGCAAGAGTTCACACAACACCCGCTCATGTGCGTGCGGTTGCGTCTGCGTTTGCTTCGTCAGGGCGGTGGTGGCCACTGTCAGAAAACGAGTCGGGGAAGAGAAGAGAAGAGAAAAGAAGGGAACAACAGCCACACAGATGGGGAAGCAAGGGGGACGCGCAGCCGGCGCGGCGGGCGTGCGGGCGGCAGCGGCAGCGGCGAGACCCGGCGGGTGCTTGGAAGCACGGCCCTCTCACCCGCTCTCTCTCCAGCCGCGCGCGGTGGTCGTGTGTGGCGACGCACCACGCGGCCGGTGGTGGCGGGGGTAGGGGCACGGCTGCTGCTGCTGCTGGTGCTGGTGCTGGTGGTGCGCGCCGGCACGACTGCGCGTCGCAAACAACGTGAGGGAAAGAAAAGAAGAAGAAAGCAGGCGCGGAGACGGTGGGGGAGAGACGGCTCTCGTGGCACCGACACGCGCGATGTATATACGTAAGACAGTGGTGGGGGAGGGGGAGAGGGGAACAGAGCGGGTGTGCGTGGGTGTGTGTGAGTGAGTGCGTCCCACTCGCACGCCAAGACACAAGCACACACACACACACACACCCACGACCACGCGCGGGTGGGGATTCGTTAGGCGCGTGCCGGGGCGTGGCGCACGCGGTGTGGGGCAGGGGTGGCCCGCCGCAGCACGCGCAACACAAAGGAAAGAATAGACAATAACAAGAGCGAAAAGGGGGAGAAACAAGACGTATAGGGTGTGGCGTTGTGTGTGTGTGTGTGTGTGGAAAACAAGGCTGCGGGCACGTGGGTGCGCGTGTCGCTGGACGCACCGCACGCAGCGGGAGTGCCGAGGCGCCGCAAGCAAAGAAGAAAGAAAGAGAAAGAAGCTAAGCGTGTGTTAGGGGGTTTACGGAATCGAGCGCACGACGGCGGGGGAGGGGGCTGTGCTGTGCTGCGCTGCGGCGTGGTGGCCGCGGTGTGCGGTGGGGCGTCGCAACCGCTGCCGGGGGTGTCGGAGCACCAGGGGGAGGGGCAGCGCGCACAAGGCACACACAAACACACAAACACAATCAGACACACAGGCACAGGCACAACGGGAGAGAGGCGCGGGCACCAGCACCGGCACCAGCGGCTGCGACGGAGCGCAAGCTGGCGGGCATGGTAGCAGCAGCAGCGGCAGCGGCGGTGGTCCTCACCACCACACGCACGCACGCTCAGCAGTCCTCGCTGCGCAGGTAGCGGCGCTCCAGGTGCTCGCGCAGGTGGCGCCGCGTTGGAGCGGCTCGCCGGTGGCCTTGACCAGCAGCTCGTCCCGTCTCGTGCAGGCAGCCCTTGTCCCAGATCAGCTCCTTCTGCTTGGCCAGGATGGGGTCCGAGGTGGCCGGTGCGGATGCAACTGCGTCACGACGTCGTCGCCCAGCTGCTGCCGGATCGTCGCCATGAGCTGCGCCGCGCCGATGGCGCCGATGGAGTAGGCGGGGAAGCTTTGCCCACCCGCCGGCGGGCCCAGTGGATGTCCTGCAGGCAGCCACCGTCGTCGCGGCCCAGCGTCTCCAGGCCCACGTACTGCTTCATCTTGTCGTTCCACACGCGCGGCACGTCGGCCGCCTCCAGCCGGCCGTCGATCAGGTCGCGCTCGATCTCGTAGCGCAGGATGACGTGCAGCGGGTTGCCCAGCTCGTCCGCCAGCGTGCGGATCAGGCTCGGCTTCACCAGCTGGTTGATCTTGCGCACGTTGTCCACCGTCAGGCCCGGGGCTGCGCACTCAGGTGCTGCACCAGCAGCGGGCGTCACGCACTCCGCGAAGGCGGCGGACTTGCCGATCATCCGCTCCGCCAGCAGCGACTGCGTCTCGTGGATGCCGCCGGAGCGCGCCCTCGCACACCGGCTGCCCCAGCAGCTCGCGCCGGCCCGCAGTTTCTGCTCGTACTTTGGCGTGGCCCACCTCGTGGATGGTGGCCAGCATGCACTTGGTGTAGTTGTCCGGCGTCCAGTAGTAGGTCATGCGCACGTCCTCCTTCACCATCCCGCCAAAGGGGTGCGGCGCCTTGTCGTAGCGGCCCGCGTCCCAGTCGTACTTCCACAGGTCCGTCATCAGCTGCCGGCCCAGCGCCACCTGCTGCGCCTCCCGCGATGGGCGTCAGCAGCGGCACAATCGACGCGTCCACGTCCTTGCGGTTGTCCAGCACCTCCTTGTACAGCGCGGGCAGCCACGACTTGATGTCGGCGTAGAGCGCGTCCAGCTTGGCCACCGTCATGCCGGGCTCCTTGGCGCGCAGCAGCGCGTCGTAGGGCGACACGCCCGTCGCACCGGCACGCACGCGGCCCTCCTCCTCGCGGCCGAGCTCCACCAGCTGCTGCAGCACCGGCAGCCACGACGCCACGTCGTTGTCGGCGCGGCACCGCACCCACAGCGGCTGCGCCAGCGCCACCAGCCGCGTCTTGCGCAGCAGCAGGTCCTCCGGCAGCCTGCGCCTCCAGCGCGTGCAGGCCGCGCCATCTCGCGCAGGTTCGCCGCGTCCACCTCGCCAAGCTCGTCGCGCACCGCCAGCGCCTCCTCCAGCAGCACCGCCACGCGCGGCGCCCGTCTTCAGCTGGTGCAGCACCGCCTGCAGCTCCGCCAGCGCGTTCGCGCGCGCCTCGGCACCCTTCGCGGGCATCATCGTCTGCATGTCCCAGCGCGCCAGGGCCGCCAGGTGCTGCAGGTGGTGCAGCCGCAGGTGCAGCTGCTTCAGCTCCTCGTAGGCCTGCATCGTTGTGGTTGTGTGGTGTGTGGGGTGTTGTGTGGGGTAGGCGTGTGTTGCAGCGGCGAGCGTGCGAGGGGGCTGTGTCGCAGAGGAGCGAGAGAGAGAGAGAGAGTGGGGAGGGAGTGGGGATTTGTTGGGGGTGGTGGCGTACACTCGTGTGCGTTCTTTCTGTGGGGGCGGTGGGGAGGCAGCAGGGGGAGGAGGGGAGGGAGAGAGGGGAGTGGGGAGAGGGAGGAGTGCGCGGTGCGTGGCTCTGTGCGCGTGTCCGTGTCCGTGGCCGCGTGGTTGTGTGCGCGGAGAGTGGAGAGTGGGACGTGGGGCAAGGGGAGAAGCCTGCAGGGGGCATGGTGCGCGCGCGTCGATGCGTGTCCGCGGGAGTTCACACAACACCCGCTCATGTGCGTGCGGTTGCGTGTGCCTGTCGTGAACTAAAAAAAAAAACGTTAGTTTGATAGTTTTCTTTTTGCTCGATATAAATTTACTGGATAAAGTGAGGGGGATAATTAAGGTAGTATTGCGCACCACGCCTTAGCGGCGATCGCTTGTGCAGGGCAGAACATAAGAGGTCCGCGAGGGGCGTGGTGACAAGCAAGAGAAGAAGAAAAAAAAACAAGAAGAACGTTAAAGAAAGGGAAGAAAAAGAACAGAGGCGAGGTGCCACAAGCGCAGGAGAGCCTCCAAGCAGCGCTGTATTTCTCGTAGGTGGTCCCCACGCGGCGAGTGAAAAGAGAGAGACATGGTGCGGCTGACGGGGCCATGTTTTTTGCGCTTTTCGCATTGCCGGAAAAGATAAGAGAGAGAGGGGGTAAGTTAAGGCATAAGGAAAAAAAGAAAAAATAAACGAAGGAGAGGGATGTGGGAAGTCTACGGCTTAGCCTGCTGCTCCACCTCCTGCGTTCCCTCGCTCTGCGGCGCAGCAGAGGGGGAGAGTGTTGCGATGCGACGCCGCACCTCTCGCACGACGGTGTTGCCGCTCAAGAAGGCCGCGTCAACGTCCTCGGTGGAAGTGAGCAGCTGCAGAGTGTACCCCGTCTGAGCAGGACAGTCGCCAGCCTGTTCCCCACCAGTGACCGCGGCAGCAGCGTTCATGTCTTCGGCGTACGCCGTCACGTCCCGCAGCAAGTCTGTCAGCTCCGCGTAGGCCGCGAAGGCGGACGACAACAGAGGAGTGCCGTCGAGTGTGGCTTGCATACGCGTCGCAACATCCCGCACGCACTGCGGCAACCACTTCGTGTCCCCACACGGCGCCATCCACTGAAGACGGACGCGGCAGACGTGAAGGGCGGCACGAAGCAGCATGCATCGGCTGACGGCGTCCATCGAGATGAAGGCGCTCAGTTCCGCCAGGGAGAGAAGGGACGAGAGCAGCGGCGACATCACGGCCGCAAGGGGCAGCTGAGCGTCTTCTCGTGTTTCTTGCAGACCCACGAGGGCCTGCAGCAGCAACACTGTTGCCTGCATCGACTCACGCAGGAGATCATCTTTGCTGGCGAGCAGGTGGAGACGGCCCACTGCGTCAGCGTCGAGGTCCTCCGACTTCTCCACAGCGTTGGTTGGCGCGCCGACGCAGGCGAAGACGAGGGCGGCGTGACGCAGACCACGCAGTCGCAGCGTCGTCAGCAGCAGCAAGAGTAGCGCAGACGGGAAGGACGGCGGCACGGCACCGTCCGCCTGCGCCTGTTCGTGCGCCTCATAAATGCCGTTGACAACACCGCACACCTTCACGGCGCCAGCGCGTATGGCGTGCAGATGGGCGTGCCATGTTGGGAGTGGAGCCACAGCCGCGTCTCCTTCCGTCATGTCTGCTGCGGTGGCGGAGATGCACTGCGCGTGCAGGATATCAGAGTGTAGCTGACACCTGTACTCGATGAGGCTCAGCGTCCACGTCGCGGCACCCTTCGACTGTGGCAGACTGCTTGGCAGCGTCGACGAGCGGCGGTAGCGACGCAACTCTTCGGTCACCATCTCCAGCACCTCGCTGAGCGTTGCCCCAGCTATTTTCTGTCGCAGTGCCATGCACCGTCGCACCCACCGCGTCTGCTGCTGCAGAAATGAGGTGCGCGACCAGGCAACCACCTCCCCCTGCGTCCCGTGCGAAGAGGGCGTGCGTGCGTCACTGAAGTCGTCTGCGAGTCTGCGCGGGGGTTCTTCCGTCCGCACCTGGCGCGGTGCACTGCGCGGTTTCTTCACCGGTGCAGAGGGCGGAGCTGCGATGGCCGTCTCGGTGCTGCGGTCCGGTGGCGTGTGCCAGTCGGCCCCTGCGGGGTTCGGCACAACCGGTGCTGCCCGCAAGTTAAGCGTGTTCGCCTTGTAGTGGGCAAACAGCACTTCAACATTGGTGTGCAGAAAGTAGTGCGACTCCAGCGGGGACGAGAGGGCGGGGGTGATGGGGCGTAAACCCTCGCCGGCAGCGTCAAGCCCCAGAACCTGCACGTTCCACCCAAAGAGCGCAGACCGCAGCTGAGGATCAAGAGGGGCGACCGTCAGCATCACGTCGTGCCACGTCACGGCCCCCCGCACGGTACAGAAGGGCAGCCCGCTGCGCGTCGCGGCGGAGATGTGGAGCAGCAGCAGACGTGTGTGCAGCAGCGGGACTCTGCGCACCGCGAAGATGCAAACTCCGGCGTGCTGAAGGCCGTCGACGCGCGACACCGTCACCTGATACGCGTAGCCGTCCACCACGTTGAAGAGTACGGCGGTGGGCTTCGGAGGGAGGAGGCGCAGCAGTGGTGTGGGCGACGACGCGGTGGCGTGTTGCGGTTTTGTTTCCTCTGCGCTCTTTTCTGGAGCCGCGCCGCAGCGGTCGGCGAGTTGCTGAAGCCGTGGCATCGCGGAAGGGGGAGAAAACAGATGCGCCGTGCTGCCGATCTAATGGAAGAAGGAAGAAGGGAGCTGATAAAGGCGAAGGAGAAAGAAGGAGAGAGAGCGACGACGGGACAGAGCGGTAGGCCGAAGAGCAGTTGTGGATGTCTGCGACGGGTGGAGGTTGAAGAGGCGTGTCGGCGCGTCTGAGTGCGTAAATGCGTGTATGGTCTGTGTGTGTGCGTTTATGTGCTAATTATGTCTGAGTGTCCTCTCGGTCGTTGTGTGTGTCTCCCCGTGTACGCCACGGAGGCTGCGAGAGCGGAGTGACCGGTGAAAACACAGGAAAAATATCTGAAGATAGACAATCTTTTTTGCGTATTTTCTGAGTTTCTATCAGAGTTGAGTGGTGAGCAGCTCGGTGACGCCGCGCGCCTCTTTTACGCGGTCGTCTGTGATCTGTTGGATCTGTTTTTAAGCGGTTGGAGGTGTGCGGTGACGAGGTAGACTCGAGAGAGAGAGAGAGGGCGGTTGTGCTTCGGGTGTGTGCTTCTATTTCGAGAACGATCTATTTGCGGATTCTGTGTGGGGGAGAAAAGGAAAATGAAACGTACGTGTCTTGTGCGGTGCTGTGGGACGTAACGGAAGAAAAAAAGCAAAGATCGAGGAAAGAGAAAAGGTTGGTCATTGTTGAGGCTCTTTGTTTGTCGCTGCAGCAAGCAAGGATAGATGGGTGCGCCTTCATTCGAACATATCCACACACATGAATATTTTATTGTGTCGCAGGTGTTGCACCACCTGCACGGCGACATCGAGGAATGACACAACAGGACTCTTTCATTTGTGTTTTATTGTCTCGTTGGTGTGGTACTGAGTAGCGGCGAGTTAAGTTTGCGCCGTCGCACCTTCTACTATGGGCAGTTAAAGCGGGTTCGTTGGGTGCCAGCAGCAGCGGAGGGGTTCCTCATTGAAGGAGGGAGGACACGGGAAGGCAAAAAATGCATAGAGGGGGAAAAAGAAATGGCGCGTACATGTCTCTGCAAACAGAGCAGAGGCGTGTAGGGAGAGGGAGAACGGCCCCCGCTCAGCTTTCTCAGTGCAGCACCACGGAGTTCTCCAGTAGGTAGTCGATGAGCAACTGCGGAAAAACCAGTCGGAAGACGGACAGCGGCATCGAGGCAACAGTGTCCTCCGTGGAGAGCAGCTCCAGCGAGCGCGGTGCCGCACTGCTGCGAAGCGGTTCGCTCATCATGTAGCGCACCACCATCTGCTCCACGTGCGGCTTCACAATCTCCTGCGCCGTGAGGCCGTAGAGAGGGGACTCGAGCTGCACGCTCAGGCGCATCTCGTCGACATCCTGCTCGCCAACGAGTCCGTCCAGCGCCACCGGAGCGGCAAACACGGCACCGGAGTGTGTCGTCAGCGGCGGCGCGATGCTGAGAATGCGCAGGTGCGACGACCGCAGCGCCTCCTGCTCCATCAGCCGCCGCGTTTCGACGTCGTCGTGGTGCAGTGCGTAGTGACCGCTGAAGGGAGTCACCGCGTGGGCGGTCTCCACGCTGTGCAAGAGGCTGTGGCCGTGTGTGTCGCGCCACGCCTTCTCCACCTCCAACGCAGGGGCGGTGCTTTCGATGAGGGCGGCACGTGCGGCCGACTGCTGGCGACGCTTGCGCTGCGGCTTCCCGCTGTTTAAGCTTGCTGACGCCTCCTCCGCTAGCACCACCTCGCCCAGCAGCAACACTGTTGCCTCTGTCATTCCGGTAGAAGGGCCGTTGCCGCCGCCGCCGCTGGTGTCATCGCTGCTGCCACTGCTTTTTGCCCCGACACGCTGCGGCCCACGCAGGAGCAGTCCGTGCAGCACCTCCGCCCCTTCATCCTCCTCCGTCTGTGACGCATTGCTAGCACGTGCAGGACTGTCGCCACCGGAGTGAGATCGACTGCGCTTGCGTCCAGCTGCTGCTGCTGGAAGTGTTGCTGGAGGCGGTTTCGCGTTCTCTTGCCACTGTGAGCGCCGCCACTGCAGCAACGCCGTGTCTGTTGCGTCCATGCAGCGCTGGTCAATCACCTGCACCATTTCTGCGCAGTTCTCCGTCACGTGGCGCCGCCCCTCCCAGGTCGTCTCGCCCTCGTAGCCGACCCACTCCACGGCGTACTCGACGGCGCCGTCGGTGTCGCTGATGCGGCGGTCGGTGATGGCGGCCACGGCGTGGTAGGACATGGCAAACGGGGAGAAGAAGGCGGGAATGTGGCACCTCAATGTGTGTGTGTTTGTTTGTGTGTGAATGATCCACACGCTCTTCGCTACGTCATCAAAGAGAACAGAAAAAGAGAAAGATAAAGAAGAAGGGACAAGAGTGCGATACGATGGAGCGGCTCGCATTGTGAACGAGAGAGGAACGACATCTGCTCTGCACTTGTAAACCGGCACGGCACTACAAGGACAACCGTCAAATACACCAAAGAAGTTCGGCCCCTTTTTCCTCTCCCGTGCGCAGTGCTTTGGTTTAGGACCTAGCTTCACACACACGCCAGCGGTGTGGCCCGCCTTCGTCGTGCGGCGCTCTCCCGCAGCTGCCAACCCGAGCGGCCACAGTACACCTCACCGCAGCCCGTTTCGCCCTTTCTACTAATCTATTGCTGATATTTTGTTTGCCTTCTTTCGAGGATGTGACCCACGCCTAATTAAAGAAAAAGAACAAGAGAAATAAAGATTGTAAACGTGACGACTAATGAACACCAACGACGAAGAAACCAGACAGAAATAAAGAAACAATCCTCTCCACAACAGTGAAGGGTACTGAGGCCGCTGCAGCGGAGAACGGGCCTTCTCTCGCCTTTGCCCTCCTCACACCGCTGTCCGTACGCCTTCTCACACCCGCACTCGATAAAAAAAAAAAAAACAATGGCCACCAACAACACAGACGCCTTCCCTCTTTCTACTCAGCAATCAACAACAACAAAGGAGATGGACGAGACGCACGAGGCAACCTTGCCTGGCTCGTCAGCCCTCCTACAACAGCTCCACCTTCGCCCCAAGCTTCTCAAAGAGCCCCTTGAGCTTCTCGGCGTCGTCCTTGCTCATGTTCGTCATCACCAGGCCAGGGCACTTCTCCACTGCCTTCTTCGCGTCTGCAATGCTGAGGTTCGTGACGGTGCGCAGCTCCTTAATGAGCTTAATCTTAATCTCCGGCGCAAAATTCTCGAGCTTCACGTCGTACGTCAACTTTTCCACCTTCTTCTTCTCCGCCTTCGGCGCCTCCGCGGCGGCGTCAGCGGCAGGGGCGGCAGCCGCAGCAGCAGCCACCGGAGCCATGACCACCGCACCACCACCGCCACCACCGCCGAGGCCCTTCAGCAGCGCCTTCTCGTAAAAGTCGTCGCTGTGGCCCAGCTTCTTGAAGATGAGCCGCTGCAGGTCGGAGACTTCCTTCAGTGTCAGCTGGGCGTAGGTGGCGGCCAGCTCGTCCAGCTTCGCGCTGTTGGCAGGGGTGGTGGCGCAGCAGCGGTGAGGGGCGGCGCAGCGCGCCATAACACCGCTCGCGACGAGAACACGGCGCATTTTCCTTTACCGGGTGTTTTGTGGTAATGATTGTGTTGAACACTTGTCAATCACAAGTGGGGGCTTAAAGAGGTGAGTGAGCGGGGTGGGATGGCGCTACGGCAACTACTATTACTACTACGCGGACCAATATGGTGATTTGCTGGATAAAAATGAATGAGAGAAAGAGAGAGGGAGAGGAATTCAGTTGAAGTCAGGTCACTACAATGCGTGGCGTTTGCTTGAATGAGGCTGGGAAAAAAAAAAAGAAACACGATGAGCGCTGCGTGCTGCGACCCTGACCTGGTCCATCGTTGCCCCGCACTAAAGACACTTGCCACTTTCACCATTTTGTTCTCCATTTCTCCTCGGTGTACCGTACCTCTAACAGAAAATAACAACAACAGCAATAACAGCAAAAAACAGAGGGATGCGATGCATTTATGCGCTGCTCAGCGGTGACGACGGCCTCCACGCGACGTACGGCGGTGGCGGCGGCACGGCGCGGAACTCCTCGTAGAAGCCCGGTGCCCAGCTCAGCAGGTGTGTGTAGAAGGTGTAGCTGCCGACGTCGCCCTCCTTCTTCAGCCGCTTCGTGTAGCAGCGCTCAATGATGTCTTCTGAAATACTCAGCTGGTGGCCGTTGAGCAGCTTCTGCTGCTGCAGCGTGCGGAGGACATCGGCCTGGATCATCGAGGTGGCCTGCACCAGGTAGTCAACAGAGACGCAGTGTCCTTCTTCCATCGCACGCGCCGTGGCCATCGTCACGGCGTCGGCCCAGTAGCTGAGGTACAGCTTCTCGCCCAGGTCGCTGAGGGGCTTCTCTGGCGTGCCAACCTTCCCCTCCCTCCTCGACAGCTCGTAGCTGAGCTCGATGAGGAAGCGGCCAATACCGCGGCTCTGGTACTGCGGCAGCACAAGGATGCAGGACAGGTTGTACGGCTCGGGTGTTTGCTTCTCCTTGCTGAAGTAGCCCAGCACCTGCAGCCCGTGCGTCTCCACAGAGCACAACACATAAAAGAGGAACGGTGTCATGTCGTGGTCGAGTGCCTTGTGTTCGAGGAAGAGCTTCGAGAGGAGGGCGAGGTGTTCGCAGAAGGTGGGCTCCAGCGAGCCGTCCAGCTCCAGCACCACGAGGCGGCGCACCGGGTCGCGGTAAATCTCGTTGCCGGGAGGGTGTCGCCGGCAGTCCTGCTGGAGGTGCCGCACAACTGCCCCGTTGTCCATAAAAGGACGCAGACAGAAGGGGCAGATGTGAAGCGAGAAGGAGCGGGTGGCGATGGGGTACTGACGGGTGGCACCGCCACCGCTGCTGCTGATGCCTCGGTTTCCTCCTCCACTACTACCACCAGCTGCAGAGCTGTGGATGCTGCTGCTGCTGTTTGACACACCGCCACGCTCACTGCCACCGGATGCCGCTGCTGTCGCGATGGACGACACCAGCTCCAGCTCCGTGCTGCCCGTAACGCACTGCGAGGCGGCAGCCAGTCGCTGCTGCACCTCCGGCCGGGCGAGGTGATAGGGGCTAAAGTACCACGTCTCCACCTCATACGGACCCATGCAGATGGAAAAGATGTTCTTGGTGCGGGAGAAGAAGGCGCTGTCGCGACGCGCACGCGTTTTCGACACCTTCACGAGGTGCGCCTGTGCACCGCCGCCTTTGGCGTTGGCAGCCGCTGCCTCTGCCGAGATCGGCACGCCGTCCACCGCCAGCACCGTCGTCTCCGCGCTCGGCTGCTGCTCGGCGGTGCTGCTCTGCCGCCGTGTCTTAATGCCGCTGGGAGCCTGTTGCTGGTAGGTGGTCTTGCTGCCGTGTTGGGCACGTCCCTGGTGGCGCTCCTTGATGTCGCTGGCGGGGAGCCACTGATCGAGGCGGCTGTCTTGCTCCACGTATCGGATGTAGTACAGGAAGGCACCGCTGACAGAGTCCTCGGCCACCTCCAGCACGACGGCGGCGTGGAAGGTGCCGTTGAGCAGCGCGTACACCTTCTGCTTCTCCTCGTACGCTGGTTGGCCGCTGTGAGACATGGTGCCCACTATCTCCTCTCTTCGCTCCTCTCTCCCGTAATGGGTGTTGTGTGTGTGTGTGGTGGTGGGAGCAGCAAAAGCAGACGACCACGCTCGGTGAGACGGCGTGTGTGTGCTTCCTGATGAGTGGCGTAGGGTGGCCGCCGTGCTGCCACGGTCGCACAGGGAGAAAATCAACAAAAACATGAGAGGAAGGGAAAGATAACAGAGAGGCAGGCAGAAGTGGGAGGGGAGAGAAAGATGCACAGCAGGTGCCAGGGTGAAAGGAAAAAAAAGTCGACGACGACGGCGGTTATTGGTGACACACGGTGGCCCTCCTGTCTGACGCGTCCCTCATTGTCATACGTTGCCGTCCCACCGGCATTGGTCAGGATAGAGGTCCGCGTGTGCGCCATCCATCAACAGGAAATCATGAGGAGCCGGCGCAGGTGGCGTGCAGCTGCATTCCTGTGCGCACAGCGTCACTGCGCTACGCGGCATCACACACCCACCTGTCTCAATACGTCTCTTTCTCTCTCTCTTTAAGGTTCAACAGGCGGCTAAGCATCTCTCTTAAAGAAAGCAAAAGAAAAAAAAAAACACAGGACGAGAAAAATTTCTTTATGTTCAACGGTCTCGCGCCGTAGGTCAACCTGCCTCTTGTGTCATGGACATTGCGTGCTCACCAGGCAAAGGACGGGCGTGCACCCAACAGGCTACTAAAAAGAGAGAAAAGAAACAAATCGAAAAAAAAAAAAGAGATGCCTCACCTACAAGTACATGGCCCTTCGCGGTGCACAGGCGCGCAGCACAGACAAGAGTAGAATGCGCTCTGTTGTCGCTTCCAGGGGCTAAGACAACAGAGGGCCGCGTTAAAGCACGGAAGCGAAGAAGAAAGGGATTTTGCAAAGCGAGAAAGAGGAGGAGGGGAAGTGACATTGGTACATTTAAAAAGGCTCCTTCCCTCCTCACCACTCCCGTACACCCCGATACACACACACAAACACAATCAATCATACAAACTTAAAAAGAAGACGCGTCGACGGCGCACATCACTTCGGCGTATAGGCGGTGATGGCGTTCATCACGGCGAGAAATTGCGCGTTGTCGACGCGGGTGATGAGTTCGCAGTTGCGCCACCGCCCGCGCTTCGCCATCGACTGCTCCGTGCCGTACCAGTCCAGGCACGTCTGCCCCTCGCGTGTTGCTGCCGTGCATCTCGATGCTGCAGTACGTGAGGAAACGGTCCTTCACGCTCTCGGGGTGCAGCGCCGTCACCATCGCTACGGCATCGGGAATGACGCACGTGTCGTCCTGCGTGGCTTCAGCGTCGCCGGTGTCGGCCTTCGTGCCGTCGGGCTTCGGCCGCGTGAAGCTCTCGAGACGCTGGAACACCTTCTCAATGAAGGTCTGGATTGCGTTCTTGTCCTCTGCGGCCCCGTTGCGACCCACCCAGGTGTCGTAGAAGCTCCACGTCATGGGGCAGTCCACCGTCACCTCCCACGAGACGAGGCGGACGGGCCGCATGTGGCGCTGGTTGAAGACAACGAAGGCGGCCTCGGGGTCGCAGTGGATGTTGAACTCCGCCGTCATGTTCGAGTTGCCCTTCGCCTCGCTGGCACCGCCCATGATGATGATGGCCGGCTCCGTCTCGCTGCCGAGCACGTCAAAGACACCAGGGGCAATGCGCATGGCGAGCGCGGCGTTCGTGAGGGGGCCGAGGCAAACGAGCTGGTAGACGGTGTCCGCGTCGGGCTTGGCCTCGCGCAGAATATCCACCATGGCGAGTGCGGCGTGGGTGCGGGACTGCTGCGCGACGCGCGGCGAGGGAGGGAAGTCGGCGTCGCCGAAGCCGTCCTTGCCGAAGCCACCCCACTGCACCGTCTCGCAGTCCACCACCAGAGGCGCCTCCGCTCCCTTGTAGAAGGGGATGTCGCGCTCGAAGACGTCGAGCATCTTGCCGATGTTCTCCATCCCCTGGTCGGGGTTGACGTTCCCCCAGACAGCGGTGATCGCGATGATGTCAGTGTTCGGGTCGACCAGCGCGGCCATGATGCCGATGGCGTCATCGCCACCGCAGTCCGTGTCGATGATGATCTTTCGGCGCGGCATTACTAGAAGGGAGGTGGAGCGACACGATGGGGCTGCAACTTGCCAATGACTTCGTGTAGGCGTCCTTAGAACTCTCTCTTTCTCTCTCTGTGCGCGGGTGTGTGTAGAGTTGCCTCGCTGCTGCACGGCGTCTGCCACACGCACGCAAGTAACAGGCGGGGTGTTCAACGAAAACGGTTGAATGAGGAGAGGCGCAGTGAGCTGAGGTCCCGAGTGGGAAGACCAGCGCGTCTCTGAGTGCGTATTTGTGCGTGTGTTTGTGGACGACGTGCAAGGAGTCGCCGTTCTGCGCGCTGACTTGCTACTATTTTCCTTGCAATGCACGAGTGGCGGTAGGAAGACGGAGGAGAAGAGGGAAGAGAAACAAAGCGGATCGTGAGAGGCAACACAGAGGGTCAGTGGCCGAGGGGCCGTGAAAGCATTCGGCAGCTTCAACTCCCAAACAATATCAGCAATGGCAGAAAGAGAGTGGGAGAGCTCCGCTTTTGTTTTATTGATTTTTCTAGTATTCTCCCCGCTTGAGCGTCCTCTGTGCGCGGGAGAAGCTGTTGCGCGTAAAGGCGGCGGAGGTGCGGCTACTTCCTCGACTCTGCTCGACCTTGTCCAAAGCGGCACAACTTCACTTCATCGCACCACTTAATTTGTCTATTGGTGCGCTCATCTGATAGCTGGTGATTATTATATATATTCTATTTGAGGGCATCTAAGAAGTTGGCCAGTAGAGGCGGTGTATCTATGTCGGCGTCTATTCGTTACCGGCGCGTGGCCGCTCTTCCGCTGTGCTGGGCTAAACAGCGCACTCTCCTCCAGTAAATAATTAAAAAAAGGTTTTACTTCGCGTCGGGGAGTCCGTGGTAGCGGTAGTGGCTGTACTGCCGCTGCGGGTCGAAATTCCCGCTGTATCGCTGCAGGAGGTAGCTGTTGGTGCTCGCCGCTGCCGCTGCTGCTGCTGCCGCTGAGGTTCTCCCCTCGTTCCTCGTGCCCGACCGCCGCACACGACCACCGGCAGACGCAGCGCGGCCACCAGCCACGGCGCCACCGCGGCGTGCTGCAGCAACTTGCTCCATCAAGACCTCATACGCACTTTTGCGAAAAGCCGGCGGCAGTGCTGGAGAGGCCGCCGCCGCACCGGCGGTGTGTGTAGGGCCCTTCGACGTCCCTGCTGGTGCACCTGGCGCGTTCAGCAGCTGCTGTGCCGAGATGGCAAAATCTCGTTCGGCGTGTGCGCCGACGTGATTGATGCGCTCCACCGCGTCCAGCACGGCGTGGCGGCGCTGCTCCGCCTCCGTCTCCCCTTGCCGCGCATACGCAGCCGACTGCGTCACGGTGAAGGCGGTGCTGTTCTCGTTGCGCAGGAGGCCAACATCGTGCCGGCCAACGTGCTGCAGACTCTGCGCGACGTTTGCCATGAGCGTGCCGACGTCGTAGTGGGAGAGGATGAAGAGGCGGCACACCTCGTCCCGCACGCGCTCCTCCACCTCGAGGTAGCGGGTGGCCTCCATGTTGGGCACCGGGCGGCGCACGTCGCTCTCGAGGGCGAGCCACGTCTCCAGCGAGATGGGCTGCACAGCGGGTGGTGGCGGCGGGGCAGCAGCAGCAGCAGCAGCAGAGGGCAGAGGATCGCTCGTTGGGAGAGGGGGGAGAGTTGGAGCTGCTGGTGCTGGTGCTGGTGCTGGTGCGGTGGTGGCTGCTGGTGGTGGAGGAAGCAGCGGTGCGGGGAGAGAAGCAGGCACAGCAGCAGCAGCAGCTGGTGGGGGCGGAGGTACAGCTGCAGCTGGAGGCGGTGGCAGGGGTACAGCTGCAGCGGGCGGTGGCAGGGGCACAGCTGCAGCAGGGGGTGGTGGTGGTGGTACAGCTGCAGCAGGTGGGGGAGGCAAAGGAACTGCAGCTGCGGGTGGGGGTGGCAGAGGAACCGCAGCTGCGGGCGGCGGTGGTGGCACTGCTGCCGGTGGGGGGAGAGGCGGGACAAGCATTTTATCTATGTATGCGG
>AODS02000185.1:0-14857 GCA_000331325.2 Crithidia fasciculata
GCTCCTCGTAGTACGACGACGAGCTGCCGGCATCAAACACACCGCTGCTGCTCCTGCCGCCGTCACTGCTGCCGCGCGGTGTCGCAGTGGGCAGGCGGAGGGAAAGAAGGATGTCAGCTGGGAGGTGGGAAGCAGCAGAAGGGTCAGCCAGTCGGGGTGAACCAAAGCTCACTGTCTCCACCTCGTCGCCGTCGGACGGGGCAGGCGTGTCAGCCGCGGCTCCCCACTGCGGGGACGGAGAGGGAGAGGGGAAGGGACGTGCGCAGCCCTGCTCCTCGGGGGTGCTGTAGTGCGTGTACATGCCCAGCAGCAAACTCAGGAGAGTGGACTTGCCGTGACCACTTGGACCCACCAGGCACACCAGCCGCCCACGCATGTTTCTACGCGTCGGCGCCGGCGTGGACGGCGACTGTGCGTTGGGGGTGTCGAGCCACTCCTCGGATTGCAGCGCAAACGTGCACGTGATGGGTTTGGGAAAGACAGGCACAGTGGGGGCGGTGGGGTAATAAAACTGGAGATTCTGCACCGACACGGCGTGCACCGTCGCGCTCACCAGCGCCGCCGCAGCCGCAGCCGCAGCAGCCTCCGTGTCCTTCTTCGCCCCACGACTCCCAGTCGCGGTAACCTCATCCGAGGAGGAAGAGGTGGACGACGAGTCGAAGTTGGCCGAGTCCGCGAAGGAGCCGCTGGTGGATGGGAAGGCCGAGGACGCCTCCAGCCGACCGCCCTCAGGCGGCATGTCGCTGTAGTACGCCTCTGTCTGGTTGCCGTCGCTGACGCTGCCACCCACCACCCGAGCCGTGCCGGTCCACACGCAGAAAGAACCGACGTTCGTGCTGTTGGCGTGCGCCGACACGCCGTCAGCGAGGGAGGCGTGCGGGCGTTGAAGCGGTGCAGCTGCCGGCGTGCTGCGGTGGCGGCGCTTGTTGTCGTGCCGACAATGAACATGATGGCGCTGGTGGTGGCGCTTCGATCTGGTGAAGCGGTGATGCAGCAGAGCAAGACGTGCCTTGCCATCCAAGGCCCCGCCGGCGATCCCGGAAGGGCCACACGGGGCCGGAGCAGCGAAGCCTGCCCAGCAGAGGCCTTTGCGGAGCATGAAGAGCGCACCGTTGAACGCGAGCATCGGCGGGGAGTGGGCGAGCAGCCACGCCGCGACGACGGTGACGTTGCGCGAACACCGCGCAGCAAAGGACGGCGGCGCCGGCGGCGGTCGACGGAACGATTTACCCAAGGAAGGGTGGTGGCCCGCGCCGGGGCTCCCGCTGGGCTCGTACCACGCACTGCTGCGGCGCTGGCTGGCACTCAGCAGATCAGGAGACTCACCGGCGAGCAGCGCGCTCGACGGCGCATCGGCGTTCTCTTTCGATTCACTCCTTCCCCCTTCTCCTCCTCCTGCGGCGGCAGTGGCGGCGGCTGCTGTGGTGGCGGTGAGTGGTGAAGTTGCCGGTGTTGCTGGCGCCTCTTCGGGCAGGTTGAAGGGGAACTCCTTCATGTAGTCCATGGTGGCCGGCTCCCACAGACGCTGATCCAAGACGCGCTCCAGCACATTCGCCTTGTACGCATTCAGCAGCACCACCTCCGCCACACGCTGCGCGTCCGCGACGGCATCGACCATGTCCCCAACGCACCGCATCGCCTCGATCAGGCGGTTCGACAAACTCAGCGCGTCCACACCGGAGAAGGCCATCGAAGCGCCGTAGCTCGACACGACGGTGGGCAGCACCCAGTCCGCGAAGGTCGTGAGTGCGCCACCGAGAGCGGGAAGCATCTTCCCGTACAGCTGCTGCGGCACGACGAGCAGGCTACCGATCAGCGTCGTGGCCTCTGTCGCGCCGGATGCAGCGCCCATCATCCGCGTGTGGTCCGTCCACCACCGCATCAAACTTAGATCCGCCGCGTAGGGCCGCAGCTGCGGCAGCACGGCCACGATGTCAAGTCCGCGCAGCATCACGCCGCCCTGCCGCGCATTACTCTCCATGTTCTCCTCCACCTGTGCGTCGAGCTCGGCGGTGGCGGAGACGGTGCCGTCGAGGCCGTAGCCCCGCAGCCACGGCGGCAGCACCCCGCCGGTCTTCTGCGCCGTCTGCGTCCACGTCGTCACCCGCTTGCCGGCGTACTTCACACCAAAAGAAGCAGCGACAGTAACGCCAACGAGGAGGCGCGCGCGAAAGGGCAGTTGGCGCATTGCGTGCTGCACCGCGAAGAGTGACATGACAAGGCCACTCACATAGTTGTGCACGTGCACCTCCACGCCTTCGATATCATTCACGTAGTAGACGATCTGCTCAATCTCGTCGTAGGAGTGGAGATCGAAGAAGGCGAGGGGCATGCGGGTGAGAGCCTCGTACAGCTCCGCCTTGACGGTGTTGCGCCGCTGCGAGGCCGCGAGGGTGATGTACTCGTGCGTCGTCCTCGCCAGCACCGTGTTGACCGCGAGACGCACGCACTCAAAGCCGAAAAGAGCGAAGATGCGCGCGCCGACCGGGGTGCCAGCGTCGCCGCCGCCTCCACCACAACTCCCACCACCATTGCAGCAGCGGTCTGCCTGCGCAGAGGCGCGGTAGTAGGTGTCGAGGTTGGCGCTGATGGCTTCCCGTGACGCCTGCCCCAGCGCCGCCACGCGCGACGACAAGCTCGTCAGCATCGCGAGAATCGCAAAGGAGAAGATCTTGGTGGCGCTACCGGTGTACATGTAGCAAAAGAGACTCCGCACGCAGGCCAGCTCCATCAACCGACGGCGCCGCAGCAACGCCGCCAGTGCTGCTGTCAGCTCCGCCCAGCAGGCACGTGGGGAGGCGCCGCGCAGGGCGATCATGCAACGCGCTCTCTCCTTCTGCGGCGACAGCGGGGGCGTCGACGACGGGGAGAAGTCGATGGCGAGCGGGTTTGCTTTCGAAGGCCCCTGTCGCGGCACCGCGTCGCCGCGTGGAAACAGCGGTGGCGGTGGTGACGCGTTGCGTGAGCAGCAAACCGCAGCGTTGACAGTTGCACCCTCATGCGCGGTGTCCACCACACTCGCAACCTGCGGCAGCTGCAGCTGACGGTTCAGCGCTGCACCACCACCACCACCAACGCCACCGCCGCTACGCGCCGCCCACGCCGTCTCGTGATGTGTGCTCTCGCTGCTGGACTGCTCCGCGTGCGCCTGAGCAGAGCGCAAGGCGGCGTCGAAGAAGTCACCGCCGACCTCTATGCCGCGTTGGTAGACGGCACGCTGATACTCCTCCAACTCCTCCAGCGCCTCCGCACAGCGCTGCACGTCTTGATACACCACGACGGCCTCATACACCTCCCGGATCACCGCGAGATACCACGTCAACGCCATGCAGACGGTGCTGACTCGCCCGTCCGTGAAGCGGGGCGAGGCGGACGTCTGCGAGCTGGGGCTGGCCACGCAGTGCGCGGAGAAGGATGCAGCAGCGGTGTTGTGCAGCGGGGAGTCGACGTGTGTCTCAGACCCGTTCGACAAGGCCTCGTTCGACGCCTGCCGGCTGGGGTGCCCGATGCTGCGCCACAGGTGACGAAAGACGTGATCACGGCCCGTCCGGCTGCCCATGCCACTGCCGGCATCTCCGTTTTCCTCGTAGAGCTTCGCCAACTCCGCCGCGTTGCAGCCCAGCAGCAGCTGGCGAATCTCTGTGTAGTTCACAGAGTAGCGCACGGTGTCGGTCCAGAGCGCGTGTAGCACCTGCCAAGGTTGCGCGATCTCGTCCACCACCACAGCAGGGGATGGGTGGCGGAGAGAGGTGTTGGGCGACGCGAACGGTGGCGGCTGCGGGGGAGGAGAGGCGATCGCGCCGGTGCCGCCGCGGCAGCCGTGGCCGATGGTCTCCAGTGGCGACACAGCGTCCATCGAAGACACCATCGTTGCGTTTGTCGTCGATGTCGCGCTGTCGAGGCAGTCGTAGCTGCAGTGCATCACCGGGAAGGTGTGTTCGTCGGACAAGACCAACACCTTCTCTGCCCCGTGCGGCACACCGTCAGAGGTGGAGTGCGGGTGGGCACCATCGGACGTGCGGCTGGCCGGTGGACGTTCATCTTTCCCGTTTCGCTGGGCATCGCCGCTCGTGTTCTCCTCCGCGCTAAAGAAACGCCCGAGCTCGGCAGCCGTGGTTGGCACACCGGCGTGCTTCTGCGGCGCACGTCGCACGGCCCGCTCAATGAGAGCCCAGTAGCTGCACAGACGGTGCAGGGAGCGCGATGAGCCACGCGGGAGTCGCACCCACGACTGGCGCTGCCCACTTGCTTCCGAGGTGCCACGTGCGGTGTGCTCCCCGTGCACGCTCTCGTCGTCGTTGTCATTGTTGTTGTTGTTATCATCCGCCTCCTCGGCTTCTTCCTCGGCCTCAGCCGCTGCCTCTGCCTCCGCAAAGGCCTCCTCTGTTTGCCGCATCGCCTTGCGGTAGCGCAGGTAAAAGGACGTGGCCTGCACCGCCTCCAAGCTCAGAAAAATCACCGCCATATGCAGCACCAGCGGGGCATCGCGGGCTCCGGGCAGCATCCACGCACACGTGCGGGTGGTGATCAGCGAGGTGTAGTAGCGATGTGCGCGCCAGAAAGGGCCGCTGCTGCTGCCGCCGCACTGCCGGAAGCCGTCGTGCGGACACGACCACGCCTCATCCTCGAACGCAGCCTTTTTAATCCCCGCCGCCGTCGCGCTGCACACTTTTCGGTAGCCAGAGAGCGTGACGTCCCGGCAGGAGTAGTACATGATCCCGCACCACTCCATCAGCATGTTCGGGCGATCCGCGCCATCGTGGCTGAGCGGGTCGGAGCCGGGTGGCCGTTGCGGGAGGGAGAAGTGCGTGTCTGCTTCTCGTCGCGCAGCAGAAGCAGTGGAGGTGATCGCTGCTGACGGTGGCGCAGCGGGGCACGAGGATCGGTTGTACGGTTGAGAGGGAGAAGCACGGGAGGTCGAGGAGGTCAACGAAGAAGTTCCTCCATGTGCCTTGGCAGCAGCGGCACGGGTGGCGCTATCGCACGTCTGGAAAGGCGGCTCTACCGGCTGCGGTGCCTCCTTCTCCTTGCGACCGGTGAGAAAAGAAAAGCCGGACGTGGGGTACATGGCAGCTCACAGAGGCGCAAACCAAAACACAAGACAAGAACGAAAACAAAGAGAGAAAAAGAAAGCGAAGTGCCGTCCCGCTTTCTCTTTTTTGTTTATTTGTTTCTTGCGATGCTGCGTCTGCTTCTCTTCTATTGTTACTCGGAGAGTATGAAATAGATTTGCCAAACCGGCTGGAGGGATTTGCAAACGCCGCCACACGCGTCGAGGGAACTCACCGCTCCACGTACACAAAAAGAAAAAAAACTGGGCTGATCGCTCAGAGAGCGAAACAGGAAAGTGCCTGCGTAGCGTAAGGAGAAGAAAAGGGGGAAAAACAGAGAACGGAAGATGTATTCGTGCGTGCAGGTTTATACGTTGGCAGTGGAGACAAAGACTGGGATTGGGGGGAAAGAACAACAAGGAAGCAAAAAAAAACTCAGATTAAGAAGACGACGAAGGAGAAGGAAAGGGCGAGAGGAGAACGCAGCTTGCGGGCGTCAGAACGCCTGCAACAAAACTTCTTTTGTTTGAGAGAAAAAAAAAGTCCAAACCGGTTTTCTTCTCGCCTCTTAACTAGACAGATGAGAGAAGAGAGCCAACACGGGACACGACAAAGAAAAACAGGTAAGCAGTGAGAAAGTGCAGAAAAATTAGAGAAAATGTGGTGTGCGGTAGGGAGTCTTAGGAAGTGCACGCAGGGAGAGAGAAAAATTAAAGTAAAGGACAGAGTGAGATAACAAAAAAGAGCTTACAACACACACACACACAAACACACACTCGCTCGCTCTCTACCTGACGCGTCAGCTGTGCTGCGGAACTCCCTTAACAACGGCACCACACCAAGGCGAAAAGGGTAAATACAAGTGTGAAAAGAACTTCACGTTTTCTCTTCTTTTTTTTTCTCTCTACTCAGTAGTACTCGTTCAAATTCGCACTCGATAGCAGAGGAGGGAAGGGTCGACAAGTGTTGACGGCCGCTTCAGAAAATAAAAAAAACAATAATAGTAGTAATAATAATAGTAGTCGAAGAGTACAATGTATTTGTTGGGGTATGGAGGGTTATAGAGTTAAAGAGAGAGCGGTGTCAAACCGCTACACAAAAAGAGAGACTGGATTTTTTTTAGAAAGAGAGAAAAAGCCACCAGTCACGCGACAAATACTTGAGAGATAGCAGATCAGCTAGAGGGGACAACAAGAGAAGAGGGAAAAAGGAAAGGCCCCGAAAGTAACGGAGGGTCGCAACACACAAATACGCCTGCACGCAAATATAAAAAAGTCGCCAAGAGCAGCTGACGGCAGCTCTTCGTGTTGCACGCACCCCGCTACTACTGGTCGTTGCTGCAGCTGCAGGAAGTGGCCTCTCAAAATTGAGAGAAGACGAAATAGAAACACAGCGACGTGAAATACAAGAGTTTTGTTTTCTTTTTCTTTTATTCTTTGTTTTTTTTTCCACTTTTTCTAAGTGCGTGGCTGAGTGCGTAGCCGTATGTGCAGGTCGGCCACTGGCGTACGCGTTCGTGTATGTGGACCAGGCGATGGCACGGAAGAAAGAGAGAGAAGAGAGATGAGAGACAGGTAGAACAGAAGAAAGATGAATTTAAGAACAGAAAGATTTCGTGCTGGTGTGTATGCGGTAGAAACGAGGCTACCCGCTTTCTTTCAAGCTCGATCGACAACACCGGTCCACAGCTTCGGCACCTTGGCTAATAGACAGGCTTCTTTTCCTCCTTGTCAATATATCATATAGCCAGCTGCGTTGATTGAGCGGCGCGCACACTTGCGGGGCTTGACTGAAGCTGGCACTGCTCTTTTTCTCTCATTTTATTTCCTAGATCGAGGCAGGAAACTCCTACGACTCGCTGTACCCTTCCAGTAACGCTAGAGAGAAGCATCGAAACAACCACAAACAAAAAAGCAAAAGGTGTTCGGCCACGTCAAGGGTAAGGGGACAGGGCTACATGAAAGGGTAGTCGTCATCTTCGAAGAAGAGAAGATCCTCTTCCGCTGTCTTGGCTCGCTTGCGGTCGCCACCGACGCCGTCACCACCGCTACCGCCGCCACCGCCCAGCCCTCCATCCCCAACGCCCATCCCCCGTCCTCCACCGCCACTGCCGCCACCAGCACCACCAGCAGCCATAACACTACCACCACCAACACCGGTAACCATGCCACTCATCATACCACCGCTGTTGTCATCGCGGCCGCGACGGCGACCACCGCCATCGGACCAGTAAAAAGGCTGCACGTTGTCGGCAAAAGTTATATTCTCCTCGCACAGCGGCTCCCCCTCTGGAGTGGTGATCAGCGTCGCGATGTACTTGCCGTTCCGCTCCGTCCCGCAAACACTGTAGGCGACTCGCATGCTTTCCCTCACCTGCCGCTTCAGCGGTGGGCAGCGGCGGAGATCCCAGAGCACGGAGTGGGCGTGAAACACGACATCAGGTGTACTGCCTTGGCCACCACTCGACTCATCACAGCGCAGATAACCGCGCTGGTCTTCGGCGTCGTAGGTGCGCACACAGCCCGTGTAACGCACGAGCGTCGTCGGTGAAGCACCAGAGTCAGCGCCGCTGCCTTCGCCGGCTGTCGCGCCGTGCTCTGGAGAGGGAGCAGGGGGAGAAGCAACACTGCCGTCGTTGCCGCTGCTCGCGGGATGCGGCAGGTAGAAGTTGCTGTGCGGTGCAGCCTTACGCCCCACCACACCAGGAAAAAGCGGCGCAAACCAACTCTGCTCCACCGGCATCGCGAAGTGCGCCGCAGGAATACCGCGAATAAACTCCGCCCGCAGCAGACGCCCGTTGCCGCCGCGTCCGGCGTGGTTGCGGGTGACGACGAAGCTCATCTTCTCGCCCACCCGCACGCCGCCGCCGAAGCCCTGGTCCACCTGCAGCTGCAGCAGCTGGGCGGTGGTGGTCGTGAGAAGGTTGGCGGCTGCCTCGGCCTGTGCGAGCTCGTCGGCGGTGGTAGGGGGAACAGAAACGCGATCGCCCACATCTGTAGACTGTCCGGCAGCTGCGTGCATCAACTGGCCCATCGAGCTCGGAGACATCATGAGCGTGGTGGGCGAGGGTGCGAGGGCATCGCCCAGGATACCGCCCAGCTCCGATGCCGGTGCAAGCGTTGTGGTTTCAGGAGTATCATCAGCTGGAGGTGCGTCAGACACGGCTGCCAGTGGAGCTCCTCCGTCTGCGCTGCTGATGTTGCCGCCGTCCTCTGCGGCTGCGGTGCCTTCCTTCACTTCCTTCTCCTCCTCCTCCACCGCACTACCCACCACAGGAGCACCACCGTGGTAGATGCCCGCCACCGACGGCGGCAGCGGCATCCCGTTTCTCAGATAAAAGGCACGCAGCGCCAGCTTCGTAAAGGACAGGGCAATGCCGTCACTGATGAAGTACACGTCAGGGCCGCCGACATCGGGCGAGATGAAGCCGAAACCCTTCGGGTGTCGATACATGACGCACGATCCTTCGTACACACGATCGAGTCCTGGCGGCATCAAGGCGAGCTGCTCGGCTGCCGTGAGGGGGGCGTTGTGACCACCGGCTGCAGTGCTGAAAGGAAGGGGCGATGCTGCTGCAAGGGAGCCAGCAGTTGCGGCAGCAGCAGCGCCTGCACTGCCAACAAGATTGTTGACCTGTTGGCTCGTGTGGGACGCTGTCTGCGTCTCGGCGGTGGCAGCAGCGCCGCCGTGCAGCTCCGCCTCTCCGGCCGCCACGCCGTCCCCTTCTTCGGCCCGCCCAGTGCGCACGCCCTCCTCGCCACTGCGAATGCGGTGCAGCGGGTCGCCGTCAACGCCACCGCTGCTCGCTGCTGTGCCGTCCACGGCCTCGGTGGCAGATCCGGCCTCTACCGCGGCGACGAGACGGGCGTAGCGTGTAGCCGCCTTCACGGCGTCGTCCTCGTCGTCCATCTGCATCGCAAACTCAACGCTGGTGCTGCTGCTGCTGCTCGGTCCATCGCCCGGTGCACGGGTCTCTCCTCGCGCGTTCACGTCGGCAGCGTGCGGCCGCCCCCACCGCTCCACCGGGCCCGCACCTTCGCCATCATCCACACGGCGGAAGAGCGACGAGGAGGACGCAGGGGCAGCGGTAGACGACGCAGCACGCGGTGTTGCGTAGGGCGGAGGGCCAGAGGCGCTGCCACCACCGGTCTCCGTCTCCATCGCGTCCCCGTCACCCAACACGTCATCCTCGACAGCTGCGCGTGCACGTGCGGCAGCAGAAGCGGACTTGGAGGTGTCTGTTGCCGACGTATTGGCATGACCACTTGCAGCAGCAGACGCAGCAGCAGCGGCCACCGAGGAAGCTGGAAGCAGCGCGTTGCGGAAGTGCAAATTACCGCCACGGCTGCCGTGTTCGCCGCTGCTGCTGCTGCCGTTGCCGCCACCGCCACCAGAGAGTCCTGCTGCTTCCAGCATGAGGGCTTCACGCAGCGAGGCCGGACCGGTGTCGATGAAGGCGTCAGCGGGAAGCTGCTCGAAGACAGCGTCGAAGATGTTCTTGGACGTCAGCTTTGGTGGCATCGCTACTAGTTGTGATTGGTTGCGTGTATGTGTGTGTATGTGTGTTTAAAAAAAAAAAAACAGATGTACGCACGTAGGCGTCGTTTACACTCCTCAGCTGTGTGGTTGATGAAGAAATTCTTTTTTTCTTTTCCCTCACCAGATTTTGCGATGAGAGTGATGGACACGATGAACGCAAGAAGAGACGGAGGAGGAGTGGAAATAGAAAGGTGACGAGAGAAGTTGTGTGGCGAGTGTTCCTTGGAAGGCAACGAAAAGCGGCAGATGGTCGAGAAGGAGACATCTTTTGCAGCAGTTTACCCCTTTCAGCATACTTTTCTTTTTCTTTTTCTTCTTTTCTCTGACGTTGCAGGTGTTAAGTATATAAGAGAAGAGCGACAGTGGCACTTTTGAAAAAAAAAGCCGATTGGCAGCATCCACGACAGTGCATTATGCCGTGTTGTGTTACTGTGCGTCTGTGGGCGTGTATTAGTGTTGTTCTTCAATCTATCACAGCAGGCAATCCAGGACGCGCAGCTACATGCCTCCTTCTTCATCAAACCGCACGAGCAGAAAGACGGCTCGCGCACAAACCGCCACGTCTTTTTGTCTATGTCTCCGCAGCACCAACACCAGCATTAGCAGCAGCAGCAGTAGTAGGTGGCGGCACTGGAGTACAGACAGCCCGCAACACACGCTCCTGCGCCAGCAGGCGCTGCTCCACGACATCCCTTTCCAACGCCTCCAGCCGCAGTGCAGCCTCAAGGCGAGCGATGCGCCGCAGCAGCACCGCACGTGACACCTCCGCGGTGTCCTCAACACTCCCATCCTGGTCAGCAGCAGCATTAGCAGCAGCCACATCAAAAGACGTAAGCACCTCGATGCGCTGGCGCAGAATCGCGTTCTCGTGTTGTAACGCGTGGACGGTGGCGTGGCAGTCCTCGATGCTGCACGTCGGTGGAGGATTCGCTGGGCGGCTGCGGCTGTGGCTGCTGCTGCTGCCTCCTCCTACCACCGGTGCCTCTCCGCTGTTGGATAAGGACCCCATAGGGGGAGAATCGAAAGGGGGCGGAGGAGAGGTCACGTAGCTATCGTTGTGTGTAGGATGCAGCAGCGGCGTAGTGTTTGCCCTTCTGCCCGTCACGCTGCCATGATACCCAAGTCCCAAACGCTCATCCTCCCCTCTCTCCGCTGCACGTGGTCGTTGATTGACGAGCCCCTCGGAGCTGCTCAGCGTATTTGTGTAAAACAGCTTCGCAGAGGCTCCCAACTGGGGGCCGGCGGTGGGGGCGAAGTGGCCGTGTGCGCCGCCGCTGACGTTGTCCGCTGCCGCGATGCTGTGCGTGGCGTCACTCGTGGCGGAGGCCAGTGGGCTCGAGAGGCGGCGGTGTGAGACGTACCGCAGCGGAGGCGTGGGCGTGGGGGCTGGCATATCGATAAAAATATTTAAAAAAGTATATGAGACTAGCAGGAAGAGATGGGAATGATGGGCGGTGTCTGTCGAGCTGCAGGGTGTTGCAGGATAAGCACAAAACAAATCGAGAGAGGATAAGAGAAGATGAGGATTTTCACACGGTAGTCGTTGAGGCAGCATGATCGATTAGACGACACCGACCTACACACGGGGGAAGGCATTGCCGCCATTGATGTGTTGAGGTTTTCCACTCGATAGGCGCCATGACTGCGCGTGCGGCACGGAGGCAGTGCGTCCACTTTTCTCACCCTTCAAGACCGCCGCGACGCAAAACACACAACAAAAAACGGGATTTTTTACCATACCAGGAAGATGTTTGCAACCAGGTGAATCGAAGTGAATTTAAAAACATCAACGAGCGGTAGAGCGGACTCAGAGCATCTCATAAAAGAAAAGTAAGGTGGAGTCGCACGTAGTTGGCGTTGCACACGTCACCGCTTCAAACAGACGCTCCTCACCGCCAACACCCCTCCAAAAGTTGACTGTGCGCCTAAGTATGTGTGTTTGTGCGGTGTCCTGGTCAACTGTTATTACGAGACCATTCATACACACACATACAGAGAGAGAGAGAGAGAGAGAGAGAGAGAGGTCAAGCGTTGAAGCTGTTAGGGTGGAGCGGTACTGAAGAGAGAGTTGGGGAGGAGGTGTAGGAGCAATGCGCATTTAGCTCTAAAGCAAGCCGTTTGTGTAGTATAAAAAGAAGAACGAAACCAGAAAAATAAAACGAGGCAAAAGAAAAATATTGTATCTCTACACGTCATGAGAGCACTCGCAGCAACCATGCGAGAAAGAGAGAAAGGGACAATGAACGGTGAATCATATTCACTGAAGAGGCGCAGGATATAAAAAGATGTATGAAGAGCAAAAGGCAGAAACGAAATGAGAAAAAAGGAAAAGGCGTAGAGAAGAGACGGAGGATGCCAACTTATACACAAACACACACGTGTCTAAGTGCACATCGAGAGCAGTAGCACGGGTGCGCATCGCCTGCTGCTGCTGCTGCTGCTGTTATTGCAAAGGAAGTGGGAACGGCGTGCTCTGAAACTTCACACCACGTTCTCCCCTCGCCTCTAGTCTTCCTCGGGCTCCTTGAAGTCGGAGAGGTGCGACAAGCGGTACGACACCGACCCTGGCGCACGGGAAGTCGGCGCACGCAGGTCACGCGCAATGTCCATCGTCGCCGCCCGCGGTGGCCGTGGTGGCAGGCCCGGAGGTGGCGCCGTTGCCGTCGACGCCGTCGAACCGGCGCGCGAGTGCACACGTCGCGGCAGACTCGCCGGCGGCTGCGTCATGCGCGACGAGGCGCTGTCGGAGTCGTTCGGCCGCACATCCGACGCGCTGCTGGCACGGCGCAGCGGGACCGACACGGCTTTGCGTGTCTCCGACGGCGAGGACGGCGGCCGCGGTGGCCGCGGTGGGGGAGAGGTGGCACCAGCCGCGTCGCTGTGCCGGTCGCCCTCTTCTCCATCCTTCCTCCCGTGCCGTGGAGCCGACTTTGGGTTTATCGACACGGCGAAGGACGGCGCGGACTGTGTGCGGCGCGCGTCTGCCGAGTCCTCACGCTCCCTACTCGGCAGCTGCCCAGGGCCACCCACCACGATCTCCTCGCTGTGCAGCGTCGTGAAGTCCTCGCTGTTCTCCTCCTTGTCGCTCATCGACTTCGCCTCGTCGCTGCCGTCGTGCTCCTTGTCGCTGTCGTCCTCGTCCTCGACACCGAGCACCGGCCAGGGGAAGTCATCCAAGTTGGGGAACACCATATCCTCGAAGAAGAGAGACGTCACCACGTTGGATGCTACCTGACTCATGTCTGGGAGCAGCTTCAGTACAGTGTTGAGAATGCCATCATGCGAGGCCACCTCTTGGGTGAAGTCCAGCCGCAGCTGCGGTGGGCGGGGGCAGCCAAGCCAAAACTTCTTGGTGGGCGGCGGGCCCACCACGAAACGCATGCGGCCCGCCAACTCCAGCACCTTGATGCTGAACACGATGTCCGGCACGCGTATCTCGCGGTAGCAGACAGCGAATCGAATCTTGAGTCCAAAGCCACCGCGGTACAGCACGTCAAAGTCGAATTCGGTATCGCCGGACGAGGAGGGGGTAGGGTCGCTGACGTTGCCGATCAGCGGAATCTCACCACCGACGTCGAGGCCGTCTAGATAAATGTTGCCCCGCAGCCGCTGCGGCAGCGACTTGGACACACGCTCCAGCTTCTTCTTCAGCTTCTCCTCGAGCAAGTCGTGCAGGGTGTTGGCGCGCGAGTTTTCAAAGAAAAGGCGGGCGACGAGAAGGTTGAAGACATCCATCTTGGGCAGGTGCTGATGAACTCGTGCCACTGCGAGGAGAGGTTCGTGGCCTGCAGCAAATTCAACCACCGCTCCTGCACACGGCGGGTGGGGAACTTGATGGCGAGGCACTTCCACTGCGACAGGGGGACGTCTTCGGTTGGCGCTGCCGCGCTGCCACGTCGTTTTCCCTTCGATGCCGCGCCATGGCCGCCGTCCCGTCGCGCCTCCTCGCCCCCTCCAGCCTCGTTGCATCGCCCCGTCACACCCGCAGCGCAGGCCAGATGCTCAATGAAGCTGCCGCGATGTGCCGCCGCCTCTGCCGCGTCGAGCTTCTCTTGCGCCTCCTCGTCGGTCAAGTTGACCCCCTCTCGCTCAGCGTGGCGGCGCACGCGGTCGACGGCGGTGCGCTGCTGCTGCTCCTTCTTGATGGCTCGCAGACGCTCCTTCAGCACGGCCGCCGGGTCTTCGAGGAAGAGTGGTGCGCCGTCCTTGTGCTTCACGATCGTGCACTTCCCTTTAATGGCGGCGTACCGTGTGCTTTTGTTCCGGTGGCGGTGGTACTTGGAAATGCGCTCACCCGTGGCAACGATACAAGCGCGGTTGATGCGGCCCAGCATGTGCTCCTTCACGACCTCCTGCCGGTGATCTGGCAAGGTGCGCAGCTCATCAACCTGGTAAATGTCGATGGTGTTGCTGTAGAACACCATACGGCACTGAATGGCCTCGCTCACGATGCCGTCATCGAAGCGCACCATCTTGCACAGCGTCTCCACCTTCGCTGGGGTGACGACGGCGGCCTCCTTCGCAACGGCGTCGAACTCGGCATGTTTGCGTGCCTTCTTGCGCACCGTCTGCGACAGCACCGACTCGATCTTGCGGAAGGCGAGGAAGAAGAAGAAGATGCACGACAGCGCACCGCCGACGGCGCCGTAGAAGAAGGTAAAAATGGTATAGAAGTTCATCGAGAGAGGGGGAGGGGGGAAGGGACTGATGAAGACTCAAGAAGAGGCAAGTAGAACGGTGCTCTGGAGAGAAGAAGAAGGATTGGCAGAGGGAAACCTCGGTGCTTTTGCGCGAAGGTAAGATGAGAGGGCCCAACAGTTGTGGTGTGCAGCCACCCTGAAGACAGAAAGATATTAAATAAAAGTAATACTGCGGCAGTGTCAACTACTGGTCAGGTTCTTGATGATGCTAGAGAGCAGGAATATAAAACGCAAAACGGCACCGTGTTTTCCCCCTTCTTTTTTTTTTCGTATCCCTTCCGTTGCGCTGCGTGGAAAGGTGCGCGAACTGCTCGTATTTTTTTTTGTTTTGTGTTGTGGGTGGGAGTTGATGCTCCAAAACGAAAGCAGAGAATGCGGTGAAGATTGCGGAGAGAAAATTAAAGAAGACAAGTCAGGCGAGTGTGGCGGATACGTGTGGCTTACATCCACTCCCCTCAAAACCTTGTCGCTATTATATTGCCTGTGAACGCCCACTTGTGCGCGCCTTTTGTAGATTATTAATTGTTCTCTCTCTCTCTCTCTCTCTCTCTCTCTCTCTCTCTCTCT
>AODS02000186.1:0-11635 GCA_000331325.2 Crithidia fasciculata
CACCTCGCGCGTTTTTGTAAAGCAAACGGAAAATAGAGAAGGAATGAGATATGGAAATCAAACAAACCCTGAACGAACACGCAGTTACTTGCCCCCTTCCTTGACTCGCGGCACGTCCTCTCCCCTCCCTCCTCCATTCATGTAAGTCATCTCGCGGCGCTTCTCGGTTGTGTGCGCTGTCGAAAAGAGATCACTGCGGCTGTTTTCAATTACGGTGTTTAACTAATATACGCGAGTGGACAAAATAATCGCAAAGAGAGTTCCAATGGCAAAGAGGAAAAGAGAGAGAGAGAGGTTGTGGCCTACAAGTGAGTGACGAAGAGTGGACGGTGTTGTGCGTCGCTAGAGATGGAGGCAACTTTGCTGCTTTTTCGCGGCGAGGCGGGTTGGCGTTTGCGCCTGCTTTCCATTCGCGCAAGCGGACCACCACGCAGCGTACGTGCTCTACGGACGGCGGTTGCTCGACGAAGCGCGCTCATGCTCGTGTTTTTTCTCCCTTTGTTGTCACCGATCAGCTGCTTCTTTTAGCATGGCAACGCTAGCACCGCATTGGTCCTCCCTCTCTTCGTGCCTGTGCGCTAGCATTCAGGGGGCCGCTGTGCGGAGTGCGGTGCTCTGTGTTGTCTACACATTCGAGGAAGCAGAAGCTACACAGGTGTCCTTCGCTAACATCTCTTTTTTTTTCTGCGACGTTTCTTCATCTTTTCCTCTCGTCTCAATCACCACCGCGGCGAACTACCGTCTCACCAAAATGCATGCACAACTGTACCACCTAACACGTCTCGCTTCTTTTTTGAAAGCAGTTACAGAGCTTTGATTTTCTCTTTGCTGTGAACGGTGTGGAGCCTCTCTCCCCACCCTACTTTTATTTTCTTACCCTGCTACGCCACACCGCCACAATGGACTACATTCCCAACCAAGATGGGTTGATGCGCTCCACCCTGCGCGACAGCATCCGACGCCTTCACCGCATCCGCGCCAAGGCTGGCGCCAAGGACGAGCAGGATGCCGACAACTCCTCCGGCGACCCCTTCCAGGACTTGACGAACTCTTTCATCCGCATGGCGACGCGCACCAAGAACAACATCAACGAGCGCAACGACGGGTGCCGCAAGCACGGCCAGGACCGCATGGCCATCGAGCAGTCGAACGAGATCCGCAAGGACTTCCGCCACATGGAGGAAATACTGGTCGAGATGAAGAAGCTGGTCGACGAGGCGGAGCGTCTTGTGGCGAAGCAGAACAAAAAGAAGAAGCCGAAGGCGAGTAAACTGCAGCTGCTGGAGCACAACTACAACGGGCGGCGGTCTCAGTACAGCGACTGCGAGGGCACGCTGCAGAACTTGAAGGAGATGGATGCGCAGCGCGTGGAGGGCGGGCCAAAGCAGGTGAACACGTTCGAGGAAACGCAGCTGGGCAAGAAGGCGCAGCTGCGGGAGCAACTCATGGGAATGCGTCGCACCAAGGACGCTGACGGCAACCCGCTGCCGCAGAAGGACGTCGTCTTTGTCGACAACACAGCCGGCGGCGGCAAGCTGCAGGACAACGAGGAGACGAAGGAGCAGATGAAGACGATTGCGCTGCAGGACGCAAAGATTAACGCCGGTCTCGACCGCTTGAAGGAAGGCGTGGGCCGCCTGCACGAGGTTGCCGTGCAGATCGGTGCACAGCTGGACATGCAGAACGAGATGCTGGAGAAGACGGAGCAGACGATCGACAAGCAAACACAGCAGCTGAAGCGTATTAACCGCCGACTGAACAAATTCCTGAAGGAAACGAGGCCGATGAACTGCTTCCTGTATGTGTGCTGCGTCTTTCTTATCATCGCACTGGTAGGTTTCTTCCTCGTGCAATTCAACGTAATTTAGCGTGTCGGTGCTTCCCTTTTTCTTTGCATAAAAAAAGACAAACGTCGATGAAGACCCACATGTTTTTTGTATTTTCTCTGCTTTCTCTTCTGGCTTCTGTTTTTTTTTTCCACTCTCTCCTCTCTCTTTGAAGTAAAGAGCATCTTTTCTCTCCTTGTTGTCTGTTGTGTTTTGTTTGCTTTTTCTTGTTGCTTCTGATGCATCGTGCTACAAAAAAGAAAGACCGCCCTATGTGCAATGCACAACTCTTGTGTTAAGCAATCTAGATATTATGCAAAAAAAAAGAAGGAAATTATTCTGATCCCTTTTCAGAAACCTGTTTCTGTCTTTCAAATTGGTAAGTGACGCTACCGTATGCACTTCATGCTTTCTTTCTCCTCTCTTACCTGTCGCCGCCTCTTCGTCCCCTCTTTTCGTGTTCCACTGACGCAATCAAAACCACGCGCCGCACCGCCACACACCCCTCATTTCGCATTCTAAAGTGAGAGCATAAGTCTCCGGTATTTTCCTTTCTTCAAAAACCCCTTAAAAAACCTTTACAACCATGCGTGAAATCGTCTCCTGCCAGGCCGGCCAGTGCGGCAACCAGATCGGCTCGAAGTTCTGGGAGGTTATCAGTGATGAGCCAACGGTCGTCGATCCGACTGGTTCCTACCAGGGCGACTCGGACCTGCAGCTGGAGCGCATCAACGTGTACTTTGACGAGTCGACGGGCGGCCGCTACGTGCCGCGCGCTGTTCTGATGGACCTCGAGCCGGGCACGATGGACTCTGTGCGCGCGGGTCCCTACGGCCAGCTGTTCCGCCCGGACAACTTCATCTTTGGGCAGTCCGGCGCCGGCAACAACTGGGCCAAGGGCCACTACACGGAGGGTGCGGAGCTGATCGACTCCGTGCTGGACGTGTGCCGCAAGGAGGCGGAGAGCTGCGACTGCCTGCAGGGCTTCCAGCTGTCGCACTCGCTGGGCGGCGGCACGGGCTCCGGCATGGGCACGCTGCTCATCTCGAAGCTGCGCGAGGAGTACCCGGACCGGATCATGATGACCTTCTCCGTCATCCCGTCGCCGCGCGTGTCGGACACGGTGGTGGAGCCGTACAACACGACGCTGTCGGTGCACCAGCTGGTGGAGAACTCCGACGAGTCGATGTGCATCGACAATGAGGCTCTGTACGATATTTTGCTTCCGCACGCTGAAGCTGACGACGCCGACGTTCGGCGACCTGAACCACCTGGTGGCTGCTGTGATGTCCGGCGTGACGTGCTGCCTGCGCTTCCCGGGCCAGCTGAACTCCGACCTGCGCAAGCTGGCGGTGAACCTGGTGCCGTTCCCGCGCCTGCACTTCTTCATGATGGGCTTCGCGCCGCTGACGAGCCGCGGCTCGCAGCAGTACCGCGGCCTGTCCGTGGCGGAGCTGACGCAGCAGATGTTCGACGCGAAGAACATGATGCAGGCGGCGGACCCGCGCCACGGCCGCTACCTGACGGCGTCGGCGCTGTTCCGCGGCCGCATGTCGACCAAGGAGGTGGACGAGCAGATGCTGAACGTGCAGAACAAGAACTCCAGCTACTTCATCGAGTGGATCCCGAACAACATCAAGTCGTCCATCTGCGATATCCCGCCGAAGGGCCTGAAGATGTCTGTGACGTTCATCGGCAACAACACCTGCATCCAGGAGATGTTCCGCCGCGTGGGCGAGCAGTTCACGGGCATGTTCCGCCGCAAGGCCTTCCTGCACTGGTACACCGGCGAGGGCATGGACGAGATGGAGTTCACGGAGGCGGAGTCGAACATGAACGACCTCGTGTCGGAGTACCAGCAGTACCAGGACGCCACCGTCGAGGAGGAGGGCGAGTTCGACGAGGAGGAGGAGGCTTACTAGAGAGCTTGAGAAAAGGGAGTAGGGTGGTTGGTGCATCGACGCGCTTTCTTCCTCTCCCTTTTCCCAATTCTTCCCCTCATTTCCTTTCCTTTCTTCTTCATTTACGCTGTAACGAACAGATCTTTTTAGACGCTGTTTTTTTCTTTTTGTATTTTTTTTTTATCTCCCTCCTCCTTTTTTTTTTGGTCAAATGAGAAAAAAAAAACCACTAGGCGTTTCTACCGGAGAGCCACTTTTATGTATACGAAGGCTGTGTGTGTGCGTTGTGCTTGTGTGGATATTGAGCTCCTTCATGGGCAACTTCTCTACCTCTTCCCTCTTCTCATCTTGAGTTCTTGCTCGCTCTTCGCGGAGAGAGCGTTCCCAGGGTGGATTGTGGGAAAGGGTGTCGGAGTTGGAGGTCCTGAAGAGCACACGTACACCTACAATCATCGACTTACACACACGTCGTAAAAGCCGGAGTGCTGTGGCCAGGTGAGACGACAGTGGCAATTCGGAAAAAAAAAGCTTTCGAGCAAGTCACGATGGCTGCGCCGCGGGCGATCGAGGGGCACGGTTTCGACTGTGTTTGTACGACTCGTCGGGGCTCTTCCGTGTGCTACTTCGGATTTATACTTGAAATGGCATATGCGCAGAGGCAGAGTAGCTACTCTTGGCTTGTTCCAGCCGAAAAAAAACAATCTACTAACAAGCGAGAACTGGTGAGCGGAAGACGTTGCGCGATCCGCTGGCGGAGGGCAGAGGACCTTTGCATTGTCAGTGGTGGCGACTGCACTCTTTGCGGTGTCGAACAGCTCCCGGATGAAAGCGTTCGATGAGAGGACAGAGCAAAGAGGTGTGGCTTTTTGTAACACGGTCAAATTGCAAGACATCAGGTGGCGCTATTTGTATCTTCTGGTGACTTCGGTTGCGGAAAAAAAAAAGTTCTGCACTGTTACAGAGAGTCTCACGCACAATAGACGGATGCTTTTCACAAACCCGACCCACTTTCCCCTTCTCTCTCTTCTTACTTTTCTTGTCTCCAGAGTGACACATAGGTGTTTAAGCGACTCCACAGCCCTCTCAACGCTTCTGTTTTCCGTCTTTTTTTTCTAAAACACGACACTTCAGTAAATACACACTTTCTTCTTGTTTTTACTCTTTCCGTACTCATGACGTTTGGCAGCACGGACAACGGCTCTACGACGACGGCCGGCTCAGTTTTCGCGGTCCCCACCAACTATACGTGGTACAAGTGGGACGAGGACCTTTCCGAGAGCGACGCGGAAACCGCCACGCCTGAGACAATGGTGGAGGATAAAGAAGAAGTGGCGCCACCAGTGCCGTCTTTCCCAGAGCAGCCGTCGTCAACGCCGTCGCTTGTTTCGTCCGCCGTGTGCGCGGTGACTGGTGTGCTGAGTGGTGCGGCGTCGTACCTGTCCTACACCCGTCGCTGGTACACCTCGCTGTCGTCCGTGGGTGCGGCGATGTAGGGCGACTGTCACGAAGGTAAAGTTTTCGTTTTTCTTACATCTCGGTCTCATCATTGTTGTTCGTCGAAAGCAGCAACTGGTGTGGCACACTGTTTCGTTGGTGCGCGATACTGCTGCGGACGACACACTTTTCTTCCGAATGCTTTTTTCTGCCTTTTCTAAAAAATGGATCAGTGCTTCATCTTCTTTGTTATATATCGGCACAGTCCCTCTGTTTTGTACCCGTAGCCGGCGCTTGAGCGTAAGCGAATGGAGCAGTATAACCCCACTCAAGTCACGGGTTCAACTGCTTAGTCGCCTCACTTCCGACAAACCGGGGAAAAATAAAAGACACACAAGCACACAACAACGACTCTACAGCGTTTATTTGACTTTCCAAGCCCGCCTCTGTTTTTCTTTTACCAAATGTCACTGTCGAGTTTTTTGAGCTGCTGCTTGAAGTGTGTATTTTTCTTTTTTCAGATTTTAATTTTTTGGTAAAATAAAACCCGCATATACAACCATACACAAAAGTGAGTTATTTTTTCCTTTCTCGGTGCTTTCCTCCACGTTCCTTGCTTTCCTAGTGCTTTAGCGGATGTGTGTGTGTGTATGTGTGAATTGCCCTCGCTAGAGTCGCAGTCAGGAAAAGAAAAAAGTGAACTTTTTGTTTCCGCAATGCCAGGCGATACAGATAGAGTGACGGAACGAGGCTCTTTCATATACTTAACTCTTCCCTCTATTATTTTTCTCTTACTAATGAAACTCCTTTTTTATCGACTCAGAATGTGGACTTGCTGGGCCGCGGTCGTCGATCTAAGGCACACCAACACTGCCGAGGCTCGAGCCTGAAGGGATGCGGCTACCGAACGCTCCCTTCAAGTACCGCGGAGCAGCGAAGGAGGCGAACCTGGCAGTCCACTTTTCTTCTCTTAGAGATCTCATCACGCTTGGTGGTGGAAGGTGATGGGCGAGGTGTGTCAACGAGACGTATTAGTGTAGCGGGCGTGCTACGTAATGGACAAAAAAAAGGAAACGGGAAATATACATTGCTTTTCCATCTCAACGCCTCTCATACAGGTCACTGTTGAGCAACCTGCCGAACCCTGTTGTACATCTACTTTTGTCGGCCAAAGCTATTCAGCAACACACAAAAAAAAGAATTTGGGGTGGAGAGAGCGGTGATGTGCGTGGAGATGTTTGTGAGGGGTTCTCTTTCTTATTGGGATGATTGCCGCAGCGGAGTGCATATTTACTGGCGGTCGAAAGGCAGCGTGTGCTTTTTTTGGTTAAGTAGAGCGTGTTGGTGGCGTAAAGGTGTGCGAACTCACGGAGCTGGGTCTTGTAGAGTATCTTCTTCGCTTGATCGAAGCGAAGGACTGCTGTCATGCTCTCTGCAGTGCGTGCGATGAGCCACACACAGCGCCGTCGTGTTTCACGCACATCTATTAGCGTTCTTCCTTTTCTCTGTTAATCTTTCTCACTACCATCTTTCCTACTCTTCCTCTTTCCTCTCTGAACACGGTGTGTCGCTTTTTTTTTTCAGCCTCCAGCAGCAAGACACCCGCCTCAGCAGCAAGCAACCCACGCCGACACAGCGAAGCTTTCCTGTCCTTCTTTTTCTCCGTGCGCACCTCACTTCTCGTCTTTCTCATTCGCGACTACCACGGAAAGAAACAAAAGCAACAGCACCAGGAATCGCTTTTCTGCCTCCTCGCATCACACACGTCCACGATGGATCTCACCACCACGAACAGGATGGCGTCCGATTACGCCGCGCACGTGGTCGATCTGTGCCTCTCCCTCGGGGAAGTTCCCGTGGCTGGCGACGTCCGCACCGCCCTCTCTTACCTACCAGCGGACGGGCTGGCTCAGGTGATGAGCTTTGTGCCGCAGGAAACCCTGCAGCACACCCGCGACACGCTCGCTGCTGTGAGCCCACAGCTGCGCCTCGACACGGAGGCGCTGGTAGGCTCGCACGGCTACGGCTTCCGCGGCGGTGTGGTGGCGGCTCCGGACTCTCGTCTGGAGTACCAGCTGCCGGAGTTTACCGAGCAGCCGCCCTACACGTCATTCACGTTGTCGTTGTGGTGGGCACGTCGGTGCGGGCTGCCTTGGTCGTTGTCCGTCGACGACACCAACGTCGCCGTGCTCGGCGTGCTCTCTAAAGCAGAGATACAACGTGTGGCGACGCTCTGCGTCGAGGTGGACGCGTCAGCGTGGTGCGTCGAGCGCCGCGACACCGTCCTCGGAAGGCTTCTTGCGTTTGTCAACGTGAGAAGGCTTATTCTGAGGTGCACGGCGGCGCCCGACGACCATTCCTCTGCGTCGGCGGTGCGTGCTGCGCTGAGGGCAGCTGCGGGGATGGGGGTGGAGGAGGTGGAGCTGGTGGGCTTCACCGAGTTCCGCGACTTCTCCGCGTTTGTCGGCTGGCGATTTCTTTGGTGCGTGCGTGGGAGGGAGTGCGGGTTGGAGTCCGTGGCGGGTCTGGAAGCCGCTCCGTCGCTCAGGGAGCTTCACCTCTCTGCGCTGCCGAGATTGCGGCGTCTCTCCGAGATTGGAGGAGCGCCGCATCTGGCAGTGTTGGCTGCGGAGGATTGCGGGTTGGAGGACCTGAGCGGCCTTAGCCGCTGCCCGTGCCTCTCCCGTCTTGTCGTTTCATCCAACGCGCGGCTCACCAGCCTTTCGGGTCTCCGCGGATCGCCGTCCCTGCGTCATCTTGAGGCGAGCAGGTGCGACCTGCGTGATGTCAGCGGCCTGGCGGACTGTCCCCTACTCCACTTTGTGGATGTGAGTGCCAACCACCACCTCCGGAGCCTCGCTGGTGTGACCGGCGCGCCGTCTCTCCAGAATCTGGATGTGAGAGACTGTCCTGTGGAGCGTCTTGATGCTCTGCACGGCTGCCTGAGTCTGTGTCGTCTCTTGCTGACAATAAATGACGAGGACGACAGGCTCGCCGCCTTGAGAGGTGGTTTCGACATCATTGCCTGGCTGAACGTGCACGGCGGCTTCCACAACGTGAACCGTACCGAGAGCTTCACCTTGGAGCTCTATTCGCGTCGTGGTTCTGGACCCTTTGTGCTGGTGACGTTCCCCGGGCGTTCCGAGCGCGACGCGTAGCGTGCTGGAGGTGATGGCAACGCGCTGTCGATGTATCGGGCCCGTCGCGCCGCACTCGCCTTGTTGCATAAGCACCGAGACCCACCCTCCGACATTTTTATCGCTAAATGCTTTCTGCTCTCTCTCTTTCTTTTTCGTATTCTCTCTACTTACCACACGCGAGTTCTACGCTCCCTCACGTATAAATTCAACCTTTTTTTTTCTAACTCTTAGTCCCATCGTTTGTTCTGCTTTACTCTTCTTAGCGCCATCTAAATTTCTCACTGTGTTTTGTGACACATCCGGTTCTCGATTGTTTTGATCTGCTCCGCCTCAACTAGAACGAACTAGGTGGTGGTATTTCCATTTTTTGTTGTCTTTCTTTCAATACCCTTTCCTCTTTCTCAATTTCCAACCAAGCCAAGAGTTAGTTTCTTTCTTTTTTTTTTCCTACTTTTGTCACTCGAGCATTCTCCCCACTGTCAGCGCTCGTGCTTTTTAGCACTGATTGTCGACGCGTGTTGGAGGTGACCACTGACGCCGCAACTGCTTTCTTGTTTTATGTGCTTGCTGTTTTTTTTTTTCTGTCTGCTACCTCTCCCACAGCTTTTTGAGAGGGCACAGACGACTCGTTTTTGTACCCAATTCTTTTTTTTTTTTGAGGAAGGAAGGTTCACTTTACGACCTCTTCACTCTTTTTAAGTTAATTTGACAGCAGTCGCACCCTCTTTCGCATCTTCTCTTCACCTGCCGTGCACTGTCTCTTGATATAGAATATTCATTCGTTTATAGTTTCTTCTCCTTAATCTCTCTTTCACTTTCCCTTTTTTTTCGTTGACTCGCCAGTTGTTGTCAGCTTTACTAACTAAAATTATAAAAGAAAAGCCCTCAAAAATTATTTTGTTCCCCTGAAGAAACGTGCGGTGGCAGCCCCCAACCTCGGTGCTGCAACTTCTTCCTCCTTCAACCACGCCTCGTGTTAGCTACAGCCCTCCCCGACTCCCCTCGTACGCAATGCAGACTCTTGCACTCAGCTCTGCACCTTCTCTCCTCGCGATCTCACCGCCCTCTATACACCTGCCCCCATCTCTCTGTCTGCCTGAATTGCATGTTATTGTGCTGCAGACGTACAGCGCGTGGACTGCACACCTTCCAATCATGCACTCTGTTCCAATACGCCTTGTAAGTTTCACCTCTCCCTTTCACGCAACGGAGAAAAAGACCGCAAAAAGCCTGCAACTGACCACCAGCGCAACAGCGCACGCGGCATTTGTGAGGGCTTCGACCGGACGGATGCGCTGACCTCACTGTCAGCCGCACGCATAGCAAACGCGCCACCAATTAACGACGGAGTGTGGTATTTTCTCTGCACCTTAACGATCTTCATCAGTCTAAGAAGCTGAAGATTAAAGCCACAACACAGTGAACGCTGAAAAGGCGACTGCGTACTGTCAAAGAGACTGCACCGTGAGCCGCAGATACCAATTCAGGAGGTGACATTGACCGGCGTGACTGAGCTGGGCAACTTCGCTGCGTTGACCGGTGCGCCACACCTACGGTCGCTGACGGCCACTAAATGCGGGATATCGGATGTATCCGCCCTCGTGAGCTGCCCGTGCCTCGCCTCCCTCGATCTCTCCAGCAATTATGAGCTGCGCAGTCTCTCCTCTCTCGCTGGTGCACCAACCCTGGAGGAGATTTGTGCTTCGAGCTGCAACTTGCAGAGTCTTGACGGACTTTGCAGCTTACCACAGCTTCAGTCTCTCGAAGTGTCCAGAAACCCAAGGCTGGGAAATACAAAAGGCCTTGTTGGATCGCCTCGTCTGCAGAAGCTTATCATAAATGGCTGTGAGGTATTGAGCAGTTTGGAGGGTCTGAACAGCTGTCCGCTTCTCGATGAGCTCCATGTGGAGGACGATAAGGAGCTCAAGGGCCTCCAAGACCTTGCTGGTGCCCCGTCTCTGCGCTACATCAACGCGTGCGAAAGCGGTCTGGAGTCGGTGGAGGGACTGAGCACTTGTCCGCGTTTAGAGGAGATCAACCTATCAGAAGTTGATGGGTTGCACGACCTCACCGGTCTTGCTGGCGCACCGTCGCTACGAACAATTACTGCGCTCGACACGGGGCTGGTACATTTGGATGGTCTTGGTCGGTGTCCAAAGCTTGACTCTATTTTGCTCAATTTCTGCGAGTGGCTTGAGGACATCAGCGGGCTTGCCGGCGCACCGAGCCTCGAGAAAGTGGAAGCGAGCGGCTGCAACATACGCAACGTCAGCGGCCTCGGCAGCTGTCCACGACTTGCGGTGATCGATCTTTACGGCAATGACCCTCTGACCGACATTCGCGACCTTGCCAGGTGTCCCAGCCTGAGGCACCTGGACGTTTCGTACACTGGAGTGACCAGCGCCGCCTTCTTTCCTCCCTCTGTGAAGGTTGATTTGTACCGGCACTGAACCAGAGACGATAAGAAAATAAAACGCTTTCCTTTTTTCCTTTAAATGACACAAATGCAGGCCACGAGACTAACGTGCGCCATTAATGCAATAATACCTTCCATGTGAACACCCAGTGGAGCTGCGTCTACGAAGAAAGATGCCTTATCTGGTGTGAGCTTTTACGCGCGTCCAACAACCCTGATGACATTTCTTTCTTTATTATTTCAAGCAGATATATCCGTTCTTCCTTTAAGTTATTGTGAAGCGGCGCTGCGGTGTGTGAGTCATTTGTCACCGCACTCTTCACAAAACACAAGACTGAACTGAGTATCTAACCGACAACAAACAGCGCCTCACTCTTCTGTGCTCGCACCTCTTTGTCTTCTAGCATTTCGGTTCTTTTCTCTCTATTTGCAGTATCGCATCACCTTTTTTTTCTCGTTATGTAAATGCCCTTTCGAATCCATCTCTTTCACGCCGTTGGCTACCAGACAAAAAAGCAACTTTTTCTTTTCTCTTGTTTTTTCCCAGTTCTGTGATTACTTGAGATACCTGCACCTTCATCGAGCAGTCCTACACCTTGAGTGGTGTTGTGCGATTCTGGCGTTTTCCTGTGAGGACTCAATGAGATAAGCGCAGAGAACAAAGTGCACTGTTAGAAATAACGAGCGAGACGGCCTTGCGAAGCGGTATGAGCACTGTGGTGTTCACATAATTGTTGTGGGACACTACAAAACGTGTTTCAGGCTGGCGACGTTGCCGATGCTGTGCCGTATGTAGGCGGCGGTGCTGCGAGGAAGGTAATTACGTACCATGACGCCTAATAATTTGTTTCCTCTCCCTTTACTTTCTCTCCTTGTCTCTGCAGACTTTTTTTTTTGCACAGCACGAGAGCACCGTTG
>AODS02000187.1:0-37652 GCA_000331325.2 Crithidia fasciculata
AGGAGCCGCAGCTCCGGGGTAGAGAAAGGCAGAAAGCACCCGTCGCCAAACAAGGAGACGGGGAGGGGAAAGAGGTGGAAAACAAGGGAAGAGAGGAGACAACAGACAAGAAGAGAGACTTAGAACAGAGGAGATCGCGTTAGCACAAAGTGCGCGGCCGACGACGCGCGGCGCGGCTCACGGGAAGAGGGGAGAGGGGTGTGGTGCGCGCACCATCGAGTGCTCTCCCAGCGAGTGCGTGAGCAGCGCCGCGCGTCGTCGGCATCAACCAAACCAACAAACACACAAACAGAACAGAGGAAAGAAAGGAAAGAAAGAAAGAAGAAAGGAAGGACGCGGCCACCGCCAGCCGCCACCACCGGGCGGGGCAGCGCGGGGGAGAGGGGAGTTGTGCGTGAGGAAGGAAGACGCACGCGGAGGTGCGCACCCCAGCACAAGACAACAGGGGCGGCCGACAAGCGTCATTCGTGTAGTGGCTGTCGGCACCCTCCCCGCGTAGCAGCACCGCACCGGCGTGGCGTGGCGTGGCGTGGCGCGGCGTCGCTACACCGCAGTCGCCACACCGCCACCGCTGCCTTGCAGAGCATATTTACCAGCTTGCCGATTGCAGTGTGTGTGTGTTTTCCCTTAGTTTATTTTATTTTTGTGTGGCACCGCAGGGCGGTGGTCGGTGGGCGTGGCTGGCTGAATGGCTGGCTGGGCGGCTGGCTCCCTCACGCACAGCCCCCGCACACCAGCAGCGGCGCTCACACCTTGTTCGACACGCCGTTCTCCGCCAGCATCATCGCGCGCACGCGCAGCGGCAGCCCGAACAGCCGGATGAAGCCCTCCGCGTCGTGGTGGTTGTACAGCTCGTGGCTGTCGCCGAAGGACGCGATGTTCTCGTTGTACAGCGAGTAGGCGGACGTCGTGCCGGCCGGCACCAGGTTGCCCTTGTACAGCTTCAGCTTCACCTCGCCCGTCACCGTCTCCGCCATGTGGTCGAACATCGCCGACATCGACTCGCGCAGCGGCGTGAACCACTTGCCGTCGTACACAAGCTCCGCGAAGCGCACCGCGGACTGCCGCTTGAAGGCCTGCGTGTCGCGGTCCAGGCACAGCGACTCCAGCGTGTCCAGCGCCTTGTACAGGATCGTGCCCGCCGGCGTCTCGTACACGCCGCGCGACTTCATGCCCACCAGGCGGTCCTCCACGATGTCCTCGATGCCGATCGCGTGCTTGCCGCCCAGCACGTTCAGCTCCTCCACAAGCTGCACCGGCGACAGCTTCTTGCCGTTCACCGCCACCGGGATGCCCTTCTCGAACTGCACCGTCACGTACTCCGCCTGGTCCGGCGCCTTCTCCACCGTGTTGCACAGCTTCAGCAGCCGCGTGTACAGCGGCTCGTTCGCGGGGTCCTCCAGGTCCATGCCCTCGTGGCTGATGTGCCACAGGTTGCGGTCGCGCGAGTACAGGTCCGACTTGGTGCACGGCACCGGCACGCCGTGCGCCTCCGCGTAGTCGATCGCGTCCTCGCGCGACTTGATGTTCCACTCGCGCCACGGCGCCACAACCTTCAGGCTCGGGTCCAGCGCCATCACCGTCAGCTCGAAGCGCACCTGGTCGTTGCCCTTGCCGGTCGCGCCGTGGCAGATCGCCACCGCGCCTTCCTTGTGCGCAACCTCCACCAGGTGCTTCGCAATCACCGGCCGCGCGTGCGACGTCCCCAGCAGGTACTTGCCCTCGTACGTCGCGCCAGCCTTCAGCGTCGGGAAGATGAAGTCCGTCACGTACTCCTCCTGCAGGTCCAGCAGGTACAGCTTCGACGCGCCGGACTTCTTCGCCTTCTCCTCCAGCCCGTCCGTCTCGCCGCCGCCCTGCCCAACGTTCGCGCAGCACGCGATCACCTCGTAGTCGTAGTTCTCCTTCAGCCACGGGATGATCACCGACGTGTCCAGGCCGCCGCTGTACGCCAGCACAACCTTCGGCTTCGCCTCCGTCGCCGCAGACATCCTGTGCGTGTGTGGGGTGTGGGGTGTGTGGGGTGTGAGGAAAGAGGGTGGGGGAGGGAGCAGATGTGGTGTGATCTGCTCGGAGTTTTTAGGAAGCTGGGAGAGACAAGAGAAAAAAGAGAAGAAAAAAGAAAGGAGTAGCTTTTAAATTTACGATTGCCGAGCTAGAATAGAGAGAGGTTAGAAAACGGTAGGAAACTGCGCAGTGGCGGTGGTCGTGGTGGTGCGGGAGGCGGAGGGAGAGCGTGGGAGAAAGAGAGGGGAGAAGAGAGAGTGGGAGAGTGGGAGAGTGCGGTGCAGGTGCACAAGAGGCAGCGCGGTGTCGGCATCGACGGTGTGTGTGGGGGAAGAGAAGGGAAGGCGAAGGGGAAGCTCTTCACCGCAGTAGCAGCCAGCGTTGCAAGTACGAGGGATGTGGCGTCCATGGCTTGAGAGACAGCCCAAGGCGCAGCAGCACGCAGCCGCAGCACGCACACACGCAGCGTCTCGCACACACCCAGACGCGTGTGCGCCGGCCAGCTCCTCAGCGTGGCTCCTCTTTGCTTCTCTTTCGGCTTTGTTCGTTTCTCGCAGCGGCCACCCGCCCATCGCCGCGCGGCGCACGGTCACGTTGTCCGCGTGGTCGGTAGTGCATTCCGCTCGCAACGTGTCCGGGTCGACGGGATGGGGGGAGGACGGCCAACAACACATATATAAACAGCGCACAAAAGTGCAGGCGCGCACACCAAACACACACACAAACAGGCACACGCACACGCACACGCACGCCGGGGCCGCTAAACGCGCGCTCCGACTCGCCACAGCGCATGCGTGTGCGTGGGTGTGTGTCTCTTTCGCCGGTGGTGGTGGAAACAAGAGAAGAAAGAAAAAACAAAAAAACAAAGTGGCGGGGACGAGAGACGGTGGGTCAGCACGGAAAGGGAGTACGTCGGCGTCGGCGCGTTAGTCACTGGTTGAGGAGCCGCAGCTCCGGGGTAGAGAAAGGCAGAAAGCACCCGTCGCCAAACAAGGAGACGGGGAGGGGAAAGAGGTGGAAAACAAGGGAAGAGAGGAGACAACAGACAAGAAGAGAGACTTAGAACAGAGGAGATCGCGTTAGCACAAAGTGCGCGGCCGACGACGCGCGGCGCGGCTCACGGGAAGAGGGGAGAGGGGTGTGGTGCGCGCACCATCGAGTGCTCTCCCAGCGAGTGCGTGAGCAGCGCCGCGCGTCGTCGGCATCAACCAAACCAACAAACACACAAACAGAACAGAGGAAAGAAAGGAAAGAAAGAAAGAAGAAAGGAAGGACGCGGCCACCGCCAGCCGCCACCACCGGGCGGGGCAGCGCGGGGGAGAGGGGAGTTGTGCGTGAGGAAGGAAGACGCACGCGGAGGTGCGCACCCCAGCACAAGACAACAGGGGCGGCCGACAAGCGTCATTCGTGTAGTGGCTGTCGGCACCCTCCCCGCGTAGCAGCACCGCACCGGCGTGGCGTGGCGTGGCGTGGCGCGGCGTCGCTACACCGCAGTCGCCACACCGCCACCGCTGCCTTGCAGAGCATATTTACCAGCTTGCCGATTGCGTCTGCTGTGCCCATGTGTGTTATCCCTTAGTTTATTTTATTTTTGTGTGGCGGCAGGCGGCTGTCGGTGGCGGGGCTGGTTGAATGGCTGGCTGGGCGGCTGGCTCTCACGCCAGCCTTGCAACCAGCAGCGGCCGCTCACACCTTGTTCGACACGCCGTTCTCCGCCAGCATCATCGCGCGCACGCGCAGCGGCAGCCCGAACAGCCGGATGAAGCCCTCCGCGTCGTGGTGGTTGTACAGCTCGTGGCTGTCGCCGAAGGACGCGATGTTCTCGTTGTACAGCGAGTAGGCGGACGTCGTGCCGGCCGGCACCAGGTTGCCCTTGTACAGCTTCAGCTTCACCTCGCCCGTCACCGTCTCCGCCATGTGGTCGAACATCGCCGACATCGACTCGCGCAGCGGCGTGAACCACTTGCCGTCGTACACAAGCTCCGCGAAGCGCACCGCGGACTGCCGCTTGAAGGCCTGCGTGTCGCGGTCCAGGCACAGCGACTCCAGCGTGTCCAGCGCCTTGTACAGGATCGTGCCCGCCGGCGTCTCGTACACGCCGCGCGACTTCATGCCCACCAGGCGGTCCTCCACGATGTCCTCGATGCCGATCGCGTGCTTGCCGCCCAGCACGTTCAGCTCCTCCACAAGCTGCACCGGCGACAGCTTCTTGCCGTTCACCGCCACCGGGATGCCCTTCTCGAACTGCACCGTCACGTACTCCGCCTGGTCCGGCGCCTTCTCCACCGTGTTGCACAGCTTCAGCAGCCGCGTGTACAGCGGCTCGTTCGCGGGGTCCTCCAGGTCCATGCCCTCGTGGCTGATGTGCCACAGGTTGCGGTCGCGCGAGTACAGGTCCGACTTGGTGCACGGCACCGGCACGCCGTGCGCCTCCGCGTAGTCGATCGCGTCCTCGCGCGACTTGATGTTCCACTCGCGCCACGGCGCCACAACCTTCAGGCTCGGGTCCAGCGCCATCACCGTCAGCTCGAAGCGCACCTGGTCGTTGCCCTTGCCGGTCGCGCCGTGGCAGATCGCCACCGCGCCTTCCTTGTGCGCAACCTCCACCAGGTGCTTCGCAATCACCGGCCGCGCGTGCGACGTCCCCAGCAGGTACTTGCCCTCGTACGTCGCGCCAGCCTTCAGCGTCGGGAAGATGAAGTCCGTCACGTACTCCTCCTGCAGGTCCAGCAGGTACAGCTTCGACGCGCCGGACTTCTTCGCCTTCTCCTCCAGCCCGTCCGTCTCGCCGCCGCCCTGCCCAACGTTCGCGCAGCACGCGATCACCTCGTAGTCGTAGTTCTCCTTCAGCCACGGGATGATCACCGACGTGTCCAGGCCGCCGCTGTACGCCAGCACAACCTTCGGCTTCGCCTCCGTCGCCGCAGACATCCTGTGCGTGTGTGGGGTGTGGGGTGTGTGGGGTGTGAGGAAAGAGGGTGGGGGAGGGAGCAGATGTGGTGTGATCTGCTCGGAGTTAGGAAGGCGGGAGAAGACAAAGAGAAAAAGAGAAGAAAAGAAAAGAGTAGCTTTTTAAATTTACGATGGAGCGTAAGAAATAGAGAGAGAGAGAGAAATAGAGAGAGGTTAGAAAACGGTAGGAAACTGCGCAGTGGCGGTGGTCTGGTGTGCGGGAGGCGGAGGGGAGAGCGTGGGAGAAAGAGAGGGAGAAGAGAGAGTGGGAGAGTGGGAGAGTGCCGGTGCAGGTGCACAAGAGGCAGCGCGGTGTCGGCATCGACGGTGGTGTGTGGGGAAGAGAAGGGAAGGCGAAGGGGAAGCTCTCACCGCAGTAGCAGCGGCTGCAGTACAGGGGTGTGGGGTCCACGGCGGGAGGAGACAGCGGCGCAGCACGCCACCGCACCGCAGCACGCACCACGCAGCGTCTCGCACACACCCAGACGCGTGTGCGCCGGCCCGCTCCTCAGCGTGCTCCTCTTTCCTTCTCCTTTCGGCTTTGTTCGTTTCTCGCAGCGGCCACCCGCCCATCGCCGCGCGGCGCACCGGTCACGTTGTCCGGCGGGTCGGTAGTGCATTCCGCTCGCCAACGTGTCCGGGTCGACGGGATGGGGGAGGACGGCCAACAACACATATATAAACAGCGCACAAAAGCGCAGGCGCGCACACCACAAACACAGGCACACGCACACGCGCACACGCACACGCACGCCTGGGGCCGCTAACGCGCGCTCCGAGCGTCGCCACAGGCGCCAGCTGGTCGTGCGTGGGTGGTGTGTCTTCTTTCGCGGTGCTCCGTGGTGAAACAAGAAAAGAAAGAAGGATAAGAAAAAACAACCAAGTTGGCGGGGACGAGAGACGGTGGGTCAGCACGGAAAGGGAGTACGTCGGCGTCGGCGCGTTAGTCACTGGTTGAGGAGCCGCAGCTCCGGGGTAGAGAAAGGCAGAAAGCACCCGTCGCCAAACAAGGAGACGGGGAGGGGAAAGAGGTGGAAAACAAGGGAAGAGAGGAGACAACAGACAAGAAGAGAGACTTAGAACAGAGGAGATCGCGTTAGCACAAAGTGCGCGGCCGACGACGCGCGGCGCGGCTCACGGGAAGAGGGGAGAGGGTGTGTGTGTGCGCGCACCATCGGAGTGCTCCCCAGCGGAGTGCGTGAGCAAGCGCCGCGCGCGCTGTGTCGGCAATCAACCCAAACCAACAAACACACACAAAACAGAACAGAGGAAAGGGAAAGAAAGAAAGAAGAAAAAGAAGGACGCGGCCACCGCCAGCCGCCACCACCGGGACGGGCGGCAAGCGCGGGGAGAGGGGAGTTGTGCGTGGGGAAGGAAGACGCACGCGGAGGTGCGCACCCCCAAGCACAAGACAACAGGGGCGGCCGACAAGCGTCATTCGTGTAGTGGCTGTCGGCACCCTCCCCGCGTAGCAGCACCGCACCGGCGTGGCGTGGCGCGGCGTCGCTACACCGCAGTCGCCACACCGCCACCGCTGCCTTGCAGAGCATATTTACCAGCTTGCCGATTGCAGTGTGTGTGTGTTTTCCCTTAGTTTATTTTATTTTTGTGTGGCGGCAGGGCGGGTCGGTGGGCGTGGCTGACTGAATGGCTGGCTGGCTGGCGGCTGGGCTCCCTCACGCACAGCCCCGCACACCAGCAGCACACGGATGCAGGGCAGCAGCGGCCGCAGCAGCAGCAGCCGCTCACACCTTGTTCGATGCGCCGTTCTCCGCCAGCATCATCGCGCGCACGCGCAGCGGCAGCCCGAACAGCCGGATGAAGCCCTCCGCGTCGTGGTGGTTGTACAGCTCGTGGCTGTCGCCGAAGGACGCGATGTTCTCGTTGTACAGCGAGTAGGCGGACGTCGTGCCGGCCGGCACCAGGTTGCCCTTGTACAGCTTCAGCTTCACCTCGCCCGTCACCGTCCTCCGCCATGTGGTCGAACATCGCCGACATCGGACTCGCGCAGCGGCGTGAACCACTTGCCGTCGTACACAAGCTCCGCGAAAGCGCACCGCGGACTGCCGCTTGAAGGCCTGCGTGTCGCGGTCCAGGCACAGCGACTCCAGCGTGTCCAGCGCCTTGTACAGGATCGTGCCCGCCGGCGTCTCGTACACGCCGCGCGACTTCATGCCCACCAGGCGGTCCTCCACGATGTCCTCGATGCCGATCGCGTGCTTGCCGCCCAGCACGTTCAGCTCCTCCACAGCTGCACCGGCGACAGCTTCTTGCCGTTCACCGCCACCGGGATGCCCTTCTCGAACTGCACCGTCACGTACTCCGCCTGGTCCGGCCCTTCTCCACCGTGTTGCACAGCTTCAGCAGCCGCGTGTACAGCGGCTCGTTCGCGGGGTCCTCCAGGTCCATGCCCTCGTGGCTGATGTGCCACAGGTTGCGGTCGCGCGAGTACAGGTCCGACTTGGTGCACGGCACCGGCACGCCGTGCGCCTCCGCGTAGTCGATCGCGTCTCGCGCGACTTGATGTTCCACTCGCGCCACGGCGCCACAACCTTCAGGCTCGGGTCCAGCGCCATCACCGTCAGCTCGAAGCGCACCTGGTCGTTGCCCTTGCCGGTCGCGCCGTGGCAGATCGCCACCGCGCCTTCCTTGTGCGCAACCTCCACCAGGTGCTTCGCAATCACCGGCCGCGCGTGCGACGTCCCCAGCAGGTACTTGCCCTCGTACGTCGCGCCAGCCTTCAGCGTCGGGAAGATGAAGTCCGTCACGTACTCTCCTGCAGGTCCAGCAGTACAGCTTCGACGCGCCGGACTTCTTCGCCTTCTCCTCCACCCGTCCGTCTCGCCGCCGCCCTGCCCAACGTTCGCGCAGCACGCGATCACCTCGTAGTCGTAGTTCTCCTTCAGCCACGGGATGATCACCGACGTGTCCAGGCCGCCGCTGTACGCCAGCACAACCTTCGGCTTCGCCTCCGTCGCCGCAGACATCCTGTGCGTGTGTGGGGTGTGGGGTGTGTGGGGTGTGAGGAAAGAGGGTGGGGGAGGGAGCAGATGTGGTGTGATCTGCTCGGAGTTAGGAAGGCGGGAGAAGACAAAGAGAAAAAGAGAAGAAAAGAAAAGAGTAGCTTTTTAAATTTACGATGGAGCGTAAGAAATAGAGAGAGAGAGAAATAGAGAGAGGTTAGAAAACGGTAGGAAACTGCGCAGTGGCGGTGGTCGTGGTGGTGCGGGAGGCGGAGAGAGGGGGCGAGAGAGAGAAAAGAGTGTGGAGAGTGGGGGAGTGCGGTGCAGGTGCACAAGAGGCAGCGCGGGTGTCGGCATCGACGGTGTGTGCGGGGAAGAGAGGGAAGGCGATGGGAAAGCTCTTCATGCAGTAGCAGCAGCGGCAGTACAGGGACGTGGGGTCCAGGCGGAGAGACAGCGGCGCAGCACGCACCGGCACGCGCAGCACGCGCACACGCAGCGTCTCGCACACACCCAGACGCGTGTGCGCCGGCAGCTCTCAGCGTGGCTTCCTCTTTCCTTCTTTTTCGGCTTTGGTTCGTTTCTCGCAGCGGCCACCCGCCCATCGCCGCGCGGCGCACGGTCACGTTGTCCGCGTGGTCGGTAGTGCATTCCGCTCGCAACGTGTCCGGGTCGACGGGATGGGGGGAGGACGGCCAACAACACATATATAAACAGCGCACAAAAGGCGCAGGCGCGCACCCCCACCACAAAACACCAGCACTATTCGCACGCAACGCGCACTACGCACACGCACTATGGCGCGGGGCCGCTAAACGCGCGCTCACGACTCGCCACAGCGCATGCGTGTGCGTGGTTGTCTCTTCGGCCGATGTGGTGGTGGAACAAGAAAAAAAGAAGCAAAGAAAATAACAAAGTGCGGGACGAGAGACGGTGGGTCAGCACGGAAAGGGAGTACGTCGGCGTCGGCGCGTTAGTCACTGGTTGAGGAGCCGCAGCTCCGGGGTAGAGAAAGGCAGAAAGCACCCGTCGCCAAACAAGGAGACGGGGAGGGGAAAGAGGTGGAAAACAAGGGAAGAGAGGAGACAACAGACAAGAAGAGAGACTTAGAACAGAGGAGATCGCGTTAGCACAAAGTGCGCGGCCGACGACGCGCGGCGCGGCTCACGGGAAGAGGGGAGAGGGGGTGTGGTGCGCGCACCATCGAGTGCTCTCCCAGCGAGTGCGTGAGCAGCGCCGCGCGCCGCGTCGGCATCAACAAAACCGACAAACACACACAAACAAACAGAAGAAGAAAGGAAGGAAAGAAAGAAGGAAAGAAGGACGCGGCCACAGCCAGCCGCCACCACCGGACGGGGCAGCGCGGGGGAGAGGGGAGTTGTGCGTGGGGAAGGAAGACGCACGCGGAGGTGCGCACCCAAGCACAAGACAACAGGGGCGGCCGACAAGCGTCATTCGTGTAGTGGCTGTCGGCACCCTCCCCGCGTAGCAGCACCGCACCGGCGTGGCGTGGCGCGGCGTCGCTAACACCGCAGGTCGCCACACCGCCACCGCTGCCTTGCAGAGCATATTTACCAGCTTGCCGATTGCAGTTGGTGTGTGGTGTGTGTGTTTCCCTTAGTTTACTTTATTTTTGTGTGGCGGCAGGCGGTCGGTCGGTGGGCGTGCTGGCTGAATGGCTGGCTGAGCGGGTGGAGGCTGGCTCCCTCACGCACAGCCCCGCACACCAGCAGCACACGGATGCAGGGCAGCAGCGGCCGCAGCAGCAGCAGCCGCTCACACCTTGTTCGATGGCGCCGTTCTCGCCAGCATCATCGCGGCGCACGCGCCAGCGGCAGCCCGAACAGCCGGATGAAGCCCTCCGCGTCGTGGTGGTTGTACAGCTCGTGGCTGTCGCCGAAGGACGCGATGTTCTCGTTGTACAGCGAGTAGGCGGACGTCGTGCCGGCCGGCACCAGGTTGCCCTTGTACAGCTTCAGCTTCACCTCGCCCGTCACCGTCTCCGCCATGTGGTCGAACATCGCCGACATCGACTCGCGCAGCGGCGTGAACCACTTGCCGTCGTACACAAGCTCCGCGAAGCGCACCGCGGACTGCCGCTTGAAGGCCTGCGTGTCGCGGTCCAGGCACAGCGACTCCAGCGTGTCCAGCGCCTTGTACAGGATCGTGCCCGCCGGCGTCTCGTACACGCCGCGCGACTTCATGCCCACCAGGCGGTCCTCCACGATGTCCTCGATGCCGATCGCGTGCTTGCCGCCCAGCACGTTCAGCTCCTCCACAAGCTGCACCGGCGACAGCTTCTTGCCGTTCACCGCCACCGGGATGCCCTTCTCGAACTGCACCGTCACGTACTCCGCCTGGTCCGGCGCCTTCTCCACCGTGTTGCACAGCTTCAGCAGCCGCGTGTACAGCGGCTCGTTCGCGGGGTCCTCCAGGTCCATGCCCTCGTGGCTGATGTGCCACAGGTTGCGGTCGCGCGAGTACAGGTCCGACTTGGTGCACGGCACCGGCACGCCGTGCGCCTCCGCGTAGTCGATCGCGTCCTCGCGCGACTTGATGTTCCACTCGCGCCACGGCGCCACAACCTTCAGGCTCGGGTCCAGCGCCATCACCGTCAGCTCGAAGCGCACCTGGTCGTTGCCCTTGCCGGTCGCGCCGTGGCAGATCGCCACCGCGCCTTCCTTGTGCGCAACCTCCACCAGGTGCTTCGCAATCACCGGCCGCGCGTGCGACGTCCCCAGCAGTACTTGCCCTCGTACGTCGCGCCAGCCTTCCAGCGTCGGGAAGATGAAGTCCGTCACGTACTCCTCCTGCAGGTCCAGCAGGTACAGCTTCGACGCGCCGGACTTCTTCGCCTTCTCCTCCAGCCCGTCCGTCTCGCCGCCGCCCTGCCCAACGTTCGCGCAGCACGCGATCACCTCGTAGTCGTAGTTCTCCTTCAGCCACGGGATGATCACCGACGTGTCCAGGCCGCCGCTGTACGCCAGCACAACCTTCGGCTTCGCCTCCGTCGCCGCAGACATCCTGTGCGTGTGTGGGGTGTGGGGTGTGTGGGGTGTGAGGAAAGAGGGTGGGGGAGGGAGCAGATGTGGTGTGATCTGCTCGGAGTTAGGAAGGCGGGAGAAGACAAAGAGAAAAAGAGAAGAAAAGAAAAGAGTAGCTTTTTAAATTTACGATGGAGCGTAAGAAATAGAGAGAGAAATAGAGAGAGGTTAGAAAACGGTAGGAAACTGCGCAGTGGCGGTGGTCGTGGTGGTGCGGGAGGCGGAGAGAGAGGGCGAGAGAGAGAAAAGAGTGTGGGAGAGTGGGGGAGTGCGGTGCAGGTGCACAAGAGGCAGCGCGGTGTCGGCATCGACGGTGTGTGCGGGGGAAGAGAGGGGAAGGCGATGGGAAAGCTCTTCATCGCAGTAGCAGCAGCGGCAGTACAGGGATGTGGGGTCCAGGCGGAGAGACAGCGGCGCAGCACGCACCGCACCGCAGCACGCGCACACGCAGCGTCTCGCACACACCCAGACGCGTGTGCGCCGGCCCGCTCCTCAGCGTGGCTCCTCTTTGCTTCTCTTTCGGCTTTGTTCGTTTCTCGCAGCGGCCACCCGCCCATCGCCGCGCGGCGCACGGTCACGTTGTCCGCGTGGTCGGTAGTGCATTCCGCTCGCAACGTGTCCGGGTCGACGGGATGGGGGGAGGACGGCCAACAACACATATATAAACAGCGCACAAAAGCGCAGGCGCGCACACCACAGACACACACAAACAGGCACACGCACACGCGCACACGCACGCCGGGGCCGCTAAACGCGCGCTCCGACTCGCCACAGCGCATGCGTGTGCGTGTGTGCGTGTGTGCGTGGGTGTGGGTGTGTCTCTTTCGCCGGTGGTGGTGGAATCAAGAGAAGAAAGAAAGAAGAAAAAACAAAGTGGCGGGGACGAGAGACGGTGGGTCAGCACGGAAAGGGAGTACGTCGGCGTCGGCGCGGTAGTCACTGGTTGAGGAGCCGCAGCTCCGGGTAGAGGAAGGCAGAAAGCACCCGTCGCCAAACAAGGAGACGGGGAGGGGAAAGAGGTGGAAAACAAGGGAAGAGAGGAGACAACAGACAAGAAGAGAGACTTAGAACAGAGGAGATCGCGTTAGCACAAAGTGCGCGGCCGACGACGCGCGGCGCGGCTCACGGGAAGAGGGGAGAGGGGGTGTGGTGCGCGCACCATCGAGTGCTCTCCCAGCGAGTGCGTGAGCAGCGCCGCGCGCGCGTCGGCATCAACAAAACCAACAAACACACACAAACAGAACAGAGGAAAGGAAGGAAAGAAAGAAGGAAAGAAGGACGCGGCCACCGCCAGCCGCCACCACCGGGCGGGGCAGCGCGGGGGAGAGGGGAGTTGTGCGTGGGGAAGGAAGACGCACGCGGAGGTGCGCACCCAAGCACAAGACAACAGGGGCGGCCGACAAGCGTCATTCGTGTAGTGGCTGTCGGCACCCTCCCCGCGTAGCAGCACCGCACCGGCGTGGCGTGGCGTGGCGTGGCGCGGCGTCGCTACACCGCAGTCGCCACACCGCCACCGCTGCCTTGCAGAGCATATTTACCAGCTTGCCGATTGCAGTGTGTGTGTGTGTGTGTTTTCCCTTAGTTTATTTTATTTTTGTGTGGCGGCAGGGCGGGTCGGTGGGCGTTGCTGGCTGAATGGCTGGCTGAGCGGGTGGTAGGCTGGCTCCCTCACGCACAGCCCCGCACACCAGCAGCACACGGATGCAGGGCAGCAGCGGCCGCAGCAGCAGCAGCCGCTCACACCTTGTTCGACACGCCGTTCTCCGCCAGCATCATCGCGCGCACGCGCAGCGGCAGCCCGAACAGCCGGATGAAGCCCTCCGCGTCGTGGTGGTTGTACAGCTCGTGGCTGTCGCCGAAGGACGCGATGTTCTCGTTGTACAGCGAGTAGGCGGACGTCGTGCCGGCCGGCACCAGGTTGCCCTTGTACAGCTTCAGCTTCACCTCGCCCGTCACCGTCTCCGCCATGTGGTCGAACATCGCCGACATCGACTCGCGCAGCGGCGTGAACCACTTGCCGTCGTACACAAGCTCCGCGAAGCGCACCGCGGACTGCCGCTTGAAGGCCTGCGTGTCGCGGTCCAGGCACAGCGACTCCAGCGTGTCCAGCGCCTTGTACAGGATCGTGCCCGCCGGCGTCTCGTACACGCCGCGCGACTTCATGCCCACCAGGCGGTCCTCCACGATGTCCTCGATGCCGATCGCGTGCTTGCCGCCCAGCACGTTCAGCTCCTCCACAAGCTGCACCGGCGACAGCTTCTTGCCGTTCACCGCCACCGGGATGCCCCTTCTCGAACTGCACCGTCACGTACTCCGCCTGGTCCGGCGCCTTCTCCACCGTGTTGCACAGCTTCAGCAGCCGCGTGTACAGCGGCTCGTTCGCGGGGTCCTCCAGGTCCATGCCCTCGTGGCTGATGTGCCACAGGTTGCGGTCGCGCGAGTACAGGTCCGACTTGGTGCACGGCACCGGCACGCCGTGCGCCTCCGCGTAGTCGATCGCGTCCTCGCGCGACTTGATGTTCCACTCGCGCCACGGCGCCACAACCTTCAGGCTCGGGTCCAGCGCCATCACCGTCAGCTCGAAGCGCACCTGGTCGTTGCCCTTGCCGGTCGCGCCGTGGCAGATCGCCACCGCGCCTTCCTTGTGCGCAACCTCCACCAGGTGCTTCGCAATCACCGGCCGCGCGTGCGACGTCCCCAGCAGGTACTTGCCCTCGTACGTCGCGCCAGCCTTCAGCGTCGGGAAGATGAAGTCCGTCACGTACTCCTCCTGCAGGTCCAGCAGGTACAGCTTCGACGCGCCGGACTTCTTCGCCTTCTCCTCCAGCCCGTCCGTCTCGCCGCCGCCCTGCCCAACGTTCGCGCAGCACGCGATCACCTCGTAGTCGTAGTTCTCCTTCAGCCACGGGATGATCACCGACGTGTCCAGGCCGCCGCTGTACGCCAGCACAACCTTCGGCTTCGCCTCCGTCGCCGCAGACATCCTGTGCGTGTGTGGGGTGTGGGGTGTGTGGGGTGTGAGGAAAGAGGGTGGGGGAGGGAGCAGATGTGGTGTGATCTGCTCGGAGTTAGGAAGGCGGGAGAAGACAAAGAGAGAAAGAGAAGAGAAGAAAAGAGTAGCTTTTTTAATTTACGATGGAGCGTAAGAAATAGAGAGAGAGAGTGGTTAGAAAACGGTAGGAAACTGCGCAGTGGCGGTGGTCGTGGTGGTGCGGGAGGCGGAGGGAGAGGGTGGGAGAGAGAGAAGAGAGAGTGGGAGAGTGGGGGAGTGCGGTGCAGGTGCACAAGAGGCAGCGCGGTGCCGGCATCGACGGTGTGTGTGCGGGGGAAGAGAGGGGAAGGCGATGGGAAAGCTCTTCACCGCAGTAGCAGCAGCGGCAGCAGTACAGGGGTGTGGGGCCCACGCGGAGAGACAGCGGCGCAGCACGCACCGCACCGCAGCACGCACACACGCAGCGTCTCGCACACACCCAGACGCGTGTGCGCCGGCCAGCTCCTCAGCGTGGCTCCTCTTTCCTTCTCTTTCGGCTTTGTTCGTTTCTCGCAGCGGCCACCCGCCCATCGCCGCGCGGCGCACGGTCACGTTGTCCGCGTGGTCGGTAGTGCATTCCGCTCGCAACGTGTCCGGGTCGACGGGATGGGGGGAGGACGGCCAACAACACATATATAAACAGCGCACAAAAGCGCAGGCGCGCACACCACACACACAGGCACACGCACACGCGCACACGCACACACGCACGCCGGGGCCGCTAAACGCGCGCTCCGACTCGCCACAGCGCATGCGTGTGCGTGTGTGCGTGGGTGTCTCTTTCGCCGGTGGTGGTGGAAACAAGAGAAGAAAGAAAAAACAAAAAAACAAAGTGGCGGGGACGAGAGACGGTGGGTCAGCACGGAAAGGGAGTACGTCGGCGTCGGCGCGTTAGTCACTGGTTGAGGAGCCGCAGCTCCGGGGTAGAGGAAGGCAGAAAGCACCCGTCGCCAAACAAGGAGACGGGGAGGGGAAAGAGGTGGAAAACAAGGGAAGAGAGGAGACAACAGACAAGAAGAGAGACTTAGAACAGAGGAGATCGCGTTAGCACAAAGTGCGCGGCCGACGACGCGCGGCGCGGCTCACGGGAAGAGGGGAGAGGGGGTGTGGTGCGCGCACCATCGAGTGCTCTCCCAGCGAGTGCGTGAGCAGCGCCGCGCGCGCGTCGGCATCAACAAAACCGACAAACACACACAAACAGAACAGAAGAAAGAAAGGAAGGAAAGAAAGAAGGAAAGAAGGACGCGGCCACAGCCAGCCGCCACCACCGGACGGGGCAGCGCGGGGGAGAGGGGAGTTGTGCGTGGGGAAGGAAGACGCACGCGGAGGTGCGCACCCCAGCACAAGACAACAGGGGCGGCCGACAAGCGTCATTCGTGTAGTGGCTGTCGGCACCCTCCCCGCGTAGCAGCACCGCACCGGCGTGGCGTGGCGTGGCGCGGCGTCGCTACACCGCAGTCGCCACACCGCCACCGCTGCCTTGCAGAGCATATTTACCAGCTTGCCGATTGCAGTGTGTGTGTGTGTGTGTGTTTGTTTTCCCTTAGTTTATTTTATTTTTGTGTGGCGGCAGGGCGGGTCGGTGGGCGTTGCTGGCTGAATGGCTGGCTGAGCGGGTGGTAGGCTGGCTCCCTCACGCACAGCCCCGCACACCAGCAGCACACGGATGCAGGGCAGCAGCGGCCGCAGCAGCAGCAGCCGCTCACACCTTGTTCGACACGCCGTTCTCCGCCAGCATCATCGCGCGCACGCGCAGCGGCAGCCCGAACAGCCGGATGAAGCCCTCCGCGTCGTGGTGGTTGTACAGCTCGTGGCTGTCGCCGAAGGACGCGATGTTCTCGTTGTACAGCGAGTAGGCGGACGTCGTGCCGGCCGGCACCAGGTTGCCCTTGTACAGCTTCAGCTTCACCTCGCCCGTCACCGTCTCCGCCATGTGGTCGAACATCGCCGACATCGACTCGCGCAGCGGCGTGAACCACTTGCCGTCGTACACAAGCTCCGCGAAGCGCACCGCGGACTGCCGCTTGAAGGCCTGCGTGTCGCGGTCCAGGCACAGCGACTCCAGCGTGTCCAGCGCCTTGTACAGGATCGTGCCCGCCGGCGTCTCGTACACGCCGCGCGACTTCATGCCCACCAGGCGGTCCTCCACGATGTCCTCGATGCCGATCGCGTGCTTGCCGCCCAGCACGTTCAGCTCCTCCACAAGCTGCACCGGCGACAGCTTCTTGCCGTTCACCGCCACCGGGATGCCCTTCTCGAACTGCACCGTCACGTACTCCGCCTGGTCCGGCGCCTTCTCCACCGTGTTGCACAGCTTCAGCAGCCGCGTGTACAGCGGCTCGTTCGCGGGGTCCTCCAGGTCCATGCCCTCGTGGCTGATGTGCCACAGGTTGCGGTCACGCGAGTACAGGTCCGACTTGGTGCACGGCACCGGCACGCCGTGCGCCTCCGCGTAGTCGATCGCGTCCTCGCGCGACTTGATGTTCCACTCGCGCCACGGCGCCACAACCTTCAGGCTCGGGTCCAGCGCCATCACCGTCAGCTCGAAGCGCACCTGGTCGTTGCCCTTGCCGGTCGCGCCGTGGCAGATCGCCACCGCGCCTTCCTTGTGCGCAACCTCCACCAGGTGCTTCGCAATCACCGGCCGCGCGTGCGACGTCCCCAGCAGGTACTTGCCCTCGTACGTCGCGCCAGCCTTCAGCGTCGGGAAGATGAAGTCCGTCACGTACTCCTCCTGCAGGTCCAGCAGGTACAGCTTCGACGCGCCGGACTTCTTCGCCTTCTCCTCCAGCCCGTCCGTCTCGCCGCCGCCCTGCCCAACGTTCGCGCAGCACGCGATCACCTCGTAGTCGTAGTTCTCCTTCAGCCACGGGATGATCACCGACGTGTCCAGGCCGCCGCTGTACGCCAGCACAACCTTCGGCTTCGCCTCCGTCGCCGCAGACATCCTGTGCGTGTGTGGGGTGTGGGGTGTGTGGGGTGTGAGGAAAGAGGGTGGGGGAGGGAGCAGATGTGGTGTGATCTGCTCGGAGTTAGGAAGGCGGGAGAAGACAAAGAGAAAAAGAGAAGAAAAGAGTAGCTTTTTAATTTACGATGGAGCGTAAGAAATAGAGAGAGAGAGAGAAAGAGTGGTTAGAAAACGGTAGGAAACTGCGCAGTGGCGGTGGTCGTGGTGGTGCGGGAGGCGGAGAGAGAGGGCGAGAGAGAGAAGAGAGAGTGGGAGAGTGGGGGAGTGCGGTGCAGGTGCACAAGAGGCAGCGCGGTGCCGGCATCGACGGTGTGTGCGGGGGAAGAGAGGGGAAGGCGATGGGAAGGCTCTTCACCGCAGTAGCAGCAGCGGCAGCAGTACAGAGGCATGGGGCCCACGCGGAGAGACAGCGGCGCAGCACGCACCGCACCGCACCGCAGCACGCACACACGCAGCGTCACGCACACACCCAGACGCGTGTGCGCCGGCCCGCTCCTCAGCGTGGCTCCTCTTTCCTTCTTTTTCGGCTTTGTTCGTTTCTCGCAGCGGCCACCCGCCCATCGCCGCGCGGCGCACGGTCACGTTGTCCGCGTGGTCGGTAGTGCATTCCGCTCGCAACGTGTCCGGATCGACGGGATGGGGGGAGGACGGCCAACAGCACATATATCAACAGCGCACAAATGTTAAGAATTAAGAAAACAGGACACGCCACAGCATTTAAAAGACGTGGTAAGGAAGATTATCGCTGGAGGTTCATGAAATGAACAACAAGCTGACAGGCTGGTGGCGGTAGAGAGGTAAAATAAATAACAAAAGGATGAGCACTTTGATTGAGTTTGTGAGACCGAAGGCCCGGATGGAGAGCAATGCAGCGCTAGACGGCAACGTGCTCCCCTATCGTGAGTTAGAAAAGCAGCAATGATGAAAGTGGCCTCTTTGTCTCAGTCAGCAGAAGCAAATCATCCTGCCTGGCCATCGCACCAAGATCTAGTACGCCGCTGAGGCACTGCACATTTTCTGATGCCGGAAAGGTGAAACAAAAAAATAAAGAAAACGTTCCCAAAAAAAAGGAACTGAAAGCGGCCACATTTGCTCTTCTTCTGTGTGTGCGTAGCGGTGGCACCTTAGGAAGATGGCGCGGCGGTCCAGCTCACGTTCAATTCCGCCGTCAGGTAAGTCTTGGCAGCCTCGATCGCCTTCAGGCTCACCTCCTTGGCTGGACCACCGACAACGTTGCGGTCATTCACACACGTCTCCATGCTGATTGCGTGGTAAATGTCCTCCTCAATAGCGGGAGAAAATGACTTGTACTCGTCCATCGACAACTCATCCAGAGACTTCTTGTGCGCTATGGCGTAGAAGACCATCTGACCCACCACCGAGTGCGCTTCACGGAAGGGCAGCCCCTTCTTCACCAAGTAGTCGGCCACGTCGGTGGCGTTCGTGAAGCCGCCCTTCGCACCGGTAAGCAGACGAGACTTGTGCACCTTCATGGTGGCGATCATGTCGCAGAAGACGGGTACGCAGAGCTTCACCGTGTCGATCGCGTCGAAGATCGCCTCCTTGTCCTCCTGCATGTCCTTGTTGTAGGCGAGAGGCAACCCCTTCATGGTCGTCAGCAGGCCCATCAGGTGGCCGTACACTCGGCCAGCCTTGCCACGGATGAGCTCTGCCACGTCGGGGTTCTTCTTCTGCGGCATGATGGACGAGCCTGTGGAGAAGGCGTCATCCATCTCAACGTAGGAGAACTCGTGGCTGCTCCAGAGGATGAGCTCCTCGCTGAAGCGGCTGAGATGCATCATGATGGTGGAGAGCGCGCTGCACAGCTCAATCACGAAGTCGCGGTCCGACACGGCGTCGAGGCTGTTCTGCGAGATGGCAGCGAAGCCCAGCTCCGCAGCCACGGCGGCCCTGTCCAAAGGGTACGTGGTGCCGGCCAGCGCACCGGAGCCGAGTGGCATCACGTTCGTGCGAGTGTGACAGTCGTGCAGACGGGTGTAGTCGCGCTGGAACATTGCGTAGTAGGCCATTAGGTGGTGGGCGAGCGTGACGGGCTGCGCCTTCTGCAGGTGGGTGTAGCCCGGCATGATCGTCTCGACGTGCGACTCAGCCAGCATCGCAAGCACGCCCATGAGGTGCAGCATCATCGCCCGAATTTCTTCGATGGCGTCACGCAGGTACATGCGGAGGTCCACAGCGACCTGATCGTTGCGGCTGCGGCCGGTGTGGAGGCGCTTGCCGGCGTCGCCGATGCGCTGCGTGAGAATGGTTTCGATGTTCATGTGGATATCCTCGGCGTCCACCATGAAGGTGACCTTGCCCGCGTCGATGTCAGCACGTATGTCCTGCAGGCCCTTGATGATGGCCTCGCTGTCCGCCTCGGCGATGATCTTCTGCTTGCCCAGCATGCGCGCGTGAGCGATGGAGCCGGCGATGTCCTGCTTGTACATGCGCTGATCAAAGCGGATGGAGGAGTTGAAGTCGTCGACCTTCTTGTCGGTGCTCTTCTGGAAGCGGCCGCCCCAGAGCTTCACGTGGCTCTTGCCATCCGCATCCGCCTGGTCACCAGAGGACATGGTGGAGCTGTTGTGAACTTTGGGATTTTTAGAGGAGTGCAAAAGAGAAGTGTCGAGAGTGCGCTGCTCTGTGTGTGTGCGATAGTGGAAAAATAAAAGAGGTGGAAATTGTGGTGAACTAGACAGCTGCACAGCACGCAAGAGGGGAGACAAGGGGATCACACGGGAAGATAGGAGGAGAAGGGGAAGGGAGAGATTGAAACACGCGTGACAGAACTCGTCAGCAGCAACGAGCGCGGATTCACATCATCTAGAAAAACAACAGAAAAGAAAAGACCTACTGGATGATCTGCGCTGAGATTTCGCGCAAAATCAAAAAACAGTGGGAATTGCAAAGCGGCTGCAAAAGAGAGAGGGAAAGGCAGAGTGTTGCGTCTTTCTTTCACCACACGCGACACGACTGGTAAGCGAAGAGCGTGACGTTTTGTGTATTTTTGAGTGAGTTTGGGTGACAGCAGAAAGAGAAGCTGGGCAACACCTTAAAAAACCAGTGTCGCTTCTGCTGCGCGGTTCTTGCTGCTGTATTCTTTTTTTCGAGAATTCGTTGCCCGCCCTCACGACGTCTGCGATACCAACGTTTGGCGGCCTGGCCCGTTCACCTTTTTGTGTGTATTTTGGTATTCTTTGCGTCATGTGACGCCTTCGCAACGCCGTCGCCGAGGAAACCACAAAACAGAAGAAGACAAACCTAAAAATGATGCAAAACAGTGAGGGAAATGAACAAAAAACAATACGCTGCGCGCCATCGCGCTGCACGTACCAACAGGAAGTCGAAGAGCGCCAGTCTCGCCGCCCACCTCTTCCGTCGTCCTGACAACAACAGCACCACACCCACAAGAGCAAGCCGCACCCTTCACACAACGGTTAAAGCAAACGGGGGGAAAGCAAAGAGAAGGCGGTAAGTAATAGCGTCACTGAGCGTCACGAACGGCCCACACCGACAACAATAAAGGAAACACAGATGTGCAACGGCACTGACAACAAGGCATACGCACGGCGGTAGGTGGAGAGAAGGACAGCAACAAACGTAAAAAAGTAATAGAAAAAGGCAAAAAGAATGCGTGAACCTCAAGCTGGCGCTTTCTTCAGCGCAGCTCAGACACCCACGAGAATCATCCACGTAAAGAAGAGGTAGAAGAGGGCTACTGGGTAGACCACCAACACTTCCCGGTCCTCGCCGACCGACTTGTGGAAGAAGCGCAGCGCGGCCCAGCAAGACCAGGCCCAGGTGAGCGCACAGATCACCAAGTTGACAAAGAACCACGGCACCACCCAGCAGAGCAGCGCGCAGACGCAGGTCGGTGCCAGGCAGTAGCCCATCGCACAGTAGGTTTGGAAGAACATCACGTTGCTGCCGAGGAACTTGGCGTTCATGGTCACAACGAAGCCACCGAGCCAGACAAAGATAAAGACGCCGGAGAAGATGAGGGAGCTCTGGTTCTTGTCGGCGTTGAGGGTGAGAATGGAGGCCAGGATGAGGCAGAGAAAAAGAGGGCCCCAGAGATCCCAATCGCGCAACTCGCGCTCGTCGCCGAGGGGAGGGCACACGACCACGACGAGCTTGCGACCAATGGCCTTGGCATCGCGTGCCAGCGTCTCGAGCACCGGCTCATCGAGCGTCGAGATGGTCGCCGGGTCGGCGTGGACGTACTGCTCCTGCATTTCCTTCAACTGAGCAGGAACAATAAGGGAGAGAAAAAAAGAATAAGAAATTAGAGGGCACCTTAACTGCCGAAGGTGATGTGATGTGCAGAAGGTCTCAGTGGGTGGAAAGAGACACCCTTCGGTTAGCGATAAAAGAAAAAAATGGTACGGGCGTGGACAGTGACGTGAGGAACACTGAGAAGGGCACCTGTGAATTTCTGTGTCGCAGGATGGCGTTTCTGGCGAGCTCACAACACATTGAAAAGGAAAAAAAAAGAAAAAAGATCAGGACCCGCAGTTAGATTGGGGCGGGTTAATCGACAGACGAAAAGAAGGAGATAGGACATTAAAGACAAGAAGGAGAGTGAAGAGCATGACACTGTGGACCTCTCGCAGACGTAGAAAAAGAGGGAGAGAGAAAGACACATCCGTTGCAGCCCCGCCACTAATTTCTTTGGTGTGGCGGACCGAAGGGGCGATAATACTGGCTGCGGAGGGAAAGCACATGACTTAGTACTGCTTCCGCGCGCGGCTTCCTGGAATACAGATAGTTCGCTTTGTGACGAGAAGAGGAAGAGAGCAAGAACCTCCCTCAAGGAAAAAAGGGAAAAAAAATAACAACAACAACAAGCAGCAAAAGAAAAGAAACGTTCTTCGTTGTCTCCTCAACACACTTAAACGCTTGTGCAAGTCACCGTGTGCGACTCCAACCACAACGCAGAGGGCACAAGCCAGCCGTCCCCTGCACTACACTCGCGTCTCATCATCTTGCGACGCTTCCAAACATAAGCGCTCCCGGATGAAGCCAAGATTATGTTCCAGCTGCGTTGTCAAGGCCTCCTCCTCCTCCAGTCCGCCCATCGCAGCCTGCATCTCTGCGCTCACCTTCAGCGCCACACGTAACGCGGCGTCTGCGGCTGCCTTCTTCTCCGCCACCTCTGCCAGGTGCACCTGCCACGCCGCCTCCGCCGCCTGCTGCTCCGCCACGCGCTCGCCTCGGCGGTACTGTGAAATGAAAAGGAGCAGCGCCAACGCAAAGGCAGCCGGGATCAGCACGAAGCTCCACGCCATTCCTTCTCCCCTGCCTTGCAGGGTGATGCCTTCGCGGCTGAATGGACGCCCAACACCCATGCCAGCCGTGTGAAAGAGATCGTTGACACGCTGGACGTGGTTGCGCTCACGGCGGGCAGCCTGCAGGTGTCCGCTGACGTCGTCGACGCGGTTCCTCTTGTCACGTGGCGAGGTGGTGAGCCAGAGGTAGACACGCCTGCCCCACCCACGGCGCGCTACCGAACCCATCGGCCACAGAGACGAAGAGAGAGTGAAGAGAGGAACGCTGATGTTGTTCTTCTTCCTCTGCTCTACCGACAACAGTACTTTGAAGCCAACTCCTGTCCCTTTATCGACGTCGTCTTGTCATCAGCGTAAAAAAGTTTTTTTTTGTGTGTGTGAAGGAATGAAGTGGATGCGGAAAGAGACGAACAACAAGTGAGATGGACCGCACATCAAAAGAAAGATGGCACCGCGGACGGCGCAACAGCACGGCAGCGCTACACTGACGCTGTTGCGTCGCGTGGACACACCCAAAGCATTTCCATGTAGGGCAGGCGTCAGTAATGTTTCACCGCACTGCACACCCACACGAAAGATAGCTGAGTAGATCTCAATTGTCAGGTGCGCACTCAACGCCTTCTGGCAAGTGTGCGACTGCCACAGCGATCCCCTCCTCTGCGGTTCTCTTCGCCTGGAGCGTCGCTGACCTCCTTGCGGTGTGCGGTCTGTTAGAAAGGCTTTCCGTACACACCAACAGCAGCAACAAGAGCCTTTTCGCAAACTTGCGCTTGCGCAGCGTTAATCTTGAACAGACAGATTACTGTTTTTTTTTTTTTGAAGAGTGTGAACTTGTGAGAACGACGTGTAGCACGCCAATTTCGAAGCAGGGACTTTCCCTTTCCCCTTCACTACTACAGCTCCGTGTCGCGTGCATTTGAAGCCAACAAGGCGCTCAACAGCGGCACGGCCCAGCGCACCAGCAGTTTGACAGAATAACAATAATAAGACAGAGGCGCTCTTGTCACTTGAACATGCTGTCGTCGTCTGAAGAGAATCTCGAGCGGTAGATCATAAAGCACACAAAGCTCATCAGCATCACACAGAGAGGGATAGAGGTCGTGGTCTGGCAGTGGTGGGGCTGCTTCATCATCAGGCGACGCTTGCTCATCGTCATCTTGCGTGGCGGCCGCCGCGCTGCTGCTGCTGCTGCTGCTGCTGTGCTGTGTGCGTAGCGCCGAGCCACGGTGAGGGCGGGTGCCGACACCCCTGCGTGCTGCAAAAGCCGCAGCGACAGCATGGCGAGAGGACGAACTAAAGGGGAAGGAACAAAGATACGCTCCCGATGGGAGGTAAGAGGAACAAAACAAAGGCGACGTACGGGGGAAACAAAGAGAGCTGCGGAAGAGATGGGAAATACTTACCGGTGGAGGAGGGTGCAACGGCGTACGCTAAATTGAATACGTTGGCGACGACAAGGTTTGGGAGCAGTCAAAAACGTCAAAGTAGAGAGAGAATAGAATGGGGTGGACGAAGCGAGTCGAGAGGCGGCAGTAGGAAAGAGAGTTTCATAGTTACAAAGAGCCACAAGAGTCACTAGTAGAATCGCACACACCAAGTGAAAGAAGAAACGCCGTCAGGACTCACACACACTCACAAAGGATGCAGAGGACTGGGGAGTCGCTCCGAATTAAACACCGGTAGGTTAGAGGCAGCGTGACCCCCGTCAAGTGTCTTGCGCTTCTTTTCTGTTGTTGTTGTTCTTCATACCTTTTTTCACAAACGCACGCAGCGGCACGAGATGGCGGTGAAAAGAGAGGAGAAGACGTGTAAAGATTCCCATGACTCTCTTGTAGGCGAGAGCGAGAGAAAAAAAAATTGTCGCCTGTGATTCCGGTGAATGCCGGCAAGCAGAGAAGCCGCCACCTCACTTTCCAAACTTGGCCATCACCACGAAGAGGATAAGAAAGCCCCACATCAACTTCCACCACGTGTCGTCGAGAGGCACGCGCGGCTGGCGATACTCTCGCGGGGCGTCAGGGTCGAGCGCCGGCGGCGGCGCAACGATGCCACGCGGGGACTCACCGAACGAGTCGCTTTGCATCGTCATGATGCGCTGACGGGCCGCCACGATGTGCTCTGGCGTGTCGGCCTGCGCGGGATCGCTGCGAAGATCCTGCTGGTAGTTGTCCTGCTGTGGCGGCTGCATCGACAAGGGAGAGGTGGGCCGCACAGAGAAGCGAGGAAAGTGCGGCAGATCCGGAGTCGGGCCGGAGCCGCTGAGGCCGTGTCGAGCCGGCGCTCCGCCACGCGGGAAAAGGGGCCGTGGACCATCCTTCGTTGTGATGGTGGGGCCGTCGTACAGACCAGTCGGAGCCCGGCCAGCCGACTTGTCTAAATTACGCTGGAGATCGGGCAACTGTCCGTGCCGCGGGGAGGAGGTGAAGTCTTGGATGCTGCCTTGGGGAGCGTAGGGGATGCCGCGGGTGAAGCCGCGCTCTTGCACTGCGAGGTGGCCGGCGGCGACGCCGCTGAGAGAGAGAGCCACCACGCGACGCATTTTTCACGTTCGCCTACAAGAATAATCTTCGATTTGCTTTTCGTCTCGCAAGATGGAGGAGACTTGCACACGCTAAGAAGTACTGACTCGATAAAAAGCAGAGATGTGTTCGCGGCAGAGTCGAGGGTGGTCTGCGGAACAACGCTGTATCTTCCCTGTGAGACTTCGCTGCTGCGTGAGACAGACACAAGTTGGAGAATGATGGAAGCAAGGAGAAGTAGGGAAGGAGTAGGTGGCGATGCAAACGTGCGCTACATGGAAAAAACAAAGCTGCGAGTTGAGGGCCCGTGCAATACTCGCAATGGAAGAGACAGGTGGGATTGCGATGAAGCACACATAACAGCACCGTGCGTTTAAAGCGTTAGGAGTGAGAAATAAAAGCGAGCTGTAATCGCCAGTTCCCTTCCTGAGCGGCATAATTCGTCAATTTTACATTGATCTTGAATAAATAGCGGAGGGGATAACTGGTGGCCGCAGCAGACCCCCACACAACAAACACACAGCATAACAAGCGCGTCTCTCTCACGAAGAGGGCAAAATACCTTGCCACCTCACCTCCTCATGTAACACGTGCTGGGCAGGCGTCCATCCCTTGCCCGATTCCGTGCACGCAAGAGGCGACACCGGCGTCACTTATCCGTCGGCCCATCTGGCGCCTTGTGTGCCGCACGCTGCGCCAACGCCCACGCCCGCACCCCTTCACGCTTCGTCTCCTGCGACTCTGCCGACAGCACGAAGAGCCACAGCGGGACAACAAACATGAAGACAATAACAATAGAGGCGCTCATCTCCCGCTCACTCTGGCGCCACGCGTGCTCCTGCGGCGTCTCCACCGGGCGAATGCGGGACGGCGAGTTGCCGAAGGCGCGGGCGGGGGTACAGAGCGGACTCGCGGCGCAGCGAACGCACATCGACGCATCGCGTGTGAGGGAGAAACGAAGACATCGGCACACGGGTGCAGCTGCCGGCAGAGCAAATCGAGAGCTGCACGATAGAATGGACATGTGTGACGACAAATAAAAGGACAATCAAGAACTATTTGAGAACGCGCACGCCACAAAATGCGGAAAGAAAAGGGGGAAAAATCTGCTCTCTTCTCCACAAGTGCGGGCTTGGCTTGTGGAGCACAGCAACGAAGCTGCAGAAACAGAGAGACCAGAAAACAGAGAGGGGAAAAGAGAGGGAGGGAAGACGTGATGAGTAGAGGCTGCAGCCAAACAATTCTGATATGCAACGCGCCTGCAGTTCCTTCCACCACTAGAAAAGTGTTTGCGTCACGGGGGAAGAAAAATCACTTACAATGAAGGATCAACACTGCGAGAATGCTCCTGTGGCGCGTCCTCTTCTACCAAACACTTCTGTGAGACCCCACCTACTCATCAACGAGCAGAAATACTTTCCGCGCAGCACTCTGCGCTTCTCAGCTTCAATAAAACGGCCATGAGCATGCGATGTCGTTCTCTTTCTGCTGCTGTCTTTTGTGCTTATTATTGATAAAACAGAAGCGCGTCAACAACTTAAAGAAAAGTGGTCCTCAATTCAACCGAAGAAAAAACCTCACCTCGGACAAAAAAAGTGTTTTTTTTTTGTTTCCACTTTCAGGCACTGTCGACGCGTGTGCGGCGCACTACGCCCAGCAGGGAGGTGGAAAAGAATAGTGATCGCGATCTCTCCCCTTTACGCGCAACGAAGAGAAGGGATAATAATTATAAAAGCGTTCAGTCGAGAAGCGCTGAAGCCCACGCCGGTAATAGCCGCTGATGCGCACAGACAGCTGAAGGGACATCACCTCATTAACACCAATACTTGGGACAACCAAGTCGACGAGCAGCAACACTCGCTTTTCTCTCACTCCATCGTCACTGCACACACCAAATAAGAGACAGTCACCCGAGTACACAGCAGCAACGATGAAACAAGAGAGCATACCTGAAAGCAGCCCTCGCGCGACGGTCAAACGGCGTTTTTTTTTGTTCTGCCCCTATTCCAGTACATTACACAACGCAAAACATCCTCCATTCAACTTCTCTGGCTCTGCAGCCAACCTAGTTGCCCTTTCCCATCATCACCTGCATTACACGGGCCGACTCTGCCTTGCCCAGCGACTCCACCATCGAGCGGAACACCGACTGCCGGTTCGTCACCAGCTCGCGCGGGCTGCCCATCTCCGCCACCACGCCGTGGTCCATCACAATGATCTTGTCGTACTGCGCCACCGTGTGCAGGCGGTGCGCGATCGTGATCACCGTGTACGCCGCGAACGCGCTCATCACCGTCGTCTGGATCTGCCGGTCCAGCGCGGGGTCGATGTTCGCCGTCGCCTCGTCCATCAGGATGAACCCGCTGCCCTTCTTCAGCAGCGCGCGCGCCATGCACATCAGCTGCCGCTGCCCAACGCTGAAGTTCGACCCGCCCTCCAGCACACGCCCGTCGATCCCCTCCGTCTCCGACGCAACGCGCTCGCGCAGCCCCACAAGCTCCAGCGCGTGCCACACCTCCGCCGACGACGCCTCCAGAAACGGGTCCACGTTCAGCCGCACCGTCCCGTCGAACAGCACAGGGTCCTGCGGGATCATCGAGAACTGCCGCCGCAGCTCGCGCAGCCCGTACGACCCGATCCCGCGGCCGTTCACGCGGATCTCCCCGCCGCACACCTCCACCATCCGCATGAACGTCAGCAGCAGCGTCGACTTCCCGCTCCCGGTGCGGCCCACGATCCCCACCTTCTCCCGCGGCGCAATCCGGAAGCTCACGTCGCGCAGCACCAGCGGCAGCCCCTCGCGGTACCGCATCTGCACGCCGCTGAAGTCTAGCGACCCCGCAGCCACCACGTGCGGCGCCGCAGTCGTCGGGCTCGTTGACGCCATCACCACCGTGTCTGTCGCCGCCGTCCCCTTCACGTCCACACGCTTCTCAAGAGCTGCTACTTCATCCTCGAGGTCCGGCATCGGCTCCTGCGGAGTCTCCCGGGTGTAGTAGAGGATGCGCTCCACGCTGTTCATGTCGGCCCCCACAGACGCCACCTGCCGCACCAGCCAGTTAAGTTGAGCGGTACTCTGTGTGGCCATCGTGAGCGAAAGCGACACCAGAGCCACCCAGTACTCCTCCGTGGTGCCCATCAGCGTGCGCAGCACACCAAAGAGAACGATGACAGTCACAACGACGTTGCTGAGCAGCTCTACGCGTACGCCAAGCCAGCGGTTGGCACCGTTCTCCAGCAGCGAGCACGCGTACACGAGGTCCAGCCGGTACATCGCCTCCTTCATCACAACGGCAGTGCGGTGGTAGGCAGCAATGGTCGCACTGCCTGAGAGCGCCTCCCCCAGCAGCGAGAAGAGGGGCGACTTGACCAAGCTGCTCGTCCGGCGGATCTCGCGGTTGGCGGCGTTGTAGAAGACCATGATGCGGTAGTACAGGTAGCCGCACGGGATGAGGGCGAGAAGGACGATGGGCTGCTTGCTGAAGGTGATGATCGTCGACGACAGAATCGCGAAAAGACAGTTCAGCACCTGCAGCATCGAGATGGGCAAGTTGTTGTCCACCACATCGACGTCGCGGGAGAAGCGGTTCAAAATGCGACCGAGCGGCGTCGTGTCAAAAAACTCCATCGTGCCACGCGACACGCTGTGCACCATGACGTGATGCATCGCCACCGAGCCGCGTCGCATTGCCTCAAAAGAAAAGATGAAGCGTGTCGGCACCGTCACCGTGCCAAGCACCACACAGCCAAGGTAGACCCACATGTAGGAAGACTCCTTCAGATCAAAGCGCTGCGCCGTCCAGAGGGAAAGCCACAGTGTCGCGGACACCGTGCAGAACTCGGTCACAGCAAACATCGCGAGGATCGCCGTCATCCAGACCACGCCACCGCAGAACTGGAAGTACTCCATGTAGGTGGACCACGGCACATTTCCGACTGCCTTTTCCTCCGTCGTCATGAGGTGGGACGCCGTGTCCGGTGTCTTCTTCACTACCGCCACCTTGTCGCCCTCAGCCGCGGCTACGACGCTCTTCCTCCTGCTCATTTGTGTGGACTGCGAGCCAACGGCGCTGCCGACCTCTGACAGCACCTCCGCTGCTGCCGCATCGCACAAGGGCCCCACTTCCACGGCGTCCGCTGCGGCATCATCACAGGAAGAAGCTTCCTTCTCTGCGTCCTTCCCCACATCCTCCTCCTCTTCTGACGCGGGTGCCTTCGCCTCTGCCTCCTCCTCCTCCGCAGACATCTTCGCGTAGACAGGACTGCGCATGAAGTCGGCGGCGCTCCCGCAGAACGCCACGCAGCCGCTGCCCAGCGCAACGATGTAGTCCGCCTTGGGCACCACGTGCATCTGGTGCGTCGCCAGCACGCGCGTCTTCCCCGCAAGCGCACCCAGGAAGCAGTCGTCCACCACACGCTCGCCAACGTGCGCGTCCAGCGCGGACAGCGGGTCGTCCAGCAGGTACACGTCGCGGTTCGCGTACACCGCGCGCGCAAGGCTCACACGCGCCTTCTGCCCGCCACTCAGGTTCACACCTTTCTCGCCGATCTCCGTCTCCAGCCCCGCACCGAGCAGCTGCAGGTCCGTCTGCAGCTGGCTCACGCGGATCGCCTCGCTCAGTCGGCCCTCCTCCTCGTCGTCAAAGAACAGGATGTTGCCGCGCACCGTCGCGTTCATGATCCACGGCTGCTGCGGCACGTACGCGATGCTCTTCTCCGTCCACACACGCCCCTGCGTGATCTCGAACTGCGACAGCAGCGCCTGCAGCAGCGTCGACTTCCCGCTGCCGGTCGCACCCAGCACCAGCGTCAGCTTCCCCTTCGGCACCGTCACGGAGACGTTGCGCAGCAGCACCTTCGGCTCCAGCTCGAAGAAGTCGTCCTTCGACACCTTCGTCTTGCTCTCCTCCTTGTTGGCCGGCTTCGCACCGGCAGTCGGCGACGCCGCGGAGCTCTCTGTCACCACCACCTCCGTCGGTGCCGGGTAGCGCTGCGCCGGTCTGCACTGCTCGCAGCACATCATGCGCAGCATGCGTGGTACGAAAGGGGTCTTGATCTTTGGCGCAAAGGGAAGCTTCACCGGCACGTACGCCGTCACGTCCACATTCTCCAGCACCGCCGCCAGCTGGCACGCCGTGCTGTGCGCACGCTGCTCCGTCAAGTAGTCCTCCATGTCGTGGACGGTGGAACAGGCGGCGTTGTCGCACTCAAGAAATTTATTAATGCGGGCAATCGCGACGAGGTACTGCACGGTAACGGTGAAGACGAAGGGCAGCATGTTAAAGGGCATTCGAATAATACCAAGCAGTGCAATGGTAGGGTACACAACAGTGGCTGTCAGTTGGTGTCCGAGGAAGTAGTACACAATAAACACCGCCGCGATCATGATTTGTGGGGTGGCCATGGCGATGAAGGAGACGAAGACGCGGGTGTACTGCACCTGCTTCACGTAGGAGACTTCTGTGGCCCGCTTCGCCTCGATATTTGCCATGAAGCGCGGCTCCCACGTCATAAACTTTGCCACGCGAATGCCCGAGAAGAACTCGTTCGTCGCCTTCACACGTGCGTCAGTGGCCTTCACCAGCTTCTGCCGTGCTGCCATCTGCCACTTCATAATCCACGCGTTGACCGGCAGCGTCATCAGCAGCGCCACGAGCGCCATAAGCGAGCACCAGCCAACGAGGCGGCTGAGGAAGATAATAGACACAACAAAGACCATGGGGCTGCTCCAGATATACATGCAGTACTGCAGGAACTGATTCGCCTGCTCAGTGTCGGTGCTGACCATGTTGATGATGCGGCCGGTGTTCATCTCGGGCTGGGCCAGCGACTTGGAGGAGATGGTGAAACACTTCTCAAAGAGAAGGGCGTTCAGAGCAGAGCGGTACTGGAGGCCACCCTTGATGCTCACATAATAGAAGCGGTGCAGGCTTGTGCTTTGGATCATCTGCACCGCGAAGAAGGCGACAACAAGGGTAATGCCATACGTCCACGTCCCGTTGCGCTCCTCAATGAAGGCGACGAACAATTTCAGCAGAAAAGGCACCGTGAGCGTGCAGATATCCCCAACCAGCTTGAAGATCACCTGCCACCATACGTAGTCGGGGAGAGAGGTGAGCAGGTTGCGGGTGAGGGAGAGCCGGCGTGGCGTCGGTACATCGGACTCGGACAGCGGCGTTCCGTTGGCAGAGAGCAGGTTGATGTGCGCCACCTCCTCCAGCGTCGACATGTCGTTGTGCTCCGCCGTGAAGAGGTGCTCGCCGTGCACCACGCCGTCGAAGAACGGCGACGCCGCGCTGTCGTCGCTGCGGGCGGCCGTGCGCACCGCCGGCGGCACGCTCCACTCCACGCCCGCCATCATCCGCGTGTAGCCGCCCTGCTGCGGCACGCCCACCCAACGCAGCACGCCGCGGCTCGCGGGGTCCAGCGTGCTCACCACCTCCGTCCCCACCATGCAGTTCCACGCGTTGCGCTCGTTTAGAGTGCTCTGCACGCTGCGCGACAGTCGCACACCGCAATCGCGGGCCCGCACATCCTTTGTCAGCGGGGGCAACTCTTCCGTTGTGAGGTTCTCTTCAGAGGCCCGCAACATGCTGGGGTAGAAGAAGGTGTACCACATCTTTGCGAAGATGGACGCGTGATCTTCGACGCACTCCGTGTAGGGCTGCTCCGGCCCCCACAGCTCAGTGAGCTTCTGATAGAAGGCATCTTGTTCCTCCAGGGCGGCACTGCGCTGCTCCTCCACCGCTGACCCGCCTGCGGCGCCACTGCTGAAGCGGGCAGCACCGCTGGAGGCGTTCTTTGGTTTTTCCACCCGCTCTGCGTAGGGCGAGTCGTACGTGCGGGCTTCTTCTGACTGCATTTCTTTTCGTAACTTCACGTTTGCAAAGATTTGTATTTGCGTGTGTTTTAAGGGAAGAGGGGAGAGATAGAGAACTTAAGAGTTAATCGAAGTACAATAGAACGACGGGAATTCTATGTGGTGAAATATGTAAACGCCTTTTCGCGTGGCACCACCACACCGTGAGTTGTGTGTTCTCTCAAATAGAGTCGTGTAACGATGCTCCACAAAGAGAAAAAAATGAAAAATGTTTCTTGAGCACACCGCCCTCGCTCTCCAACTTAAAAAAAAGCACGTGAAACACAATTTTTTTTTTTTAGGCAGAGGTTATGTGCTTCAGCCGTTTTACGTTTTCAAGATTGTGTTTTTCACCTTTGTTTGTGGCTCTGAATGTGCCGTGGTGATTAATAATAGTATTTTTGAGAAAAAAATAGAGAATGCGCTAGTGTGAGTAGAGCTATTTTTTTTTTTTTGCGGCCGCTGGTGATGTGACACCGCTGCTTCGTCTATTGACCTCCACAGCCAGCAAAGGGAGGCGTGAATGAGAAGGACGAGTGTGGCAGTACACATACACAAGATTGAGGAGAGAGACAGGGAGAGAGGAGAGCGAAAGTGAGAGTTGTGGACGCTGAGCGGATTTGATCACCGTCTAAAAAAGGAACGGTATGCAACACGAGAGTTGCGTGCGCTGAGGCTAGTGCTCTCTTGGACTAAACAAGGTCAGTGCCGCGCACATCAAGAGAGAGTAGCAGGTGTGTAGGAAACCGACCAAGCTTTCTCCTCGCCACTCTTGAAACCTCCATGCCCTTCGTCGCCTGCAGCAGGTTTGCGTGACCTTCTCCACACACTCTTACCGGGATCGTTTTGCCCGGCGATGCTGCACAGCTGAGTAGAAGCTGTCAATAGTATCGATACTTCATTTTTTTACGCGTTTTCTTGACCAAAAAAAATAAGTTGATCTATTCCAGACACTGATAAGTCAACAGTCACCTACGTGTGGCCACGAAATAGTTGACGATGGCGACGTCCTCTTTTTCCATGAGGACCTCGTGTCTAATAGCTAAGTCATAAAAAAAAAAATTATATTGGTGTTGACATCATGAAGATGGTAACAGTAAAGCACACCAATAAATACAAAGAAGCACACCGCACCATCGACACCGCAGTGCAAGGCGTGCGGAGGAGGAGAAGCACAAATACGAAAACACCAATCATACGCAGAACCATGCAGTCAAACGTTGGGGTGAAACCATCTTTTCTTCTATGCGTGCATCTTCTGCACTCCAGCAGGTTTCTTTGAGCAACGCGTCACATGATGAATTTCCTTCACTAGGTTTCCCGCATTTTTACAAATAATCGCATAGTCGTGGTCTATCTTGGACGCCGCAGAACGGATGTGAAATGTGTGTGGGAAAAAATAAAACTAGCGTTATTCACCACGGGCATTTAACAATAGAAGAGCAAAGACTTCTTCACGAAAGCAATAACCAAAAATAGAGCACTAGGAAAAAAAGGAATAAGCACACACACCTTTGGCCTCAAGCGAACCGTGAGTCAACAGCGCATCACATGTAAGCAGTGGCTGGCTACTCAGCTCCCTAAAAAAAAAAGGTTTTCTGCAACAACAACAAAAAAAAAAAAAACATTAACATTAGTGAGGAGCCCAAATAAAAAAAAAGAAAAAAAGGCATAATAAAGAAAAATACAAACGACACTTGTGGCAAGTGGCGTGCGTAAATAACAAGACACAGCAAGGGAAACTTGCGCTTGACACATCCCCCACACGCTTGCCCATTTATGCAGCCGACACTACCAACCGGCATGAATGCCCGCCTTCATTCACATTAATTGCCTCCTGCGCAGTTTTAGCAGACCTGGAATTCGAGCGCTTCAAAGGCCACTCTGCGACAACGCAGTGAATTTAACTGCGGCAATTTCAGTGTGCTTCATCCTTCTCCTGCGCCGCCTTGTTGATGAGATCCATGAACTGTGCGACTCCGTCGTTGCCCATCGCCTCCACCATCGAGCGGAACACCGGACTGCCGGTTCGTCACCAGCTCGCGCGGGCTGCCCATCTCCGCCACCACGCCGTGGTCCATCACAATGATCTTGTCGTACTGCGCCACCGTGTGCAGGCGGTGCGCGATCGTGATCACCGTGTACGCCGCGAACGCGCTCATCACCGTCGTCTGAATCTGCCGGTCCAGCGCGGGGGTCGATGTTCGCCGTCGCCTCGTCCATCAGGATGAACCCGCTGCCCTTCTTCAGCAGCGCGCGCGCCATGCACATCAGCTGCCGCTGCCCAACGCTGAAGTTCGACCCGCCCTCCAGCACACGCCCGTCGATCCCCTCCGTCTCCGACGCAACGCGCTCGCGCAGCCCCACAAGCTCCAGCGCGTGCCACACCTCCGCCGACGACGCCTCCAGAAAAGGGTCCACGTTCAGTCGCACCGTCCCGTCGAACAGCACAGGGTCCTGCGGGATCATCGAGAACTGCCGCCGCAGCTCGCGCAGCCCGTACGACCCGATCCCGCGGCCGTTCACGCTGATCTCCCCGCCGCACACCTCCACCATCCGCATGAACGTCAGCAGCAGCGTCGACTTCCCGCTCCCGGTGCGGCCCACGATCCCCACCTTCTCCCGCGGCGCAATCCGGAAGCTCACGTCGCGCAGCACCAGCGGCAGCCCCTCGCGGTACCGCATCTGCACGCCGCTGAACACCAGCGACCCCGCAGCCACCACGTGCGGCGCCGCAGTCGTCGGGCTCGTAGACGCCATCACCACCGTGTCCGTCGCCGCCGTCCCCTTCACGTCCACACGTTTTTCGAGAGCGTCGGCTTCCTCGTCGAGGGTCGGCATCTCCTCTGTTGGCGTGTTTTGGATGTAGTAGAGGATGCGCTCCGTGCTGTTCATGTCGGCCTCTGCAGCAGCGGCCATGCGCACCAGCCAGTTCAGCTGTCCTGTCGTCTGCATCGCCATGGTGAGGGAGAGGGAGATGAGACCAACGTTCGAACCGCCAAAGCGTGTCATGCAGGAGAGCACACCAGCGAAGGCGATGGAGGTTACGATGACGTTGCCAAGAAACTCGATGCGCACCGCCACCCACTGACGCAACACGTTCTCCAGCTGCGTTGCGGAAAAGACCACGTCGAGCCGCCGCAGTGCCTCCTGCATCACGACGGCAGACTTGCCAAAAGCAGCGATGGTCTGTGCGCCACTTGTGAGCTCCGTCAGCAGCGTGAACACCGGCGTCTTCATTACACTGGTAACGCGACGTGCCTCGCGATTGGCGGCGTTGTAGAAGACCATGATGCGGTAGTACACGTAGCCGCATGGGATGAGGGCAACAATCACCATCGGCTGCGACGCAACCGTCACAAGCATCGACGATGTGATGGAGAAGAAGCACTCGAGGGCGTTCTGCAGCGTCATCTGCACTCCGTTGTCAATCATGTCGATATCACGCGAAAACCGGGTCATCAGACGTCCCATTGGTGTGCGGTCGAAGAACTCCATCGTGCCCTTTGCGACGGTGCGAAGAAGTTTGCGGTGCATCGCCATGCATCCCTTCCGCATCGCCGTGAAGGTGAAAGAGAGACGAAGGGGCGTACTCGCGGTGCCGACGACGACGAGCACGAGGTAGACAATCAAGTAATCTTCCGTCGGCCCAGCCGTAGTGATCAGTGGACCAGAGAGAGAGCCACAAGCTGCTTGACAGCGCCAGCAGCTCCGTCAGGAAGAAGATGAGAATCACCCAGACAGCCACGTGTCGACCACCGCAGAAGCGGAAGTAGGCAACGTAGGTCGACCACGGCACAGAGCCACGCGCCTTCTCCTCCGTCGTCATAAGCTGCCCCCTCCTCTCCTTGCCCTTCCGCTCGTCCTCGTCTCCGTCGCCCTCCGCTGAGTCACCCTCACCTTCCTTTTTCTTCACAACATTCCGCGATGACCTCCACGTCCGGCCGCATTTTCCTCGCAGGTACTGGCCAGAAGAACCCGCGTCCACACACGCAGCGACCTCCTCTCGTGCCATCGTCTCTGTGGATGTGCGCTGCTGCATCGACAATCTCCGCGTTAGATCGGCGTGCGGCATGAAGTCGGGCGGGTGCTCCCGCAGAACTCCACGCAGCCGCTGCCCAGCGCAAACGATGTAGTCCGCCTTGGGGCACCACGTGCATCTGGTGCGTCGCCAGCACGCGCGTCTTCCCCGCAAGCGCACCCAGGAAGCAGTCGTCCACCACACGCTCGTCGCCAACGTGCGCGTCCCAGCGCGGACAGCGGGTCGTCCAGCAGGTACACGTCGCGGTTCGCGTACACTGCGCGCGCAAGGCTCACACGCGCCTTCTGCCCGCCACTCAGGTTCACACCCTTCTCGCCGATCTCCGTCTCCAGCCCCGCACCGAGCAGCTGCAGGTCCGTCTGCAGCTGGCTCACGCGGATCGCCTCGCCCAGCCGGCCCTCCTCCTCGTCGTCAAAGAACAGGATGTTGCCGCGCACCGTCGCGTTCATGATCCACGGCTGCTGCGGCACGTTACGCGATGCTCTTCTCCGTCCACACACGCCCCTGCGTGATCTCAAACTGCGACAGCAGCGCCTGCAACAGCGTCGACTTCCCGCTGCCGGTCGCACCCAGCACCAGCGTCAGCTTCCCCTTCGGCACCGCCACGGAGACGTTGCGCAGCAGCACCTTCGGCTCCAGCTCGAAGTACTCCTCTGGGTGCATGTCATGGTCGCCTTTGCCGCGGCCACTTTTCGGGGATGCTGAGGGTGAGGGAGAAGGAGATTGCACCTCCGTAACCACCACCTCCGTGGGTGCCGGGCGGCGCTTCGCCGGCTTGCACTTGCCGCAGCACATCATGCGCAGCATGCGTGGAATGAAAGGGGTCTTGATCTTTGGCGCAAAGGGAAGCTTCACCCGGCACGTACGCCGTCACGTCCACATTCTCCAGCACCCGCCGCCAGCTGGCACGCCGTGCTGTGCTCGCCTTGGTCCTTGAAGTAGTCCTCCATGTCGTGAACAACCGAGCAAGTCGTGTTGTCGCACTCAAGGAACTTCTTGATGCGGCCCATGGCGATAACAAATTGTACCATCATCGTGAAGACCCACGGAATTTGATGGAAAGGCTCGCGCAGAATGCCGAGCAGTGCGATGGTCGGGAACACAACCGTGGCCGTCAGTTTGTGCCCCGTAGCGTAGTACAGCGTGAAGACGAGGGCGATCATCACCATCGGCGTGGCGTTGTTCACGAAGGACGTCAGAACACGAGTCGTCTGGATGCGTTTCAGAAAGAAGAGCTCGATGTCGCGCTTTGCCTCGATGGTTGCAATGAAGCGCGGCTCCCACGTCATGAACTTCGCCACGCGAATGCCAGAGAAAAACTCGTTCGTCGCCTTCACGCGGGCATCAGTGGCCTTGATGATGCTGCGTCGTGCCTTCATCTGAATGCCCATCAGGAAGGCGTTGATGGGGATTGTGGCGAGGAAGCAGACGACCGCCAAGACGGAGCACCAGCCAACGAGACTGCTGAGCTGCACCACGGCGAGCAGCAGCGTCATGGGACTGCTCCACAGGTACATGCAGAACATCATGAAGAAGTACGCGCGCTCTACATCACTGCCCACCATGTTGATGATGCGGCCGGCGTTCATCTCAGGCAGGGCCAGCGCCTTGGAGGAGATGATCATGCACTTCTCGTAGATCGCCGCGGTCAGGGCGGAGCGGTACTGCGTGCCGCAGCGCAGGGCAAAGTAGTTGTAGCGCTGCGCACAAATGCTCTGCGTCGCCTGAACAACGAACATCCCAAAAGCCAGGCCGAGTCCGCGTGGCCATGTCGGATTGTCCGACCCCAAAAATGAGATGAAAGCGCGGAGGAGGACCGGCAGCCCCACCGTGCAGAGACTCGAAGCCAGCAAGAAAGGGATCTGAATGAAGAAGTAGTAGGGCAGCGTCTTCACGAGCGTCCGAAAAAGCGACAGACGAGCGGGCGTCGGAATCGCCACGACACCGCCGCGGCGGGAGAGGTCGAGGTTGATGTG
>AODS02000188.1:0-25612 GCA_000331325.2 Crithidia fasciculata
CCACTGAACGCGGAGAGAAGCCGTTCGATGCCTTGTTGGAGGGACTTGCCGAAGAACTTGGCGCAGTCGGCCATCAGCTTTGGTGCTCCCATGGCTTGCGTCTTCTCCCGCTCGTACTGGCACTGCCAGTGCAGCATGTACTGCTGCTCCGCGCAGGAGACGAGCACCGGCATCATGGAGCAGCTCGTGACGAAGACGGCGAGTTTCAGCACCGCACGGCTGCCGAGGGACATGAGCTGGCCAAACATCGACTCCGCCATCGACCGGAACAGCAGCGTCAAGTACTTCAGCAGCATCTCGTCCACGTTGTTCAGCTCCGACTGCATCACGACGGTGGAGGGGTCGGTGATGATGGTCGCGTAGCACTTCTCCAGGAAGTTCAGGACGCAGGCACCCGTCTCCGGGACCATGGCACTGTACGGTAGGGTGATCACACCGCTTGTGTAGGAGGTGGGCGTAGGCAGCTCGAGGGAGACGCAGCGGTGGAAATTAAAGCGTGCCACCTTCGCGTCATACTGCTGCGCGTCGGTCGCGGTTGCCGGGTCGAAGCTGTCGCGGCTGATCAGCTGCATGCACTCGATGCACGCCTGCTGCAACCAGGAGCTGACAAGCTCGTCACTGCAGGTCTCCATGACGCGTGAGAGCGGCAGGTTGTTCACCTCCACGCACTTCACGTTGTCGGCAGCGCAGCGGATCAGAGACTGGAGAACGCGTACTTCTTCGACAGCCTCGTCTGTTTTACTCGGGTCGGCGAGCAGCACGCGCAGGACACTAAGTGCGTGCTCTGCCACCTTTGCGGACAGCACCGCCCACAGCTGGATAATCTCCGCGCGAGAGCGTAGGTGAGGAGACGTGGCGCAGTACACGACGTCCTCAATCAGAATAAAGCCCAACGCTGTCGCACAGTACTGCGTGAACCTGGCCAGCACCTCGGCTGGCGTTTTGTTCGTCAGCGGGATGGTCATCTCAAGCAGGTCGGCGCGTGCCTGCTGCCACCGCCCCTCAGCGTAGTACTTTTGCAAATACTCGTCGCGGTGCAGCTCGACGAAGACGGCTTGGATGCCCGCCCCGTTGGAGACGGCGGTGATGGCATCCGCAGCGGCAAACGGAGCAGCACGCAGCTCGGCTGGCACGAAGCTCTCCTTCAGCCACCACTGCTCGCTGCTGTCTGCCATCTCGACGTGGGCGGATAAATAGCCGGCAGCGGTGGTGCCCGTCCACCCCATCGCCGCCTGTCCGATCGGCGTCGCCGCATCACGCAGTACCCGCAGCCAGCTGTTCAGATGCTGCACCGCGTAGCTGAAGACGTCCTGGGTGAGCGCAGGCACGCGGACGTGCAGGACGTACTCGCCCAGCGCGTACTCGCTCAGCGGTGCGGCAAGGCGGATCAGCTCTCGGAGGGTCGTGACGGCGCCGACCAGCTGCTGCTGCTCTGTTTGCGCCTCTGCGGTCTCGAGACACTCCGCAACAGCGATCGCGCGGGAGAGCAGTCCGCGCACCTGGTGCAGGTTGTCGCGTGTGTTGCGGGACAGCAACAAGTTCGCCGTGACTTTTTTCATGTTCACGACGGCGGCGCGGACCAGCGTCGTCGCCCCGCTCAGCTCCTCGCCGACCAGCTCGGCATCGCGCTCGGAGATGTCGACGCACTGCTGCGCTGCGTGGATCAGAGCCGGGTAGTGGTGCTCGCAGAGCGCCTCCACCTGCCCCTCGTTCTCCTTGATGAAGACGCCGAGGTCGCGCAGCAGATCTTCCTCTTCGTGCCGCATGTACGAGTTCTTCAAGGTCGTGTAGTCGGCGAACTCGCCATCGACGAGGGAGGTGATCGTGATGTACCGCGCCGGGGCCATCGTCGACACCCCTTCGCTGCCTTTTTTCTTCTTCGCGGCGTCGCCCTGCAGCGCCACCCCACGCGCCGCAGCGGCTGCCATGGACAGCGAGACCGCCGCTGACGCGCCACCGCCGCCTCCGTCACTGTCCGATGAGTTGTTGGAGTGTGCGTCGTCGTCCTCGTCCTCCTCGATGCCGGTCGACGTGCGTCGGTTCAGTGCCCCACGCTCCTGCTGCTCCAGCAGCGCCGCCGTCCGCTGCGCGCTCTCGACGAGACACATGATTCTCTCTTCCACCTCCTCCGCCTCCGCCGCGGATTCCGCCTCGAGCGACACGCTGCTAAACTCATTCACCGCAGCATCGGTGGTCTCCTTGTAGGACTTAGGTGTCGTGTTGATGTTGATGGCGCGTGCATCGAGCGAGGTGAGGGACACCTTGTTCAGCTGGGCGGTGACGGAGAGCTGCCGGTTCGTCCATATGGCGTAGAGCTTGAAGCCTTTCACCTTGATCATGTACGTAAAGTACTTGGTGCTGAAGAGGAGCACAGCTTTGCGCTCGCCGTTGCGGTCGAGAATGAGCGGGTCGAGGGTGGTGAACAAAATACGCGGGGCATCGCAGTGGTCGCGCAGCACCTTGTAGATGCGGCGGTCGTTTTTGGTGGGGGCGGCATCGTCCATTGTGTGGTGATCAGAAGTGGGCAAGGGAGAAGAGAAGGCGTGTGCGCAGGACGAGGAAAAGAGGAGAAGGGAAATGGAATATAGCAATGACAAGCAGAAATTGAAGCACAAAGAAGGAGAGGCGGAAAAAAAGAGAAGAGAGAGAGAGAGAGAGAGACGTTCGCTATAGTGTGTAAAAAAGGGAAAAGCGCAGGTAGAATCAGCGCGGCACTGGAACGGGGTGAGATGCGGGAAGAGAAGAAAAGAAAGGGGGATGAGGGAAAGGGAGTGAAGGGACAGCGAATGCATGTGGTACACAACGCAGCGAGAGAGGGAGAGAGAGAGAGAGAGAGATGAGATTTCTTGAAAAAAAAAAAAGCAAGGTCCGCTTCTTTCTGTCTTGGCAACAGAAAGCAGTGATGAAGATGAGGGCGAGTGCGTCTGCACCGCAAGAGCGCGCACAGATAATTGAGAAGGTACCAGTAACTTTGTCAACATGCAAAGGTGCAAAGCACAACGCATTCTTCTCCTCTCCGTCTCACAACGCAATCGTGGACTACGCACGTTGCTCAGCACCACAAAGTCAAGAAAGCCTATATACCACCGCAACTCTTTTCTGGTCTGTGCCCTCAGCAAGCGGCAGCCGCTTTCTCTTTCTTCGCCGTCGTTGGCGTGCATGGTGTGGGTATGCAATGATTGGACGCGCTCCATGGCGATAGGTTCTAGATTAGTACGAGGAAAAAAAAAAAACAGGTAGCGAGATTCAGAGAAAAAAAAACAATGAAAACCAAAAGAAGAAAAACCGAGCAAGAGTGTAGGAGGTGCGTTCAGCACAACAGGGAGGAGAGAGGGAGAGAGCAAGTGGCTTCTGACTTCACTTTCAGCTTCCATATCTTTTTTCGCACGCCGTCTCCATCGCCTTCTTCTGGCGCTGCACCACTCTCTCCTTCTCTCCGCCGTAGTCTCATGACATGGTCGTCGCAGCTGGCGCGTTGGTACTGGGAAGCACGTTGCCGGCCCCACTCATCGGCACCACTTCCACTCGCGGTACCTCCTGCTGCTGCTGCTGCTGCTGCTGCTGCTGCTGTGTTTGTGGTTGTGGCACTGGTGTCTGTTGCACACTCCCGGCGCCCACAGGCACCGCTGCTACCTGCGATGGTGGTGGTGGCGAGGCCGGCGGTGGCAGCACGGTTGGACCGGCAAACGGCATCTGCTGCTGCTGCTGCTGAACAAGAGCTCGTTGTTGCTGTTGTTGCTGCGGGCTGGCGGAAGGATCGGGCACGTAGTGGATTGCACCTCCGTTGAAGGGCTCCTGCTGGAAGATCTGCGTAGGAGCCCCCACACCAGCTTGGCCGAGTTGTGGCGCCGCCGCCGCTGCTGATGGCGATGAAGATGGCGGTATGGGACGCTGGAACGCAAGCGGTCGTTCAGGGTCTGGCGGCGCAGCGTCTACACCACCTTTCGCGCGCTTCTTTTTCTTTTCCTTCTTCGGCTTCGGTCTCCTGTTGCTCTCTGCACCACTCTTGTTGCTCTGACAGCAGCAGGGGAAGAGACAGTGGAAGCACGAGGCCCAGCAGCCGCAGCAGCCACCACAGCAGCTGTCTTCGCCGTCGCTGCCGACATCACCAGGCGGGGGCATGTCCGCAGCCATCAGGTGCGGTGGCGGGGGGAACTCGACGACGGACTCCCCGTCAGCCGCAAACACCGGTGGCGGTGGCGGTGGGGTGGATGGCACTGCACCACCGTGTGAAACGTACAGCTGATGCTCCGCTTCGTTTTCGGGGTCGCTGCCGCTCGCTTCCCCTTCCTGCATCACCGCGTCCACGTCTTCGCCCTCTACCGCGCTCTCTCTACCCGCGGCCGTTGCTCGACGGCCTCGTGTCCTGTTGTTGCCACCACGCGCAGTACGGCGGTCGTCTTCCACAACAACATCTTCGGAGGGGTCACACACACGCACGGAGCGACGCCGCTGCTGCTGCTGCTGTGGTGTGCGTGCGACGCGTCGACCACCAGCAATCACCACAGCCGGTGCGGTGCCGATGCTGTCGCGACGGCCTCGCTGCGGTGTTTCAGCAACATAGTCGTCTAAATCTCCGTCATCTTCGCCGAACACATCATCGCGGCTCTTGGTTTGGTCGTACGGCTCGTGACCTTCGCCCATACCCTCGTTGCCGCTGCTGCTCTTGTTACGGCCTTTAACAGGGGAGATGACTGCGGCAGAGAGCGGCACCACCGATGCAGCAGCGCCTGCACGTCTTCGCTGTGGCGGCGCCTGCCGTAGCTGCTGTCGGTCCTCCAATTTGTTCCCCGGTGCGCCACCGTACCGTTTGTTGAGTGCGCGCCGGTCATCGTCGTGCTCCTGCTGCTGCTGCTGCTGCTCTAGTAGAAAGAGGGGTGGAACAGCGTACGACGTCTCTGGCGCTTTGTACTCGCTGCACAGCAGGGATTTAAACTCGCGTTGCGAGAGCGGCACGGTGCTGTTCGAGGCGTACCACAGCGCGGGTGGCCCGTCTTTGGTCATTTTTGCGTTTTCGCCACTTACGCTACGCGCGCTGGGGGCAGCAGCACCACTGCTGGTGTTGCAGGGCCAATTAAGATTGTTCCATGGTTGCTGCTGCTGCTGCTGCTGCGAGCTGTGGTCCGATGCGCTTGGGTTGAACTGGTACAGCGGATCGACTGCGAACTGCTGCCGCCGTGTTGCGCTGTTCACCGCCGGGCTCGGTGGAGGGGGAAGCAGAACCTGACGAGAGGACGCGGGCTCCTTCAGCACGGGCGGCAGCAGCATTGGTTGGTGTGCCGCAGCAGCCGGAGAGGACGGCGCGCTGCTGCTGCGACGGCGCTGGCGTGTCGGGGAGACGCGGCGACTACTCCCGCTTCGTTCCTCATCATCGTGCGCGTGTCGCTGCTGCTGATTGGTTCCCGCAGGGTAGACGTCATCTTCGCCGTCGGATTCGGTCTGAAGCGCGTGCGTGTGGCTGCGGGACTGACTGCGGCGGCGGCGCACCTTCACCTTCATGCGGCGGCGCGGCACCTCGATGCGAATCACGTGCTCAACAGAAGGCTTTGGTTCACCAGAGGCGGCCTGCTGCTCCGCTTGCGGTTGTTGCTGTGGCATTTTTGGTGGTGGTGGTGCAGATGATGGAGCTTCACTGCTCGTCTGCTTCTGCGCTACGGCTGCTGCTGCTGCTGCTGCTGCTTGCGTTGCGAAGCTTGTCGGTGAGGCAGGCTGAGCAGCGTTTTGCGTTGTGTCTACTGCCGCTGGTGGTGGTGAAGGAGATGACGCACGACTGCTGCCCTTGGAATCGCTGTCGCTGTCGCTGTCGTGTGCACGGCGCTGGTGCGTGTGTGCGTCGGTCGGTGTCGCAGGTGTGAGCAGGTGCCCCTCAGCGGGGAGGCTGTGCTCGAGAGAGGAGCGCGTTCCGCTTTGCGAGGGGGCAGAGGGCACCACAGCAGCAGCAGCAGCGGCATCCACAACATTTTTCAAAGGTGTCGCGGCTTTAGCTGCGGGAGACGACACAGAAAGAGCCACGGCGCCAGCCGCATCTCTCCGCCCCTCCTTCTCTTCTCCCTTCTCCCCTGCGGTTATGGCCTTGGGTGTGTCCGCCGGCGCGGCTTCAATCGCACGCACGTAGTCGCCGAGTCCCGGCGTGGCATCTTCCAAATCCACGAGCCGCTGCATCTGCCGAAGCGCGTCGTCCTCGTTGGTGAAGCGGTGCGGCAACGACGAGCGCCGTTGCACCTCCGCCGCAAACTCCTTCTTCTGCTGTAACAGCTTAAGCTCCTTCGCTTTGAGCGCTGCCTCCTTTTCTAAAATGGCACGACAGGCGGCAGCAGCGGCGATTTCTTCGTCTTGGGCCACGCTTCCGGGTCGGTGTGCAACGCGGATGAGAGCGGCTTGCAGGCTGGCGGACATCGATGCAGAGGCGTGCGAGCCGCGCCGCGGGCGACTGTGTGTCTCATCTTGACGCGTGCGATTGCGTCTACGGCGGCGTGCTGTGGTGCTCGTGCTTGTGCTGCTGTACGTCGACGCAGAATCGGAATCTGTCGAGGAAGAAGCAGTGGAGTAGGTGCTCGTGCCAGACCGCGATGCATCTGTTGACTTACTTGTTGTGGTGTCATCGTCACTGGAGGAATCTTGAGTGGAGGAGGAAGCCAGCGTGGATGTGCCGGATGCCGTTGACGATGTACTGCCACTGCGTGTGCTGGTCGATGAGCTGCCAGACGCTGTCGATGCTCTCTCCGTCGTGGCGGTGCGAGCGGACGCAGAGGAGCGACGGCGTTGCTGCGCCTTCTTCTTCTTCTTTGCTGCCGCTGGTGTTGATGTTGTTTTCTGTGTGGTGTGTGCTCTCTTCTTCTCTCGTGGCGGCGTCGCCGTCGCGGCAGACTTCCCTCTCTTCCCGACGGGTCGATCGGAGTCAAAAGACAGAGCGGGCGGCGGCGGCGGCGGTGGAGCGCTGCGGTGTGATGTCGGCGCCGGTGGTGGAGGTGGTGGTGGTGCTCGTCGATACGCCGCTGCTGCTGCGGCTGGTGATGACATCGACGGGAACGCTGCTGCCGTTGTGGGTGTGGGGTCGTTGAAGTAGCTTCTCGCTGGGGTGTCGCCGTGTGTGTCGTACGGGTCGGCCCAGCTGGTGCGACGGCTGCTGAAGGAGCGACTGGCGCGGCGGCCGCCTTGATTGCGCCAGCGGTCGATGTCGGCGTCGAGATCCATTGCTGAACACGTGTGTCGTTTTTGACCCTTTCTAAAAATGGGAAAAATGGGAGAGAGCAGAAGAAGAGCGCCGTGCTGTTCTTTGCCCACGTCGTACTTCTAAACAATTTTTTTGAGATAAAATAAAAATCTAAACGTAAAAATACATGTAGCTATAGTCAGGAGAGGAGCAATGGAATAAAATGAGAATTGAGAGCCGCGTGGCGCTGCAGCGTGCGTGCGGTACAGTATGAAAGAAGAAGAAAACCGAAGCAGAAGGGAAGGAAGCTGCTGCAGCTGGTCGGGCAAAGAGAAAGAAAAATGTCGATGATGTCTAAAAAGGTTTGTTTGTGTGGTGGTGGCCGAAGGAAAGGCGGTGAGGGAGAGCTTCTCTCCCCCTCAGCTGCTTCGAGAAAAAGAAGAGGCGAAGCGTTTTTTTTTGTTTATTTTGTGCTGTCAGCACCGTTGTTGAGGAGAAATAAGAAATCAAATAAAGTCGGTGAGAGAGAGATCGCTTGTCGTGACGCGTACTTCCTTGACCAAGATGTACTCTGGCTTGACTTGTACGCCTACGATAATACTTGCTTGATACAATGTTGGCTGAGTTTATGTGTGCGCGTAGCAGCACTTTATTATTATTATTATTTACCGCGGCGACGTCGCAGGGAGGATGGAGGGAGAGAGGCGAGAGTGAGGAGTGAGTTGGATACGCGAATACGCACCGAGAATCGCTGCATGGAGTGGTGAGGGAAGGGCTTAGAGGAGGATAGGGGTTTTCGGCAGCTGCCATCACCAAAAGGAAAAGGTGCGAAGGGCACGTCGTTGCGTTGCGTTGCAATTGTTGCTATCACTTTCCCAGACAGGAAGAGGAGCCGCAGAGAAGATCTTCGCACCTCAAAAAAGACAAATACAACGCACAGCGTACAGGAGGTACCACACAGTGCAATTCAGCAAAAGCCTCCACACACCGTCGCTCCGCCTCCACTCCATCTTCGACTCTTCACCGTTGTGTGTCTATATATCATTTTTTTTCTTTTACCTTAAACCTCTAACTCCAACAGAAAAGGATGCTACACCATAAGACAAATTCTGTATTGCTTTCATCTCATCGAGGAGACACGGAATCTCGCGTGGAGGATGGAGAGCAACACGCGCATACACAGCGGAGCGTGTGATGTGCCACTTAGAAGCACCGCACTTCATCGCACTCATTCCCCCTTCTCCTTCTCTCTGTTGCGTCGACCCACTGTGTTAGAAACAATAACAGCCACCAACATCAGCAACGGCACCACCAGCAAAACAAAAAAGAAAACACAGCATCTCGTACCGACCAGTTACCCGCTCTCACATATTCGCACCCACAGAGCCCTCTTTGATCACGACGCGGTGTCCGGCTCCATCCAGATGCGCGCACGGAACGTCTTGTACAGGTCCCTCACTAAGGTGCGGAAGTCAAGCCGGTGCATCGACTGATAGTAGAAGGTCAGCTTGCGGCGATCGAACTGGTACTCGGCGTCGACGATGCGCATCGGCAAGCCGCTCTCCTGCACCTTTTCCTGGGCGACCTCGACAGCGCGTGTCTCCAGCTCCGTCTGCACGCCCTGCAGCTGCGTCACCTCCAACACACTCGCGACACGCAGCACCTTGCCGACACCCTTATCTCGGCTCTCTCCCATGTGCTGCGCCTCTGCGCCGGTCCACGTGTGCGTCACGAGGCCGATGTCCTCGCCTCGATCCCCGCCCACCACCACGTGCTCCCCTGGCGCGATGTAGCACGGGGATTCGTACTGCAGCATGCGCTTGCGCTTGAACTCGACGAGAACCTGACAGGGGCTGCTGTAGTCGTCCGGCGGCGTGGTGGCTGCGATGTGCACCGACTCCGGGTTGGGCCGCTTCCGCCGCAGCGCCTCCTCCTCTGCGTTGAAGGTTGGCATCGAGGTGCTCTTGCCGACCACCTCATCGAGAAGGGTGTCGTAGTTCAGAGCTCCGCGACTGATCGGCGGAGACGCCATCGCTGGGGAGCCGCTGAACGCATGCGAGGCGTCATCCGCCGCGTACATGTGCCGTGGAGGGGTGATCATCGTGTCCACGTGCGCCGCGCTGTTGTTGTTTGCACTGCTGCTGTCATCGCCGAGACGTTCCTGCAGTTGACGCAGCTGCGCGATGAAGGAGGCGTGGCTGGCCTGGAGGCTCGTCGAGGACTGACGGTACCACCGGTCAACGGCCGACTGGATTTCGTCCACGTCCTGTGCGAAGAGAGAGCTGTGCATGTTGAAGGACACACTCAGCGAGTGAGAGAGAGAGTGAGAGCAAATAATAAACAACCAGAAGAAGAAAAAAAATTGATAAGAGATCTAGCTAAATATAGGATTGAAACACTGCAAAACACAGACACGCACCCCAATGTCTGGATAGCTCTATTGTTGTATTTAGACGTTGAAAGCGCACACCGGTAGGAGGCGTGGAGTTTGTCTGGCGACGCAGTGAGCTCGACGCCGATCTACAAGAGAGAAAGAAAGAAGGAAAAGAACGTTGTATGGGCGTGAAGTAGTGTGTGTGCTGACCCAAAGTATGAGCAGCGTCTACTAAAAGAAAAGAAATAGATTCAGCTTGGAGCAAACTGCAGAACGGGAGAGGAGAAAGAGAGGTACGTTAAACGGTAGGGAGACAGAGGAATAGAGAAGCACCGCTTCATGTTTTCTTTGGGTCGAGTGCGCTACGGCCTCACTTTAACGCAAGAATGCGTCGAGTGTATTTGTGTGTGACGACTTCCGTTGACGGCACAGTGTTGATATGTGTATTTGTTGGCGCCACACGAGAAGGGAAGTGAAACTTTCTGGCTTCAACGCTCATTGCTTCCTTTTCAGTGTGTGGTATCGATGGCATCAGCGATCGATGCCAAACCGCAAACAACGACGAGACCAGATCTCAACTGTTTCTCTTCGCACTCGTTGAAACTTCAGTATCATGTATAAACGGGAAAGCATGCTACACGAGAAGACGAGACACAGCGCGAGAAACTCTGCGACCCGCACTCATTTACCACACTACCAGAGGGTCGTGGTCACTCTCCGCCACGAGCACCGTCACACCCTCCAGCAGATCCGCCAGCTTCTCGCGCAGCACCGCCTTCAGGAAGCCCCTCTCCGTGTTTGTGTGCTCGCACAAAATAACCGCCTGCTTTGCCGCGTTGGCCGCCTGCACCTCGTGATGTCCCATTTCCCCGGTCAACAACACATCCGCGCGACGGCGCAGGCCGCGAAAGACACCAGCGCCGCTGCCGGCACAGAGGGCAACGGATTTCACGCGACGCGTTGGTGTCCAGTCATCCGGCAGCGCCACGCGCACCGTGGGAAGCTGCAGCTGCTCCTTAAGCGTCTCAACAAGCGTCTTGAACTCCACTTCCTCTTCTAAGCTCACGAGACGACCCATTCCGGTTTTTTCGGTCTTTTCCGGCGCGTTGGGGGCGTAGGACGCCGTGGGCTGAATGGGGACCGACGTGTACGCACCGCCACGCGCGACAAGGGCAGCCAGCCAGTCATTGATGCCGCCCTCCGTCGCATCGAGTGCGGTGTGCGGCGCGTACACGGACATGCCCGACGCAATCGCCTCTAGCAGCACACGCTGCTTTGCATCCTGCAGCACGAGTCGCTTCAGCGGGCGAAAGAGAGGGGGGTGGTAGGCGAGAATGACCTCAACGTTTTCTCTCTGACACTCCGCCATGACTTCGGGCGTGAGATCGATGGTGAGCATCACCACGTTTGTTTTGTTGGGCTTTGGGTTCTCGACGAGTACGCCAACGTTGTCCCACGAGTGGTCGGCGAGGCTCAGCGGGGCGATGGTGTGCATCGCCTGCGATACGCGCTGCAGCAGCGACATCGTTCTAAACGTGTGGCTTCTGTTTTGTAGTTGTTGTTGCTGTTGATGGCGGTGTACGTCACTAACACCAGTGATGGGCTACGTGGGGAGAGAAGAACGTGCAATTGCCAAATACAGGAGAGGAGGAGAGATGAGTTGTGCACGCCGAGGGCGGTCCTGTGTGTCTGTGCTTGTTTGTTGCCGTTTCATGTAATTGCGAAAGAGCGCAGACGCAGCCGAAGAGAGAGGTGACAAGACACCCTCTCTGCGCCGCCGTCTTCGTGTTACAATGCATTGTTTTTCTTGAACGTGTCGATGCCCACACGGACAGGATGAGACGCTTGAAGATGCACGAAGTGCTTCCGCGGTTTCTCCATTTATTTTTATTGCACTCTTCTCTTGTTGAAGTTGACCGACAGCGTTCTTTCTCTGGTGCACTGCCGCTGCTCACCACGCACAAATACACAATTACACGTGTGGGTGTCACAAGCGGAGCCACCGTGAAGAGGAAAAAAAAAAGAAGGAGAAAAATAAAACGGATCAGAGAAGACGGCGAGTGTGGCAATCGGAAAAAAAAAAACCGAAAAGTGTGCAAGGAGACAGCAGCCGTCATCCACGCTGGCTGCTGGCCTGCGCCGTGTGGTCTGAGAAGCGCTGATGAACAAGTGTCTTTTGTGTGTGTGTGTGCGGTGACTCCCACGGCGTCGCCCAATTATGTTTACTTCTTCTCGAAATGGCGTGCATCTCAGAAGATTGAGAGCGACGTCCGCGTGTCTTCCCTCATCTCTTCTCCACGGTCACAAAAGAGTTCTGGGCCTTCGCTGCTGATACGATGAGAACACAGCACAGTCACCTGCTCACCGAAAAGCTGAAAAGGTCAAGAGAACAGTTGAAAGCAGAGAAGATTCCACAGGCACACCCACGAGTACTCGCGCACAGGCACATCCCCACGCAAGGTGGTGACGAGGGCAGAGGAAGAAGGGAAAGATGAAGCGAGCACAAGCGATTCACTTAGACACGTAAAGCTCCCAGAAAAGAAAAGGAAACATGAAACCGAGAGCGTAGGAAAGACATCGTGGGAGGGAAGATGTCACCACTTTGGAGCGAGGACGAAACATAGAAGAGGACAAGACAGCAAACGAGCAAAAAAAGAGAAACACGAAAGGACTGTCTGGGTGAGGAGGAAGGAGGGAGGAGGGAAAGGGAGAGAAGAAGGCGCTCACAGAGACGGAGAGATGTACGCTCCTTTTGTGTGTCCTCTTTTGCTTTTCTCCCTTCGTTCACTTCGTCGTACAGGCGGTGATGTACACTGCAGGTACGCGAGCGATCTTATCGTCTTCGCATCCAACGTCCACCGCGTTGAGTCTCGCCTTCTCTTTCCCTCGCCTCACGTCAACCAACACGTTCCGCACGAGGTGCCACACATAGACTTGTTTTGAATCCGCTTCAGTGTGGTGGTGGTGTTCGTCGCGAAGTTTGCGTGCGTTTGTGTGCGGAGCGTCACGAGAGGGAGAAGGAGAGAGATAAGAAAACGAAAGGAGGTCCTTAAAATAGAAAAGAGAAAAGGACGAGACAATCGCCAAAAAAAAAAAAGAGGAGGCGGTGTCTTTTAGTCTGAAATAGAAAATAAAAAAAGAAATAGCGGCGTCGACTACACACAGCAGAGGAGAAGAGAGTAAAAAACAAAACATAATGTCAAGACACAATCAAAAAGAAAGTACGAGTGGGGGTCGGGTCAGAGAGAGAAAAGACAGGAGAGAGAAGCTGGAAGAAGCGACGCGCGCGTACGTGCGTGTGTGCGTGTGTGTGTGTGTGTGGTTGCGTTGTTGCACCTCTTCGCTAACACATCTTAAGCCGCTGCTCACCTGCACGCGCACACGCTGCGTTGACCCTCTACGAGAACGAGAAATATAAAACGAAAACTGAAAACCGCAAGTAAACACGAAGACATGAAACGGTGAAGCGATGTCCGTCAAGAGCTCGTGACGGCCAGTACAACGCCGATAGCACCACATAAACAAGCAAAAAAGTAAGAGGGGTAAGCGATTAAGATCATGTTCACACACACATTCTCTCTCTTCTTTTTCAGTGTATTCACTCCGAGGGCTTGATGGCGAAGAGAGAGGGAGAAAAAAAAAAAGGTAGAAAAGGAGTAGGAAAGAGAAAACGCTCACGATGAGAGGAGAACACGAAAGTGATAAACGGGCGATTTGCACGCCTTGAACATAGGTGCTGCTTTGCGCCGGACGCCACGCAGACAACCAAAAAAAAAAAAAAAACACAGATAAGGAGAGGCGTGAGAGCGGTGACAGAAGTGGAGCAAAGCAACGGGTGAAGGAAAGAAAGAAGGCCTGCTGCACCGCAGTCGCACTGCTTCTTTTTTGTTGTCACCGCTGGTGCACCTCGCTACCACTGTTGGCACGCAACCACAACCCCTCTTAACTCTCCTCTTGCTACTTCTCTCTTACGCCTCTACGTAGGTTGAGATGCACCAGAAAAAAAAAGGAGATTGTGCCAGCGAGGTAACAGCAACGCAGGACGAGGAGTGAAGAGGGTCCGTTGACACACAGGCGCAGCAGAGGGAAACACAGCTGCCGTGTCAGTCTTCCGCACCGCACAACAGCGCATCCCGCAACGCAGCAGGACAAGAGGAAAGAAGGAAGCAGAGAAAGAGGCAAAGACGCACAGACAAGAACACATTACGTACGCCTTCGCGCGAAATACAACATCAGTCAGGACAGAGAAAGGAAAGGGAAACGAGATAATAATAATAAAAAAAGGTGCTTGACTTATCTCAGCTCAGCTGAGGCGACATCCCCGCCGCATTGCTGCCGCACAGACAGAACTGAAAGACGTAATTTGAAAACTCCCACGAGGACGACTCACACCCTTTTGCGTCGAAGGTGCCATCGCGCAGCATCGCACGGAACAACTCTGCCAGCCGCGGCCCGTGTCGACAACGCACCGAGCGCGCACTCGTCGGCGCCGTCTCCAGCAGCCAGCGGTAGTTGCGATACGAGCCACGGCAGCGGCTGTGTACGCTGCTGAAGTTGCGCGAGCGCTGCAGGACGATGACGTCGTCGCGGCGCTCCAGCGACCACCAAAAAGACGCTGTTTGTAGTACAATAAAGTAAAACGGTTTGGCCAGCACGTTCAACACGCTGAGGGGACCGACCGGCTCGTCAAACTCCTCCGCACTTAGAATGCGTTCGTGGATGCATGGCTGCTCGCGTAACCGCTCGACCACCTCTTCGAGGACGAGGTAGCAGCTCTGTTTCTCCTTGTACTGTCCCATGCGGGCCTCCTCGTCCGCGTAGAGATCGACGTAGTGCTCCCGCCGCTCTTCGAAGGCACCGCTGAGCATGCCGATGATGCGCAGGTGTGGGTGTGTGCGTGTAGGATGGAATTATCGTTTTAGTGTGTGAGTACAAGTAGCGCTGAAGGAGGAGAAAAAAAGAAAGAGAAACGTATTTTCTGAAAGAGAAAACAGATTCAGGAAAAAAAAAAAGGAGCGCCTCGAGAGTGAGAGGAAGAAAAGCGTGAAGAGAAAGGCTGAAGGACGCACTTCGTTCTTCCTAATATTACCTTCTCTCCTTTACTTTGTGATTAATAGATAGTCAACGTTCACGATGCGCTTCCAATAGAAACGAAAAGTTGTTGAACACGGAAACAAAAACAAAAAAGAAAACAAGAAAAAAAGCTGATCAGAAATATTTTTGTTGTTTGCGTCGACCACAGTGCCGAGTGCAGGAGGGGGAAAACAAAAAATAATGCGGATACCGTTGAAAGGAGATGAGCGCAAAAGAGGCCAACACACGCGCTCTGTGATTTGCTGCGCTTCTTTTTTGATTCTAAACAACAACAACAAGGAAAAAAAAACGCAAAGAGAACAGAGACAGCGGCTTGCTCTTCCCACAACTCCGACCACGAAGGAGAGAGAGAGATTGAGAGAAGGCAGCTGCTGCACAGACGCACGCACACAACCCACCTGAATGAGAAAAGGGGTTCGCGAACAAAGAAAGCAAAGGAAGAGTCAGGTGAAAGGAAGATAAAGGAAAAGATGGAAAGCTCCTCACACACAGAGGCGGAGAACGATGTGGGCTCGAGGCGGCACTGCGTGTGTCTCTGAGTACCCGCGGAAGCGTAGCGAGACAAAGGGTTTCGAGATATGAGGGGCACACAGTGCTGCGTGATGAGGTGCACGGCTGTACTCTACCTACACCCACACACACAGCCAGACACAACAAAGGAACACGTGCTGTAGACTGAGAGAGTAAAGAGAGATCGACTGAAACAAAAACCAGTGAAGCGATTAAAAAAGGTGTAGGCGGTGGAACGCGGAGGTGCCCCACTGCTTTCTCCTCCAGCAGATCTTCCACAGCGCATCATTGAGAAGCAAAAACAAAAGACAAGAAAGTGAGAAGAGAAGAAAGAGAGCGAAGTGAGGGACGACTGGGAAAGACGCATGCGCGGCACTGCCTCCATCGTCAGCGCTTACATAGGCTGCGGTGGGGAAAACCGACAAGAGCCGTCGGAGCACCTTCTCTACGAGCAGGGAGAGCAAACATGGGCCGCAATCGTCCTTTTGTTTTTTTGCTCACGGAGCACCGAAGCTACCACTCCTGGTACACGCTGCATCCTTTTCTTTTTTTTCATTTGTGTTAAATGACAGCAGTACAATGTATTATTACACCTATGGAGTAAAGTAGGGCCATTTGTTCCCTTCATGCCGCCATCTCCCGCCGCTTCACATCCACGAAGCGAAACTTGTTGTGCGGCGGTAGCGCCATCTCGCACGGTCGACACATCACCGGCGCTGTACTAAACCACGGGTCGGTCAGTAGCTCCTCCGCTGTGCGCCGCTCACTCGGCTCCAGACACAGCATCCCACGCAAAAAGCTAATCTCCGGTTGTCGTATGCCGTGTGCGGCGCAGCGCTGGACAAAGGTGTCGGGCTTGCCGTGTGCCACCCGTATCGGACACTTGCGCTGATAGTAGGTGATGCTGTCAGGTGAAGGGGAGCCGAGCCAGTCCAGAATGTTCGCCAGGCACTCTGCTTCGACGCGGCTGCGGCCAAAGGGTACGCCACCGGTGAGCATCTCGAAGAGGATGCAGCCGCAGCACCACACATCAACGCTGAAGTCGTAGTCGTCGTGTACGCCAACAAGCACTTCGGGTGGGCGGAACGGCGTTATACACGGCGGACCCGTCATCGCACCCGCAGCGGCACAGAAGCGCGACCAACCAAAGTCGATCAGCTTCACAATCCCGGTGCGGTCCACCATCACGTTGCTAGGCTTTAGGTCTCGATGAATGACCTTATGCTGGTGCAGGTAGGCCACACCGGCAAGCAGCTGCCGCACGATGCACTTCACAACATGCAGCGGCATGCGTGCAGCTGCAGCAGCCGGTTTTGTTGCCCCCGCCGTCGTAGAGGAGGGAGCGGAGCGCCACCAACGCATCAGTGCGGCCAGGTCGTGCGTTATCACCGGTTGCAGCAGGATGAGACTTCCATCCGAGAGGACATGGTAATCCAGTAGTGGTACAATGTTTGGGTGGTGCAGCGTGGCCAGCAACTGCACCTCTCGAAACGTGGTGTTGTGCAAACCAAGAGACGTACGACGTCTGCTCAGTAAGTGCCGCATGCGTTTCATTGTCACGTGTGTCTGTGCTTGCGTGTCGTACAGAACAAAGACTTCACCGAAGCTGCCTTCGCCCACCTTCAGCACACGGCGGTAGCGCTCAAAGAGACTCTCAGGGGAGAGAAAAGTGCGATGCAGTGTTACCGCGAGTTCGTTGAAGCGCTGAATGATAGTGGGGTGGAGCTGCTCGATGCGGGTGCGGCGCCGCGGAGGGGAGGACGCGTCATCAACGGCAGGTTCGGCTTCACGCAAGCGTCGCGCACCTCTTTCGGACATTTCGCTTTGTGCGGGTGTGTACAGCTGGTCTAATTATGCCCTCTCAAGTACGAGAGAGAGATTGTGAAGGGTCGCCAAAGCGGTAGTGGTTGGCAAAGACGCTTCAGCAGCGGCTGCCTCCCTCACGCCTTCTTCTCTGTATGTGTGCTACTTTTATGCGTATGTGTGTTTGATTGGTGTCGTTGAAGATGCAGAGGAAGAGGAGGAAGGAGGTAGATTGAAAGAACGCGGCGTCGCACTGTCATTTTCTCCAACACGTTTGTACGTGTTTCTGGTACTGTGTGCCTGTGTTTTCGCTCAGCAGCCAATCTATTGGGCTGCTGAGGAGTCATATTTTTTTTGGAAAAGACAGATGCTGCAGAGAAAGAGAGAGAAAGAAGAAGCCGTTCAGACTCGCAGAGTCACGCCTGGAGAGTCGTCCTGCCCGCAACCCAACATGTAGAACATGGCGTGCCGCTTCCCTCACACACGCAAGCAAACACACTCGTTGCACTGCGGTGGCCACCCTTTGCCACTAAGGTACAGATTTTGCTTAAATGCGTTGATGTTCATGTTAAGCGCGTCTCACCACTTCCAATTGCCTTTACCTCTTCTCTCACATCACACACGCCGTCCTCCTCGACTCGACTCAAAAAGTGCAGTGAAGGCAAACACGCTTAGTGCCACGGCTGCTGATGGCGTGTGCAAAGTGCCATCCTGCCCAGCCGTTACTTCCCCACAGAGGTGACTACCCGCACACAGCAGAAAGATAAAGATTGAGGAGGGTGTGGAACACAAAGTGAAAAAAGAGATCAATGGAGATGAGCCCGACACGCAGACCCACACACGTACACGCACACGCCTCAGCACAAAGGCCGCGAGCGTCCACACCTAATTAAGGAAATAAAACAAAAGGTGACACAAACGTTAATTATGGCGGACAGAAAAAAAAAAAAACGTACGCTTGCACTATTTGTTTTTCTGATAAGCACATGCGACAATGAAAATGATGAACAAAACACCTTAACAAGACACACACAAAAACGAGACGAGGAATAGAGGTGGTGAGCGAGCTTATTTCTCTTACGCTCGCTCATGCAGACTCCGGCTTGGCCGCCTCTGCCGGGAACTTCAGCATCTCTGTCCCCATCATGAAGGGCCGCAGCACCTCAGGAATCACGATGCCCTCCTCCGTCTGGTAGTTCTCGCAGATGCAGCACATCGTCCGCGTCACGGCGCAGAGCGTGCCATTCAGCATGTGGCAGTACTCCTTCGTGTTGTTCGCCGCCGTGCCCTTCACGTTCGGACCGAATCGGCAGTTGACGCCGCGGGACTGGTAGTCCGTGCAGTTGGAGCACGAGACGAGCTCACGGAAGGCACCAGAGCCGGGGAACCACGCCTCCAGGTCGTACTTCTTCGCCGCGGCGTTGTTCAGCGCACCCGAGCAGATGTTGATCACTCGGTACGGAAGACCAAGGCTCTCGTTGAAGTCCTGCGAGGTCTGGATGAGCTCCTCCAGCATGCGCCACGAGTCGTCCTCGCGTGGCGAGCAGACCACGAACTGCTCAATCTTGTCGAACTGGTGCACGCGGAAAATGCCGAGCGTGTCGCGGCCGTGCGCGCCGGCCTCCTTGCGGAAGCACGTCGACACGCCGGCGTAGCGCAGCGGCTCCTTCAGCTCGGTAAACCACTTGTTCGTGTGGTACGCCGCAATCGGTGCTTCGCTCGTCGCGATCAAATACTTCTCGTCACCGTCACCCGACACCTTGTACAGCGACTCGTCGAACTCGGAGAGCTGCGCCACCGCACCCATCGCGTCCTTGTTCAGGAAGAAGGGTGGGTAGAAGGGCTCGTAGCCGCGCGAGACGAGGAAGTTGATGGCGTAGGAGATAATCGCAAACTGCAGCTGCACGAGGCCGCCGCGGAGCACAAAGGCGCGACCGCCGGACATCGCCGTCACCGCGCGCGACGTGTCCATCAGACCCAAGCGCTCCATGCAGTCCACGTGGGAGAGCTTCACGCGGCGCGTAACGTCGCCGAAGGTGCGGACGACGACATTGCCAGTGTCCTCGTCGTTCGACACCGGCACAGACTCGTGCAGCACGTTGCCCACCGAGTTGACGAGGCGGTCGCGCTCCGCCTCCTGCTCGGCAGCGGCCTTGCCCAAGTCAGCCACCTGCGTTGCGAGCGCCTTGGACAGCTCCTTGAGCTGCAGGATGCACAGACTCTTCACGTTGTCTGCGACCAGCTTGCCCTCGTGCGCGGCGTCGAGCAGGTCCGCTGGCACCTCACTCACCTCGCCGTCCGCCTCCTTCGCCTTCTTCTTCTCACCGACGGCCTTGCTGCAGGTGTTGATCATCTTCTTGGTGGCCTCGGCGAGGAACTGGGTGCGGCGCCACTTCTGGTCCATCTCAATGATCTCATCAACAATTTCGGGCTTGGCGTAGCGACGGCGCTCCGACTCGCGGACGGCATCGGCCGTCTCGGCTTCGCGGAAGAGTTGAATGTCGAGACCCATTCTTGAAGGTCAGGAGGAGTCTGGAAGAAAAAAAGTGTGGGTGTGTGTTGCGGGAGAGAACGTGTGCACGTATCTGGGGAGGGTGGTGTTGATATATTATTGGGAATCGTGTTTGCGCATGTTTGTGTGCGGGGAAGAAAAGGTTGGCAGCAGGGAGGAGGCGAGATGGAAGCTGAAAGCAGTGATGAGCGGGTTTAACGAGCTCGTAAGAAATACAGAAGCCACCAAAGTATGGCAGTTGACAACACACCTGAAGAGATGAGAGGCTTCCATAACCTGCGAGTCTATTCTCTTTGTTTAGTACAGGTGCAATGAGACATAGCACATGGTCAGGCAGCTTTTCGGAGCAGAACACCTCCAAAGTTACGCCGCGTAGCACCCGTCGTAGCCCATCCCTGCCGTAAACTCTCTACCTTTGCGTTGTCAAGGTGTGCTTCATCCCCCCATTCATGTGCAAGTCCGTGTGCGTGTGCGTTGGTCTTTTTTTTTTTTGACATCGATCGAGACCGGCAGACCGGGGAAAAAAAAAGTCTAAAGTAGTGTACATCGGCAAGTGTGCGTCATTCGTGAGAAGCTGCACGCCTTTCACTCAGCAAAGAGGCCACACTGCATCTCTGCCAAGAACATTTCCAGCGACGTCCCATCGGCGCTCTGCACCACGTCCGCCATCGTCATCACCGTCTCCGCAAACTCCACAAAGGTCTGCGCGGCGGCGGTTTTTTCGTCCGCCTGCTGCACCGCACGATTCTTCGCCATCGCAGACATTCTCAGCTCATGCGCGAGGGACTCGTCAGGGGCTGCCGACGCGGCTGCTATCGCCTCCTCGTCGGTTGTGTGCGCTGATGTGTCGTCCTTCAGCCACGCCAGCGCTTCCACAACACGAGCGGGCGTGACGTGATGCCGCTGCAGCGTGCGTCGCACCGCCGTCAGACACAGGCGCAAAGACACCATCTGCTCATCTCCGCGATGCATGCTGTGGTGCTTGGCGGTCACGCTCTGCAGCTCCTTGTAGCACCGCATCAACAGCGGCAGGTGCTGCTGCACGTCTGCTGCGTGGCGTAAAGAGCGGGGAAGAAAAACAGCCGCGACAGAGGGCACAGCGCTACCAGCCGCAACACGTGTAGCCGCAGCTGCAGTGGATGATGCTGAGGTGCTGAGCGGACCTTCCAGCAGTGCGCGCAGTTTTGCCGCCACCGTCAGGGCCGCGGGTCCCGTCACCACTCGCACCGCCACCCGCACGAGCCACTCACAGAACTGTCGGTAGGTCAGCGCGCCCTCCGCACAGCTGATCGCAGCTGCAGTGACGGACAACGATGCAGCAGCAGGTGCTGCCGCCGCCGCTGCGGGTGCGTGCAGCAGCGACGTGGGGGTATCAACGCTCACACTCGCTTCTAACCGCGCGGTCTCGATCTGCACAACATCTGCGGCGGTGCGCAGCGCATCGCCCACGGTGAAGTCCGCCCCCAACACACCTCCGCGGTGCAGCAGGGCCAAGCACTGCACGAGGGCGACACGACCCGGTAAGCGCTGCTGCCACCAGTTGTGCGGCGTCGAGGGCAGCGCCACATCCGTGTGAAGCTGACAGCACTGCTGGAAGAGATTCTTGAGCGTCGTGTTGTATCGATGGAGAAGGTTGTGGAGGGTGAGGCGAAGATCGTCTTCCGACTCGAGCAGGCTGCCCAGTCCCGCCGGGGACACGGTGGGCACCACAGCGAGTGACGTGGCGGATTCGTCTCCCGCTGCAACATTTGCTGCCTCTGCTGGTGTTGTCGGTTGGTGTGTCGGCGGCTCCTCCCGCACCTCCCCCACCGCAGAGGTAAAACTGCCCGGCCCGCACTTAACGCCGGCTGACCAGCGGCCTTGGTAGCAGCTCCCGTCCGCGTAGTAGAACACACCGAGGCCGTCGCGCTGCCCGTCGCGGTAGGCACCGACGTAAACGTTCAGCAGCGCGTCTGCGGGGGCCATAAACAAGGAGGGGTCGGGGAGTGGCTGCGAGGGAGAAGGAGGAGGAGGAGCACCCACGGCAGCAGCAGCGGCAGTCGCAGCGCTCCGTCGCGAGGCAGAGACGTATGTGGACTGTCCTGCCCCCGCTGGCCGTCCTTTCCGCCACTGCCCGGTGTAGACCTCCTTGTAGAAGAGCTGCGTCGCGTCCACCCACCCCATCACACCACTGCCAGAGGGCACGTCGTCCTCCCACTCCCCCTCGTAGACGTCCCCGCTCGCGTACCGCAGCGTACCACGACCGTGTCGCGTGTTGCTCGCCCACGAGCCTCGGTACACACTTCCGTTTGCGTAGCGTTGCTCGCCGCTGCCGTGGCGCATTCCGTCTCGCCACTCGCCCTCGTAGCAGGACTGCCCACTGTCTTCCGTGAAGCAGCCGCTGCCGTGCCGCACACTTTTCCGAAGTGCACCCGTGTACGTGTCCCCGTTGGGCCACTGCAGCGTACCCGTGCCATCCACCACGCCCTTCTCGAATACACCAACAACAACACGGCCATCAGACCAGCGCAGCACGCCGTGGCCACACGGCTGCCCGTCGTGCAAATTACCGCTGAAGGTGTATCCGAGACGACTGTGCAGTGTGCCGACACCTTCTAGCACCGGTGTGTTGTGTACGCCTGAAGTGTTGCCCCGTTCATCTTCACTGGTGTTGCGTGTCGTGCCCGCGTATGCGTTCACGGCGGTTATCGTGCGCAGTTGGCCGGTGTTGTGCGGCCGGATGTCTTTGAGAGCGTCGTACGTCGCCACGCCTTCTTGTGAGACGGCCGTCATGCGTGCTCTCGTTGTGGAAAGGAAGAGAGTGATGCTGTGCGTGCACCGGTGTGGTAAGCTTTCTTGTTGCTGGTGAAGTCCACAGAGGCAGGTCGTGGAAGACGAAGGGTCCGCCAACGCTTTTCTTCACACTCTTTTGTGGTATATCTGGCGTGCATCGAGAGAGAGAGAGAAAGAGGAAGGATGGTAGGCATCGAGGCACAGGCGTGTGTGGTCGTACCAGATCGAGATACAATCAAAGTATGGGAGAGTTTTCGTTGCGAGTCTACAACGCCGCATTCGTTGTGTTCCGATTCCTGTGCTTCACCTGCAAAAAAAAAAAAATACCTTTCACCCCATGTAGCGCTGCAAATGCAACCCTTCGCTGGGACGACACGCAGTACAGCCACCACCTATTCAGCCAGCCGCTAGAGCACATCATGTCTTTTTTTTTTTTTGCGTTTTCACTGCTGTTACCTCAAATGCTTACTCCGTCTCGATTACCGCCTTTACACGTGGAAAAAAAAAGGAAAGAAAGGGGGGATTCACCACAAGCCACGGTGACTACGGAAAGAAGAAGGAGAAAACCGTTGACGAACCACTCAGGAGGGCATTGCCGCCACTCCGTGCAAAAGACCGGGAAACAAACCCAGCGCCTCTTGCACCTTGTCGCCTGGCTGCTGCCGTGTTCTCTCCTACTTGGGCCGTCTCGACGCCGGCTGCTGCTTTAGAAAGTTGCGAATGAAGGCCAAATCCTCTTCCTCCTCCTGCATCAACGTCTTCTCCTTATCGCGCTTCATCCGTCGGTTCAGCTTCTTGCGGGCGATGCGGCTCTGCTGCCGTGACAACATCAGCGACAGCTTCAGCGTCGTGACGCCGAGAAAGTCGCGCTGGTTCGTACCGTCGAGGGTCTTCACCGCGTGCATGGCGAGCGCCTTGTTACGAAACGTCAGCACCGCGAACTGTGACTTGTTCAGCAAGCTGCCCTTCTGCGACGTGCGCAGCGACACCTTCGGCTCGTAGGCCTCAAACACAGTCCGCACCGCGTTCAGCTCCGTTCCCGGCTCCACGAAGCAGTGCAGGCGGTAGTCGGTGGACCGCGTCTTCTTCGCCTTCTTCTTCTTCTCCTTCTTGGCGCTATCGCTGTGTGCGCTGTGTAGGCTGCCAGCATCGCTTCCCATGTCAGACAACACGTCCGGGTCGACATCGTTGCCGTCGTCTGCGGCGGTGGCGTCTTTCTTCTCAGCAGCGCCGCGGCGCTTTGGGAAACGCGCGTCGCCCTGCACCTCGCTGCCCCATATTGCAGCCAGCTCCAGCTGCTTCTCCTTCTGCAAATCCCGCTTGCCCATCTAGTATCACTCTGCAAGCGGAAGAGAAAAAGAGCGTACAGGAGAGAGAGACGACGAGCGATGTATTGGTAATATGATTTAAAAATATTAAGAGAGAGAGAGAGAGAGGGCCAAGAGTGAAGCAAACGTTTAAACAGAAGAGAAGTCCGGCAGCAGACAGTGCCACCCATCATACACACAGAAAGGGCGTAATTCAAATGGAGCTCAGTCGCCGTGTCGCTGCTGTCTCCCTCCCTGAAGACGCTCACTCTATCAATGAAGGCAGCGAAGACTGCGTCGACAGAGCGCAAAGCGCGACCAGCTAACCGTGATGTGACTCGTTTGAAAGACATTTACGCCAGCACGCACAGGCGGGAGATCTGCTCATCGGCCGAGCCGATGCTTGTTTCTTTTACTTCTCTTGCTTGTCAAGGAAACAGTTTCTTTAAAGCTGAGCACCAGTGTTAAGGATAGAAAACAATGAGGGAAACAAAACGAATTCCATCAACGCAACAGGAAAATACGTTAGGAACACAGATAAAAATCAAAACACGTGAAAGAAACGACGAGTAGCACAAATGGGAACCAAAAAAAAAAACGGAAAGAAAAAGATGAGGCGTTCACGTACAGGTAGATTTGCAGCAAGGAGATGTTCGAGCGAAGTGCTCAGCAGTGCAGCGTCTCCCGCCTCGCGTTGAGTCCTACCAGAGCAACAATAACAAAACACACACACGCATGCGTTGCTCGTCGTATTACAAAGTACAGAGTAAGGAAAAGAAAGTGAGAGAGATGGCTTCACTCTCTTTTCTTCTCCTCAGCTATCAGTGGAACCGGGGACACCGCGGGTTGGCATGCTGCACGTCCTCCTTCTGCTTCGACGTGAACTCCAGCACGGTGCAGATCGCAGGGATCATCTTTGGTCGAAGATCCTCCGCGGCGCAGAGGTACTGCTGGACGATGTTGCGCAGATACTCAATCCCGATCTGAATCCGCTCATTCGCCTTGTAGTTCTCCAACTCGCGAATGTACTGCGCAATAACGGAGTTGTTGTGGGCGTTTTCGCGCTTCAACTCATCGTTCTGCTTCACCAGTGCGTCGAGCTTCGACTTGGTGGAGCGGCCCACGCCATCCGACGCCTCGTGACCGCCATTAAAGGTTGCCATGTTGCGCTCCGAGATGCCACCCGCAGCAGCTCGCAACACAGACTGCACGGCACTCGCACTTTCACCGACCGGCGAGGCAGGCGACTCCGCACCGTTGCTGTCATGCTGCTGTGCGCGTTCGCGCTGCACCGCCTCACGTTGCCGCTGGAGCTCCTTCCGCAGTAAATCACACCGCGTCTTTAAATCGGTGTTTTCGGCTTCCAACTCACGTACGCGTTCTTCTTGCGAGGCATTCGAGGACATCGCAGCCTCGAGTTCGGCAACACGGGCTTCGGCGTTGCTGCACGAGGTACGCAGATCCCCCGTGACCTCCTGCAGGGCAGCCACCTCAGCACTCAGCGCTTCTTGCGCGGCAGTGGCGGCTTCAGCGCTGGCCCGCGCCTCAGTCAGCAGCTGACCGATGGTCTGCAGCGCCGTCACCGACACCGCACTACTGCCTTCCGGCTGCACACCAGCCTCCTCCCACACACTACGCACAGCAGACTCGAGTTCCTTCAGGTGGTCCAACACCGCAGAGGCCCAATGATCTGGAAAGCCTTCCTGCGCAGTTTCAGCGCTGCTGGTACCCCTATTCTCCATCGATAAAATCATCACAGCATGGTAAACCTTAGCTGCCTCCGCACGCAATGCGACAAGCTTGGCATCGCCCGCCTGAATACGCTCGCTATCCGCAACCTTCGCCGCCTTCACTTTCTCCTTCCACAAAACCACACTCTCCTCTAACTTTTCCAGTGACGCTGTCTTACCATCCAAGGCTTCTTGCAACTGCTGAATCTCATTCGTCAACTCAACAGCCTGTGCCTTGCTCGTCTCTGCCTCTTCATCAAACAAACTAATGCGCCCACGAAGGCTCTCGAGCTCCTCCGCGCTGAGCTGGGCGGCCTCGTCGCGGGCCTGCTGCGCGGCGTCCAGCTCAGCGCGGAG
>AODS02000189.1:0-26504 GCA_000331325.2 Crithidia fasciculata
ATTGCACAAAGTGAAGGGATGTGCCTGAGCGGCGTGAATCGCGATTTAAGAAGGTGGGGAATTGCGATTGTGTGTCGAGTCGTGATGCACTGGATACGCAGGAATGGAGGCAATCACGGTGCGTGCAGCTTTGATGCAAGGGGGAATGATTGGACGGCTGTAAACGCACGGAGAGCCAACAACAAAAACAAAAAAAAACGGAGAGAAGGAAGAAAGCTTTCAATAGCGTGCTCGAGTTGGCGATGGACCAGTGGCGAGGAGACGTGGTGCGGCTGTTAGGCCCCGGTGAGACTGATGCGGAGAAGCCGCTCAAGGTACTCGATGAAATCGACGTGACCGCCACCGCGAATAACACTCAGCGACCCGCTGTCAATGGTGAGTGGACAACGATGCTGTGGACCCGCGCCTGCGCCGCCGTTGCCGTGTCCTTCACTGCCGCGCCTCCAGGCGTGGAAGTGTGATAAAGCAGGTAGTCGTGCCGGTAGGTGTTGTGGTGGGAGGGGAGGCGCTGCGACGCTGGGCAGCTGCGTTCGCACTCCCCCCACGCTGACGAGCCATCACACGCACCTCGGCTGGTGGGCCAATGAGCAGCTGGTACACACAGGGACGTACACGCACCATGGCGAAGCCGCGCAGCCGGCGGAGGGGCGGAGCGCCAGCGACAGTACCGGCAGCAGCAGCAGCGTTTGTCTGGTGCTCCTCGAGTGCGGCCTGCACGTCCTTCTGCAGTCCGTGCACCATGGAGTGAATGATGTCGCCCACAACGGCCTCAGCGGGGCGAGGGGCGAGCGCGCGGCGGATTCGAGCCGCCATCGCCTGCACCGTTGGCGACGCCGCCGCAGCGGTTGTTGCCGGTGTTGCCGTGACGTTGGTGTTGCTCGTCTCTGCCGCATCCATGTGCTCGTTGCGCGTCTTAGACGGTGTTTGGGAGGCGATAGCAGCAGCAGCAGTGTTGCGGGTCGTTGTCTTCTCCTCCTCTGCAGCTGCTGTTGCTGTCGGTGTTGCGTCGCGTGACGTCGACGAAGCCGCCGCCACCGCTTCCCACCCTCTTCGGTAGCTCTGCGTGGCGGCCGTGACGGAGCCGCGCGAAGGGGCCCGCCCCACACTCGACGACGGTGTGGTTGGCACGTGGCTTCCACCACTGCCATCGTTGCTGCTGCTGCGCTGTCGTGGCTGCGATGTCCCGCCTTTGTTGTGGATGATGGTCTGGCTGACATACGTGAAAAGCTCGTCGCTGGCTGTCTGCCCGCTGGATAGGCGCTGGGCGGCCGCGCGGTGGTAGGCGGCACACACGCCGTCTAGCCGAGCCCGCAGTGCGGCGCACTCTTCTTCGAGGGCGTCTGCACGTGCCCGCTCAGCGCGAATCGTGTCGGAGGCCTGCACGAGCAGATCGACGAGGGGAAGCTCCTCCAGCGAGGCGGGGGTAGGCTTTGGATCGGGTGAGGCGTCAGGGGAGAGGAGAACCATATCTGCAGCCTCACCACAATCGTGAACTTCGTCGTGCATCGTGCTGGTCTTTAGCTGCACCTAAACAGATACGGCGGTCAGAAAGTGTTTGCGAAGGTGTTCGAGCAGCGCACAGTGGCAGAAAAAGAAAAGGCACTAAAATACTCGCGACGTGTGTTCTTGGACGCAGTCACAGGCGACTGTGCAACTTTACGGGCTTTTCGCTCAATCTAATTCTATGTTTATAGGATTCGGGGGCACACGTTTAGGTGTGCGGGTGTGCGTGTGGCTCTAAAGGGCAGCGGGTGGCGCGAGGAGGGGATTTATGAGAGAGAGCGGCGCTGGTGGTAAAGACACTCAAGGCGGCGCCGCTGCTCGAAACGCGCGTGCTATTGGGAGAAGGAAGAGAGGAGGGGAAGGAGAGTTATCGTTGCTGCCACTACGAGTAGAGCGGGGTGGGAGGTGTAGAGCTGTCCTCGTCGACGGTGTGATTGAAAGCACTGCGCCACCGCAAATTATAGCAGCTTACCGACTCCGTGTTGTAACCAGCAAAGGAGCATACGGCAGCTGCAGTAGAGGCTACACGCGTGCGATGGGCAAACCGCGTCACGGCACCTCTCAGCCGCCGCTGAGGCAATCAGCGCATGGAAGCTCGTGTCGACGGGCGTTGAACTGTGCGCCGCACCACCCCGACGTCCTGAAGTTCCCTTTCCGCATTCTTTCCTCTCTTCTCAGTTCTCACTTTTCATCTTTTTTCCTTTTCCTTTGCCAATAAAGCGGCACAAGAGGGAGTTGTAGTAGGTTGCTGCGGCTGCTGCTGCCCGCTCCGTTGCCCCCCTTCACTGACAAAACACCGGCAGCACAAAGAGAAGAAAAAACACTTTGTTGGTGCGCAATGAAAGAGGGGACGACGCAAACCGCTGACCGCTGCTCACCACAGACCAAGAAAAAGAGAAAATGGAAAAAAAAAATAACATACAAAGGCACGCGCACGCCAACAGAGGGGCAGACTAACAAACTCTCCCAAACACACATCAACGCACAACACTGTTTTTTTTTTTCGGGACAACGGTGGCAAGCAGCAAACATTGCGCACATCCACGCGCAACCTTGGCCGATGCGCCTACAGCGGGCGACCGCGGCCGGGAGGGAAGGCGTTGTCGGAGGGCCCCTTGGTCACCTTGATGGCACGCGTCACCTTCTTGTTGTACTCCTTGCGGGCTTGCCCACTGCGGGCCTCCTCCCGCCGCATCTGCGCCTGGATGCGCCAGCGGTCCTCGGTGGACACCATCATGCGGCCCACCATGACTGCCGGGTGCGACGGGGTCTGATGATTCGCAGCGGAGGCGGCCGCGGCAGCAGCGGCGGCGGCGGCGCTGGCACTCGTACGTGCGCCGCTCTCCTTCGTTGCGGCGTCGCTGGACAGCAGCATGCGCCACGTTGTGTCGCACGAGCGGTTAAACGCGGCCGAGTCGATGTGCGCCGCAGCGGCGGTGGTGGAGCCGCCCTCGGTGGTGCCGTTGGGGCTGGAGGGCCCACGCCCGCCCGCACTCGCCTGCGCCGCCCCTTGACCGGTGGTGGCGGGCAGGTTTGTGTTGAGGTACTTGATGAACTGGCTGAAATCTGGCATTGCTGCGTAAAGGGGAACTAAATACACGGAAGAGAGAGAGACAAAGATTGATGTGGGTGACGGGGGTGAGTCACACAAACCGGCAAGCTGCACTTCGAGTGAGAGAACACCAACAACAGCTACAGCAGCAATCAAGGAAGAAAGAGTCTGACAAAGGGTGTAAGCGAAAGCCACCGTTACCTGCTCTACTGACACACAAAGACAGCCAAAGTAGATAGGGATATTATTTAAAAGAAAAATACAATTGGAGGAAAATTGGGAGAGGGTCGACGCTGCAGACAAACGGAAAGAAAAGCTGAACGACGGGTGGTACGCTTCTGTGGTCGTGTATGCGTGTGTTTGTGTGTCTGCTGAGATAAAGAATGGGGGCAGTAAGTTGAGCCCTGTGTTGTATTTGATAGAGGAGAAGTTTGGGGTACACGCGGCTTCTCGAATTGAAAAGTGAGAGAGAGAAGGAAAAACAAAACGTTCGAGAGCTTGTGTGGCTGTGTGAAGGCCCGAAGTTCGATGAAGTATTTGCTTTCTTTTCTCTGTTTGTGTGTGCGGGAGGAGCACAGTGGTGGATGACCTGACAGAGATGCGATGGTGATGCACTGTGGCACGCAGATGGTGATGGGAATGACGTACTAAGAGAGAAAGAGAGAAAGAGAGAGAAAGAAAGATGAAGCTGCAAGGCACTGAGACGCGTCTGCCAGTATTCACTCAACGACACCGCAGAGGGAGCTGCAGCACGTATGCGTTGGAGAGACCACCTTCCTCGCCTTTACATAGCCTCAAGAAGCTGTGCACTCGTCTCCTCTGCTCTACTGCAATCAAGTTGGAGAGAAAGAGAAGCGGTGTGGGTGAAGAAGACGCTGTCATCACAGCGAGTTCAAAACACAGCGGCACCACCGCGTCGTGCACCGCTCGACAGCAGCTTAGTTTTTCTATGTATTCTTGTTTTACGTGTAGAATTATGACGTCCTCCTGCTGCCCACGTGCACGCGCTGAGAGGAAAGAAAAGTCGGTTGGGAGATCCAACAGCATTTACTCGAGTTACTTCGTCCGATGCATTACCACACCTCCACACACAAACAAAAAACAACCAACCAACCAACCAACTAGGGAGGTAAAGGAGACCGTCATCCTTTTCACGCTCCTTCCTTGTCTGCTGCCGCTGCTCTACGAGGGGAAGTAGGATTCCACACGCGCTTCTATCTCAGCCCGCGTGGCGTCGTACTGGGCCTCGCTGATGCACGCTGACACGGCAACGGTGCGCCGCGCTGCTGCCGTGGCGTCCGCCTCGCTCGTCAGCCCCTTCACCCACACCAATCCGTTCATCCCAACAGCAACCTCGAAGGGCACGCGCTGGCCCAGCAGGTGGAGCAGGTACGAGGCCGGCACTTCCTCCGCCTCCCCGCCACCGCCCTCCACGCGTGCACGCTTCGCCGCGGGGCCCTCGCCACTCAGCGTCGCCGGCAGCGGAGCCAGCAGGCGTCGCACGTAGGCCAGCGGCAGCGTCAGGAGCCGACCGCCCAGCAGGGGGCCGAAGACGGCCTCGCCGGAGGTCCAGTCCTTCGGTGGGAGGCCGACCTCCGCCGCCGTGCAGGCCAGCTCCACCTCTCCGCCGCTGCTCACCGCTGCCGCCGTTGCCGCTGCGCTCGACGCTGCTGCGCCGTCCACATAGGAGGCAGCAGCGCGTGGCTTCACATAGCAGTAGACGACGTCACCCTCAGCGAGACGTGGTCGGCTGACCTTCGTGGCGCCGTCGAAGGCGATTGCCTCCAGGTACGCCAGCGAGGACCCGCCGATATAGCAGTAGTAGTAGTGCTGACTCACCTTGCGTGCAATCACCGCGATGACCGGGTCGGCGTGGCGTGGCGTGTAGCGCCGGCTCGCCGGTGTCGCCACCGTGTAGCGGGGGACGTGGGTGTGGAGGTGGTGCGAGGAGCGCTGGAGTGGCGCGCAGTATTCCGCGAGAAAGATATCCGCCACGTCCTGCGACGCATCGGTGGCTGTGGATGGCTGTGCGAGGAGCCGCAGCCCGCCACCAACGGCAACGACGGCGCTGGACTGCACCATCAACACCGGCTCGCCGGGAAGGCAGACGTGACCTTTCAGCGGCACAAGCTCCGACACACTCTGCACCGTCGGGGAGTGGGTTGACATGACGCAGAGGTCACGAGCAGAGAAGGAGAGCGAGGACAGGCGCTTCACGGGTCCTAGAAGCAGTGGGCGGTGTTGCAACGACGCGCTGTGTGCTGACGTCGGCAGGAGTTAACAACGATGTTTTGACACGTCAGCGCCGCAGCTAGAGGATGGAGAGAAAGTAGTGCAGGAGGAGAAGGAAGAAGAGAGTGCGTGCGGCTCGTCTACCAACTGGGGCATTTATAGAAGAGAGGACAGAGAGACTCACCACGGTGACGGACATCATCAGCACGCTCACGTGCAGCGATGCGCATGCAAGGACACACCAATGGCGAGACGAGCCAAAAGCCGAAGCGACGTATGACTTTTTTTTCTTAAAAATTTTTTTTTTGAGCAAGGGGTAAAAATGGGGGGAAAAATATATATTCATATGCCCTTCCAATACGAGGGCCCCACAAACAGACGTGGGCGAGCCGTGGCAGCGGCCGCCGCACATCACCCACACACATACACACCAACTATGAACAACAGCAAAGAGAGACGTCTTCGGCTTTGTCAGTGCGGGGAGGCAGTGCTGAGGTCCCGCCGCAGCCCCTTCAGCTCCGCCTGCAGCTTTGCCATGTGCGTGCGCCACGGAGGAGAGCCAGCACCACCAGCACCATCACCGCTGCGCAGTGGCGTGTAGGAGCGCGAGAGGCCCAGCGAGCGGTCCACTGGCGGCGGCGTCACACCCGTAGTGGTTGCCGTTGTCGTGCTCATCGGCGTCTGTGCTGCGCGTGTCCGCGCTGGCGGGGTCGTGGCCGCCGCCGCTGCAGCCGCCATGCTCTCTTCCCTCAGCGGACGATACGCGCCGACGGCCTGCTGCAGCTGCGTGACGGATGGCTCCCGCAGCTGCTGCACCTGCTCCTTGACGCGCAGCAGCGACGCGGTGACGGGGTTGAGAGGGGCCGCAGGGAGAATGCGGCGGTAGGCAGCACGCGGGGAGGTGAAGACGGACTGAGGGGCCTCGTCGAGCTGCACAGCGGGCGGTTCAGCGGCAGCGGCGTGCAGCCTCTCCACCTCGTCTTCCGCGTCCTTCAGTCGTGCACAGAGGTGGCGCACGTGGTCCTCCAGCGTTGCATTAGCAGGGCTCACGGCACTGCGTCGGTGCGGTGGGGCCGACATCAGGGCAGTACGCAGCATCTGCCAGACAGCGGCCCGCTCCGCCTGCAGCGCCTCTCGCTCCGTCTCCGCCGCCTGCAACTCCGCTGTCGTCGCACTCGACTCTTCCTCGAGAGCTGCGCGTGCGGTGCGCTCCGCCACGAGCTGCTCCGCCAGGCTGTCACACTCCTGCGTGAGGGTGTCGAGTTCGCGCAGTACGTCGTCGTGCAGACGCGATTCGTGTGCGACTTCACGCAGATGCAGCGCCGACAGTGCGGAGAGGTGCTCGTGTACAACCCGTGCAAGAGATGCCGTGTGTTCGGCCTCCAACGCCTGGCGTGCGCTGGGCTCTGCGACGTCGATGATGGTGACGCGAGCGCAGTCGTGCAGCAGCGCCTCGGCCACTGACGCCCAACCCTCCATCTCATCCACGACTGCCATGTCGGGTGCATCGCACTCGTTGTGGCGCTGCGAGCTGCTAGAGAGCATTGTGGGCTGCACCATGTGTGAGCGTGTGCGAGGCTAACGTGCTTGATTAGTGTGCGAGACGCCGCGACTGCGTTGACGTGCCACTTACTGTTCTTCTTTTTCTTTCTTTCTCTCTTCAACCTGTGACGTGACAAGATCAGCGACAAATCCTTCTTTCTCCCAGCGCACACAGGCACACGAAGATGCCAAAAAAAAAAAAATGCCACTTCGTTTGCTTCTTGGATTGCATCGACGTAAAAAAAGAAGGTGGGAAATGAAAAGGCGAGGAGGGAGAATTGGTGAGACTGAGCATGACGTCACGCAGACATACGCAACCTGCGGCGAGCAACGCTGTTCCTCTTTGATATCTTTTTTTTTTCCTCCGCAGCTTAACAGCTGGGCACACCGGTGTGCCTTGATAAGCAGCTTCACACCAACACTCTTGTTATGCGTTGCGTCTACGGAAATAATGTACTGGCACCGCTCCAACGCACTTGGTTGTGTGATCCACAGAAATATTTCAGTATGCCTTAATCCTGTACGGCGTAAAAAAAAAATTAATAATATGAATGATAAGAATAGTATGAATAATCAAACGGACAAAAAAGAGAAAAGAAAAAAAAGAAAAAGAGATGTCCTCACACGATGTCGTGGAACGCAGAGGGAGGCGTTTGCATGCGCGTGTACGGCGGACAATAAAAGTACAAAAGCTAAACAAAGTGGCGTGAAGCAGCAAAAAAAAAAACAAAAAAAAAGAGAATGGGAAAATTCAGCGGTGAGATGGTCGTGTGCGCGTAACGGACGGAGGGCCAAGCCGGTTTATTTTTTTTCCCGTTCCGTCGACTGTGAGCGTTCTTTTTGTTTTTTTTTTGGCCCCATCACGTTGCCCTTCGAGCCTCGTGACAACGATGGATGCGCACAAGACACTCACATACACACACTCACACACGTGCGACCTCTCCTGCGAGCCTTCATCGCAAGCAGAGGCGGATTCGCAAGAAGGCTTTTAAAAACGATGCGAGAAGGAGTAGGGGAAAAAGAAAAAAAATTCATGGTGCGCAAGGGATGGCCGAGGAGGAGTACAAGACTGTGCGTACCCAACTGACGATCCAACGCGCACTTACACATGGAAAGAAAAGCAGGGTGTGATTAGTGGCGGGGAAGCCCGGCGGAGGCTAGCCCTTCTTCTTGGGGCTTTTAGTGCTCGCACGACGCCCACCACGCGGCTTGGGGAGAGGAGCCTTCGATGCCCGCGACGGCGCCTCCACGCGTGCCGTCTTGGTCACCTGCGCGGCGTCGCTCTTCTCGTCCGCGGCATCGCCGCTTGCTGCCGCGACGGCCGGCCGTCCACGTTTGCGTGGCGTGGTAGTCGCTGACGCTGCCGCTGGAGGTGTCGCGACATCACACACCGTTGCCGCTGCGTTGGGTGAGTGTTCCGGCGTGTACACAGCGGGAGAGCGAGGGGCGTCGTCGGTATCACTGCCGGGGGGAGTCGCGGCGATGGACAGGGGATACTTCACCACGTTGCGCGGAAGAGCGTCGGTGATCTCCACACTCTTCTGCACCTCCCGCACGCGGGGTGACTTAAAAAAAAAGGGGAGGCAATGAGGCAGAGAAGAGGGAGGAGGCTGCGGTGAGCGCGGCAGGTACGGCTGCAGGGCACTCGTCGCGACACCGTGCGTGTGCAGCTCGCTCCACAGCCGCCGCGCCTCCTCCCGCACCACCCGCCGGTGCCACACCTCAGGTGGGACGTAGCGATAGGCGCTCCCGCACACAAGGCACAGCACAGAAGTTGCAGCGGCGTAGTGCCACAGCCCAGTGCGCAGCAGCAGCGCTGCGAGCCCACTTGTTGGCTGCCCAGCCCACCGGCGCACCAGCGGCCCGCCAGCGACCCCGAGTACTGTGACGATAATCGCGGGCAGACGTGCAGCTGCGGTGCGGCGAGCGCTTGTGGCGATGAGCACCGCGGCGACACACAGCAGTGCGAACAGCAGTCGCTGCCAGGAAACGGTGCGGCGAGAGAGCAGCTGCTGCACGCGGTCCACCTGCTCCATCAGCTGGACGACACCACGCGTCTGCTCCTCCATCGCAGCGAGCTGCTGCAGCGACTGGTGGCTGAGGGCCTCCACAGACGCGAGCGCCTCCGCCGCGGCCGCCTGCACGTGGGCGTGTAGCTGCCCCAGCGTCACATCTGTGCGCGTGCTTGTGTCGAGAATGTCATCGGCCGCCGTACGCAGCGCCGAGAGCGTCGCGCTGTGTCCCTCGTGCAAGAGGTCGAGCTGCTGCCGCAGGCCCACCGTGGCCGTCTGCGCCTCTCGCTGCAGCGCCTGCGTGTCGCGGGTGAGCGCGAACATCTCCGCCCCTGCGTCCTGCAGTGCGGCGAGCACGGCTGCGCTGCTCTCCACCTGCTGCACCATCGCCGCCACCGCCGCCTCTGTGCGCTCCTGGTACAGCTCCTCCTGCAGGTACGCACAGAGGACATCGGCGTGGAGGCGGTACTGCACGAAGGCGGCGTAGGCGGTGTCGGAGAGGCTGCGCACACACGCCCGCACACTCTCCGACGGCATCGCGGCCGAATCCGAGCCGCAGTGAAAGCTCGGGTGCACACGTCCGTCGTTGTCGGCGTCGCACGTCGCCATGAAGAGGGCGAGACGGCTGCGCGTTGCCTCGTCGCGCTGCACATCGCCGCACTGCGCCTGCAGCAGCAGCAGCGAGCGCTTCCAGCAGGGGCTGAGCCGCCCACGTGCCTCCACCTCTTGCCAGAGCGCACGCGCCTGCTCAGCACGCTCTGCGGCGCCGGGGAAGGGGAGTGGAGGGTGGTGAAAAGCCGATCGCTCCTGCTGTGCGTTGCGCTGAGCACCGCCGCTGCCTGCCGGTGCGGCTGTTCTTTCGGCGCCGCTGCTGCGGGTGAAGGACAGAATGCGAGGCCACGCGTGGACGACGCGGGGCCCCTGCACGGCACAGAGCAACAGACTCAACAGCACCGCCAGGCAACAACGGCGCAGCGAGCGGCGGTGTGGAGGGAGAAACGTGCACCACATTATGACGGCAGAGTGGAAAGAGAGAGAGAGGACGAGAGTGCAGGCACGAGTCTGAGGAGGGAGAAGGGAAAGACGGCGAAGGGGTGAAGGTGTGTAAGAGTGATGAGTGGAGAGTACGAAGTGCTCGTGGCGCTGTGGCACAGCAGGACGGCGGCAGAGCGCATTTAAGGAAAAGACGCATACACGATCATAAATCACTTGCATGGCACCGCTAACCTACAACGAAAACGATATATTAGGGTAGGCAACTTCGTGCACGTACCTCGCTGCACTGCCACGCCAATACTGGTGCAGTGCTGACAATGGCAGCTTAACTCTCAACTCTGTTGTTTAGTGTGTAACCTAGTCGCCTCCCAGGACGGAATCACAGTGAAAGCTCTTTTCATCTTTCGTCTCACACACACTCGCGCACGTGCAGACGCACATCAATGAGACTTCGCGTGCTTTCCTTTAGCAGAGACGTCAGCAGCGCCGCGCGTCTTCGTTGGCAGCGCCTTCACCTGCGCTGCCGTCGGCGCCACCATCCGCTTCAGCGCAGCGCGATGGCCGGCGTTCATCAGCGGCCACGCATCCACCGCGGTGAGTTGCTGCCACGCGCTGCACAGCTCCTCACACCGGCGGCGCTGCATCTCATCCTGTCCCGCGGCGGCGTAGGCGCACCACTGCGTCTGCACATCGCCGACATCATGATCGTCATCTTGCTGTGCGTGGGGCGACGTGTACTGCGGTATTACACGAATTGGCGATGGCGAGGCAACGGCGCTCTTCACCCACTCCACAAACAGGAGAGAGACGGCAGGTGGGATTGGTTGCCGTGGAGTCGCACAGTGCGTCGTCACCCACGCCATCCACGACCGCAGCAGGAGGGAGGGCAGCGACCCGCGGCTCGCCTCCAGCACCTGCACGGGTGCGGCACCTCCCGTGGCATCGCACGTTGTCGAGTCCACATTCAAGCCCCGCACTGCAGCTGCCAGCGAACGTCGTTGCTGGGCGGTTGGCGTGGCGTGGAGAGACGGCACCGCTGCCGCACACGCACCGAAGTGGCGCTGCAAATGCGGCGGGAGGGCGTACGACACCGTCCCGGCTGCCGAAGGGGAAGAGGAGGAGGAGGAAAGCTTCTCCGCTTGCGTGTAGATGTGGGTGTGGAGCTGCTTCAGCTTCTTGTGCGCCATCGACAACACAGCAGCAACGGCGTCGGGTGAGTGGGGGCGGCGCACGTAAGCCAAGGTGTCCTCCGCCGGCACCCGACTCGCCGTGAAGTGCGCACGGCAGACGTGGCTGGCGAGTTCATGGATGGCAGCAGCGTAGCCGGGCTGGGTGGCGTCGGGGTAGCGTGTGCGCAGCTCCGTGACGGCAGGGGCGTAGGCGGCGAGGCAGCACAGCTCCAGCTGGCTAAAGATGAGGTCCGGCTCGATCGCATGACGGAAGCAGCTCCAGTAGTGGGCAATGACGCGTCGGCTCAGCTCCGGTGCGGTGTGCAGGGCAAGTGGTGTCCGGCCGTGGCGCGCGAGCAGCGCGCTCCGCAGCTCCGCCTCGACAAGGGGCGACCAGCGACACGCGGCGAGGGCGGCGACGTTATGACAACAACTGCGCCACACACGCAACGCCACGGCATGAGGCAGCAGACCATCGAAAACAGTGTCCACCACCCACCGCACGGCGTCGTCTTCGTCCTTGCCACGGCCCTCAGCAAACAGCACTGCGGCGCGCTCGTGCAGTGCGGTGCTCCGCGCCAGCTGCTGCACCTGCGCCTCGTCAGCGTTAACGGCCGCGTTATCCAGCGCTGTCACACGCACCCGTAGCTCCGCTCTGTACCACCAAAGAAGCGCTTTCAGCTCGAAGCCCTGAAAGCGGCCATCAAAGTGCTGCCGGGAGAGAGACTCGAGCTGCGGCGTTGAGGCGAGCACCACGTGAGGCGCCAACACCGCCAACGCGTCCACCTCCGCAGCGTCCAGCAGCGGGCGTGCGGGCGGCAACCACGTCTCGACAGGCGCCGCTGCCCCAGCATCGTGCACGCCGTCCAGCGGCGAGAGACTGAGAGACGCCGCGGTGGCTGCGATGGCCCCTGCTGCCTCCCGCACGCGGCGCTCACCCAGCAGTCCCCGCAGCTGCCGCAGCCGCTCACGGCACAACTCCCCCTCTGCCGCTGTCCACGCCGGCATGGCGGTGATCGCGGCGGCCACGATGTGCTGCAGCGGCACGAGGGAGGACGGGGAGGGAGAGAAGTGCTCGGCGGCCCACACCAACACCGCCAGCATGTCGTGCGGCGCGGCCGCCTGTCGCTGCATCGCGGAGAGAAGAGAAGCCAGGGCGGGCAGCACCGCCTCCTCTGCCACTCGCCACGACAGCAGGGGGAGGTGCGTGCAGAGGAGCATAAAGGCGTGCATGGCGGTGCGCCACGGAGCGCCGTTGGCGAGGCAGCGCAGCAGCCGCAGCAGGAGTCGGGGGTGCAGGCAGCGGTCGCGCAGCTCCACCCACTCCATCGCTGCGTCCGTCAGCTTCGCCACGTCGCCCCCACGCGCATGTGCGAGCGTTGGTGGTGGTGCCAGTACACCCCTCAGGAAGTAACTGAAGGCGGCCGCCCACGCCCCACCGTCGATGAGGGCCTTCAAGGAGGGAAGCGAAGACGCAGCGAACACCGGCGCACAATTTGGCCCCTCCGTCTCACCACACCGACGCACCAAAGCAGCGCGTGTGTCGGCCCGTTGCCGCTCCGCAACGCAGCTCGCCTGCACCCAGCGCCACAGCAGCGCACCGTCCAGCTGGGCATCTCCGCTCGCCGTGGACAAGGAGAAGGCGTCCACCCAGAAGAGGGCGTCCACGTAGTGCTCGTGGCCGGCGAGGAAGCGCGCCACCTGCGCTGCGAGGGTCTGCACAGCAGCCAGAGACGTATCCAGGTTAGCGGTCGCCGCGTCGCGTGCTGAGCAGAGCGCCAGATACACATCTTCCAGCACTGCTTCTGAAGCGCCGGTGGTGGTGGTGGTGATGGCGGCGTTCACCATCAGCTGCAGCAGAGGCAGTGGGACGGAGCTGGGCTGCACCACAGCGTGTCGCAGTACGCTGCTTGCCAGGGAGAGCACAAGTGCAGGTGCCTGCGCTATCGCGTCTTCTTCTCTCTCCTTCCCTCCTTCCTTGGCGAGTGTGGCAGCTACAGCGTGCATCGCAGGCAACACTGCCGCCCACGCCGACATCACCTCTACGGATCGCGCAGAGAGGCAGAAGACGTACGGCGCAACACGCAGCACTGCAGCGGCGTCAAGAGGTGCAACGGTATTTGCCTTCCCCGCCTTCCCCACGTGTGAGAGTGTGGCGAGTAGAATACCCGGCATGGCGCACTGCACGTAGAGAGGGACATCGAGGGCGAGTTGTGCGTCTGTGTTGCGGAGAGCAACGGCATGGGTGCCTTCGCTGTTGCCGTCGTTGCCTTGCTGGTGATGATGGCGGTGGTGGTGGTAGTGAACGTCGTCGTAGTGCGTGACGTATGCGGCGGCATCGATCAGCAGCTGCGTGGCATCAATGCTGCGCTGCAGCTGCGCCAAAGCAAAGGCGGCACAGAGGGCGAGAGCCATTGCTGTCTCTCGCTTCACCACGTCCCTGCTCCCCACCTCCGCCACGGCCCACACGTCTGCTAAGGCCACGTCGGCCTCTGTGTTGAGCAGCACGTGGCGACACACACGAAGACCGAGCTGAGGCCACACAACAACAGCAGCAGCAGTGGCACATCCCCCAACCTCCAGCGGCAGCGGTGCCTCTTTTAAAACACGACAGGCATCCGCGTCGCGCTGGTGTGTGAGAAGAAGCCCCGCAAAGGCAACGTGCAGCGACGTCGGCCACGCAACGACACCGTCACCGTCCTTAAGCATCGTCCCCCACACCGCCCACGCACCCGCCACGTCGCCCACATCCACCTTTGCTTGCAACTCACCAACCTGCTCCCCCGCCGCGCACATCACCGTGGCGCGTTCTTCGGCTGCGGAGAGGGGACGGGGACACCGAGAGAGGAGGCGGCGCAGAACCGTCCACTGCTTTCGTCGCAGTAAGAGCGGCACTGCACGTATGCGGAGGGCTTCGATGGAGTTGCCCCAGCACCACTGAAGCTGCGCGCACAGCAGCAGCAGAGCATCGACAGCGGCAGTTGTGGGGAGCGCAGTGATGAGCGCCTCCACCTGCTGAAGAGCGGGCCGCAGCGCCACCAGCGCGACACCATGCCGCAGTGGGTGGCAGGCGTACATCATCAACACGTACGCCGCCCGCGCAGCCGGTGCAGAGCTTCCCTGTGTCTCCGCCGCCGCTGCGCACAGCATCTCGCACAGCACTGCGGGTCTCGCGAGTTGCTCCAGCGGCAGCAGCAGCTCCACAACAGTGACATCCACCTTCGCCATCGCTGCCGTCGTTGCCGCGTCGCACAAGACGGCGCTCGCGCAGTTCTCGACAGTCGGGAGTTGCACGTGCGCGCTGACGCAGCGGAGGTACGTGTGAATGGCCTCCCTGCACTCCGGCAGTGCGGGCGAGCGGTGCAGCTGCAGGGCCTGCAGGCGGCGCGTAAATTGCGCACAGACGCCCTTGACCGCCTCAGTGACGTCTGCCGCTGCTGCTGCTGCTGCTGCGTCGTCTTCTGGCGGCGAGAATTTTGCCTGCGCGACTGCGTCACGCGTGTAGAGAAGGTAGTGGAAGGTGGCTGCGGTGGTGCGCACCCAACGCGCAGCCGCACCCTCCTCCTCCTCTTGCGCGACGTCCTCCAGCATGAAAGCGGCAACGCATTGCCACAACGCACACGCCTGTCCCGCTTCCAGACGTGGGACGTAGCACGAGGAAGTTGTCGACGACGCAAAGGCGAGAGCGGCATCATGCGGCAGACGCACGTGCGGCTGCGGCAGCAGGCGGGAAAGGCTGTCGGCACACTGGTCGGATGACACAAGAGCACTCGGTGCGTAGCGGGCCAAGACCAGCACCACCGTCAGCCACTGCATCGCATACAGGGACATCGATTCACCCCTCGGCAATACACGGGCCTCCTCCACCGCACGCAGCAGCTCCGCCACCTCTGCTGCTGCTACGTGGCACTGCGCGAGGAGGTGCGCCGCCTCCGCAGGTGAGTGCTGCACGCACCGTCGCCGCAGCTCCGTCAGCTTTGCTTGCACGGTCGTGTCGGCCGACCACCACCAGCGGCCGACATCGGTTGGCGCGCTGAGGCGGCGGGCGACGTCTCTCAGCTCCGCCGCTGCGTCTGCGAGCAGAGAAGCTCCCTTTGCGTGTTGTGCGTGCGCCACGGCGTCCAGTGCGACTTCCCACGGCACCAACCGCGGTGACTGCGGCGCGGTTTCATTCAGCAACAGCGCAGTGGTGAAGGAGCGCACGTAGTGGAGGAGGGCAGCGCTCGACATGGAGGGGCGGTGCAGCCGCAGCGACTCCGCAGAGCGCCAGTCTCCTGTGGAGGCAAAGGCGGCCATCAGCAGCGACGCCTCCGCCTCTTCACAGACGTACAGGCTCGCCGCGCTGCTCGTTGCTGTTGCTGCACACCACCGCTCATACAGCGCCGTCACCAGCTCTGGTCGGCCAGCCTCCGTCACAACACGCAGGACGCCCTCGCGGTGCCGCGGCTTCCACACGACGTGACGCGTTGCATCCGCCAGCATGAGCGGAACCAAATCGCCGATCACCACCGCCTGCATCGTGCGCACGTTGCTCTCGTCATTCCCTTCCTCCTCGTCTTCTGCTTGGAGAGGGGAGAGAAGAAGGTCCGCTGCTGTGTGGTACAGGGCGGTGGTGGAGAGCGAGCTCGTGGCCACCTGCTGCGTCAGCGCCACCCCGCTCCGCCACCCGCCGCCACGCAGGGCAGACAGCAGCACCAGCTGATACGTTTCAGCGAGGGGGACGCAGTGGCTGTGGATGGCGCCGAGCAGCAGCCGCACCGCGTGCTCCCACCTGCCCTGCTGGACAGCACGCGTTATCACCTGGTGCACCTCCACCGGAGAGGGGAGAGAGGCGAGACTCGAGGACCCGTCGGCGCGGTCAGGAAAAGAGGAGGAGGAGGACACGCCAGATGTTGCGAGGGGGGCGGCGGCGGCGTGCGTCGGCAGCGAGCGTGCGGTGTACGTGCGACGAGCCACCAGCTGAGCCGCGCTGACGGCTGTTGTCCGGAGAGTCAGACGGCGTCGCGTGAGAAGAGGTGAGGCCGCAGTGCGGCACACGAGGCGTGTGTTGAGGTGAGAGGTGGACATTGCGAATGGGGAAGGAGGTGTGAGTGTGTCTGCGCCTGTATTTTACACGGTGTGAGAGACCACTCACTTAGTTAGGTGTTCCCTCTGCACGTGAGAGCCGCATATAGCAGCGATGGCGCGGGGGAAAGAGGAGCAAAGTCAATTGTTGAATAATATTAAGAAAGGAAAGCGATGGTGGTGCTCTACAACGCGAACAAGAAAGAGAGAGAGAAGGAAAAAGTTAGTGTGGTGATTTCCTTCAAGGAGAAAAAGCCTGCGAGAGGCGTTGTTATTTATGGGCAGCGGGGCTTGCCGTGATGCGTGAGGCACAACAATGCTACGGTGACCTCTTTTCATGGGTGGGAAGGAAGACAACGCGAAGAAGAAGGATGAGGAGGTTCGAAGGCGTGGCGGGTAGATGCATTGAGGAAGGCGCCAGGTGGAGAGTAACAAAACACTGCGACGGCGGGGCATTGAAGCCCGCCTCTTGCCTGGGCCACACTCCCACTTTTCTTCCCTTTTACACAAAGAGTAAGCGAGACGCTGAGCAGACGCGGCAGTGTGCGTGTGGGTTAGGACAGCAGTGAGAAACACCTCTATCCCAGGAAAAGAAATGCATGCTCTCTTCTGTTCTCTTCTGTTTAATTTTTTTTCTCAGCTTCAGTCTTAGTGTGGTGCGTCATCGTTGAGCAGGTAATGTTGGGTTTCACAGCACGATCTCATCGTCGTCTGGGCTTTCCGCATGCCCCGGTGGTGTCGCTGCGCCGCGCGTGTTGGCGTCTTTCGCGTTTGCCGGCGCAGCGAAGACGGCAGCGTGCAGCTTCCGGTGCTCCTCGTCCAGCTTCTCCTCCGCGAGGCACCGCAGCTCGTCGCGTATTTCACGAAGCTCCTTTACGTGTGCCTCGAGCAGCGTCATCTTCGCCTCCAGCTCCGCCCGCTCCTGCTGCAGCGCCGTCAGCAGCGGCGACAGCGTTTCGCGGCGGTAGAGGAGGAGATCGAGCAGAAGCGCGCGGTAGTCCTCGGAGGTTGGGGGTGAGGGAGAGGAAGACGGTGCGGCTGGTGGCGTTGTCGTGGGTGTGAAGGAGGAGCTCTTGTGGGCTAAGGAGGTGACGACAGGGCCGACACGCACAGCGGGGCAGCGTCGGACGTGCACCGCCCCACCGCCTCTTGTGAAGCGCCACATCTTTTTCCGTCAGCTCCACAAGTGCCACCGTGCGAAAATAATAATGGTAATAGTGGAATCATTGAAGGAGAGGATTAAGAAGAGGAGAGACAAGATTAAATCTTCGTACGTTGTGAAAGAAGGGTCAGCTGGGGAAAAAATGTTCGTCTTTTCGTTCTTGCAATGCCTGCTTGGCAAGACGTACAGCCACCTTTCATGTGCGAGATAAAACTCGCAAGTTCTTTTAGAGTCGACCATTATGCCAGGCACGCAAACCAAAGGGCTCAGCCACAGACGTCTATTCGTGTCGGACACATCTTGCGTTGTTCGTCTAAATTAAGAAATTAGGCGGCAGGAGCGCTGCCCCGCGACACTCGCTCGCCACTCAGCAGGAACGAGAGAGAGAGAGAGGACCGCCATTAACGTCCATCCTTTAAATGTATCTCATGTGCACCCAGACAGCGCGTACGTTATCCCTTCATTTCTTGCTACGCCGGCGAGGGATTCACGACGTACGTGTACACCCGATACATGTCGCTGTCCCCGAGAAACTTGTAGGACACATTCGTTCCCCAGCTAAAGGCGTGGCGCTCGTTCTTGGTGGTGTAGTGAAGGCGATAGTACGGCACCTCCCACGTCATCTGCAGAAAGAAGCGCGTCGCCGGCGACTCATCATCGCCCTTCACGCACTTACTGACCTCCACCAGCATCGCGTCGATATCGTCCTCCATTGCTTCGTTCGACTTATCAGCCTGCAGGGCGTCCATCGTGCCCTTGTCGATCACCACATCGAAGTATGGGCCGTAGCGTTCTCTCATCGTTGACAGGTCGCGTATGTCCGCCACCTCCCAGTGCACGTCGGGCAGCGGCTGCGCGGCGCCGTACCTAGCAGACATGTTCGCAATCACCACAGGGGAGTAGTCGGTGGCCACCTGCACCAGGCGGTAGGGGCGGGACGCCGGCTGCGGGTAGCGGGCTTCATAGGCGGCGCGGAGATCGGCGCAGAGAGTGGAGTTGCCCGTTCCGAGGTGCAGGACACGAACAACTACGTCGTCAGAGGATGACGCAGGAGAGGGAGAAGATGAAACGGTGGCGCTGCGTGCGGCGTGCACGTCCTCGACAGCAGCGAAGGCAGCCGCCACGCAGGCCGGGTAGACGGAGGGGAACCAGTCGTAGTGTTCCTCCGTCGTGTAGCGCTGGTCCCAGTAGGCCTGCTTGCTGTACTCCGCGTTTGAGGACGGCTCCATCGCGGCTAGCGTACCGACTGTACCGCTAAGAGTTCGTGTTTATGTTAGTAGTTTATTGTTTCTATTTTCCGATTCTCTCAGCTGCGCGTGTGTTTGTGTATGAGAAAGAGAAACGCGCACATGCAAGGTGGCGTGATAAAAACAAGAAATTGCCGGTGCTTCGACCTGTGTCGCCGTGAACTGCAAATGACATGAAGAGTGAGAGATTGGCGTAAAGAAAGAAGAGGAACAAAAGAAATGGTTGACGAGAGTGCCCAAGAGACGCCGCCGCTGCTTCTCTTCTGCTCACGTGACGCCGGCTTCCTGCCAACCACCGTCGCGTGGGCCCGCCCAACTCTAACAACGTGCTTCGAGCTGACACATGAGCCGTCACGCCTTCCACTCCTCTCTCTCCCTCTCGCTCTCCGACGTGATCTGCATGCAATTTGCTCGGGTTTCCCTGCTGCTCAGCTGTGAGTAAGATAAGTGCGTATCAGCCGACCGTGTGCACGCTGTTGATGCAGAACGTTTGTGCCTAGTATCCTTTTGTTTGTCACCTGCTTCTCTCATCACACTCTCCTCCACACTTTTCCAACCACCGCCAGCGGAATCCCAGACAAAAAAATTCAGTTTAGTGATCTCGCAGAAGCGCACGGTGTGAGGCAACAATGCCGGAAGAATCACAGCGAGTCACGGCAAGAGGGAAAATGGGCAAAGACGAAGGAGAGCACCGCACACAAAGCGCAGACACAAATGGTACATGAAGATGGAGAAAAGAAATACACGTTCTCCTCTCTTGCCTCCACCTTTGCCGGCTGCGAGCGAAGGGGAGACATTTTAACTTCCGTCATTAAAAAAAAATCAACAACAACAGAATACTGCACCTCCTCCGCCCACACGAGCATATAACAAAAAAACACAAATCCCGAAAATTGCGCGTCGGCCTTTCTCTTCTTTCCTAACGATGCAGAACCAGAACACCAAATGGTAGTCGTCGCCGTCGAAGCGCGGCCGTCTTAAAAGTCGAAATTCTCTGCGCTCATCGCCCACGGGAACTTCTTGATGATGGTGGCGGAGAAGATCTTGTTGATGGGCACGTCCTGCGCCTTAGCCCAGGAGCAGATGATGCGGGGGTCGATGTAGTTGATCTTACTCGTACCGAGCGAGACGGCCTTGTTGTCGTCCTTCATGCGGATCAAATTCTCCTCCCGGTTGAGGCGCTCCTCGTAGCGGGCAAGAGTCTTGGCGATGTCGCCGGGGAAAGCGCGGACGATCGGCGGGCGGGGCGGCACCGTCGACAGCAGCTCCTCCTCCTCCACCTGCGAGAGGACATCCTTGTTCACAAGCCCCTGCGACTGCGCCATGTCGAAGAGGGTCGCCTCGTGCACCGACTCCTCCGACGTGGACGACGACGACGACGACTGCTGCGCCTCCGACGAGTCCGAGCCGGCGTCGGAGCTGCTGTCGTCGCTGTCCGAGTCATCGCTCGAGGAGGAGTCCGACGAGGAGGAGGAGGAGGACGGCGTGGGCGGCCGCCGCTCCACGCGGCGCATTTTGGGTGGCGGTGCGGCCACGGCTGCTGCGGCCGGCTTCAGCCCCAACAGCGCATCTTCCTCCTCCTGTGCGGCCTCGGTGGGGCGGGGGTGGGCGGCCTTCACGCCGGCGGCAGCCAAGGTGGCCAACACGCTGGGTGACATCTTCATCTTGAGCGCCGAGACGTTGATGGGCGTCTTCTTCGGCGCCGACGCGGGGACCGCTGGTGGGGCGGTGGGCGGCGTCTGCGAGGGCTGCATGGTGGCAGGCGGGAGGAGACGGCAGTAACACGACAGGCACAGACGGAGGAGCAGAGAGGACTGCGCGCGGCGTGGGATTAAATTAATTCTATGGGAGAAATCGCGGGGTGGCTCTCGCGGCACTTCTTCGCTGCGGTCGATGAGGAATGGAAAGGGAAAGACTTTATTGTTAATTATCAGAAAGAAGGACAGATGATTGACGTATGTGGGAGAGAAGGGATAGAACCCATGCACCAGCACCACAAGACAGAACCACTGGAAGGTGGCAACGTCAACAGCTCCACGCGCAAAAAGCTGAAGAGAACGCCTCCCATCGCGATGCGCCGTTGCCTCCCTCCCTCTCGCGGTGTCTCGGCTTTCATCTCCCACGTTCCTTGGTGGTATCGACAGACACAACGGACTGATGCGCTGTGGCTTTCGTGTTATCGCAGCTACGATCTACGCAAAAGCCGTCGCCACACAGCTACTGCTTGCGTGGTTGAAAAGACTCCTGCAAGTGCACGCACCACTTCAATCGAGGCGGACACTCATCTCACTAACCTCCAGGCATTTGATAGTTTGTGTTTTTTTTTCGTTTTGAACGTCACCAACTACACACCGATATGCTAAAAGAAGAAAAGAAAAAGAGAGCATGGCAGCTCAGAAAAGAAAATAAAAGTTGTTCTTTTCGGCACAACACTCTTACTGGCCGGCGAGTACAGAGTCAGAAATGCACACACATCACCAAGGAAAAGAAAAGAAAGATGGGCTCCACTGCTGCTGCTGCACGTGCGTGTGTGTGTGTTTGCGCCAGCTCCCGCTCCAAAACGGGATGAGGAAACGAGAAACAGCGGAACGCGGTAGGCGCACTAGAGCGCAAAAAGACAAAAAATCTTTTTTGTTTCACCTTCACACACGCAGACACACGCACACGAACACGCAGCGAGAGGAAGGAAAGTGTCGTTGGCAAACAAACATTCGAGAGGGAGAAAAGAAAAAAAAGATATGCGGGAGGCGGCAACAACGCAAGAGGAGCGGCATTCAACAGGAGAGAAATTCCACGAAAGCCAGCAAAAGAGAGAGATAAAAGAGCGTTCATGCCACCGTTGCGTGGGTGTGTGCTTGTGCATTTGATTGCGGAATTGTGTATATGGACCGCAGCTCAGACACCGTCCACGATGGCGTGCTTCTTCTGCACCTTTGTTGTGGTCTCCAGCTTCCTCTTCCCTCACCCGCACGTACAGGATGGCAAAACAGAACACAATAGAAGAAATGAAGAAGAGAGAAACAAAGAGGGAACCACAAGAAACCGACGAGCGGAGCGCGAGAGAAGAGAAAAGGGGATAAATTCTTCGAAATGTGCATACATAGCTAAAGGGGAGAAAAGAGGTTGAGGTGTACAACGGGACAGCCAAGAGAAAGAACACGGAGCGTCCGCAACACGACTGCCGACCCGCTCCTCGATGCGGTCCTGCTACTGCCCGTATCCGCTGCAGAACACGAGATAAAGGGGAAAACTAGAAAGCTAAAAACAATGTAAAAAAACAATGAAACGCCTCCACAGTGTTCGGCACCGAGCACTGGGTGGCAAAGAAACCATATAAATAAATAAAAAGAAACAACACACAACAAAGGATCGTAACGGGTACAGGTTAGGGGTTGTGGCGCGGGGGAACACGACGAGTCGGGAAATAAGAAGAGCGGTCTGTCCTTTCCTTCCCTCACGCACCGATGTGTGTGGGTGTGTGTGCAAGTCGTCGTCTCAATGAGCCTCGCCTTGAGGCACGACGACATCGGCAGCGTCCCCGCTCGTACGAGTAGATGCGCTCTTCCGCCTTCCATGCGCTCCTCCTGCGGCTACCAGACACGACACGACACGAAACATTCACCAGTGGAAAGAAGAAAAAAAGAAAACTGCTGCGCGTCTCCGCCGCGGCCAAACACGCCAGTCTACACGCCCTCCACACGACAACGTGTCGAGTAGGGGCAAATCAACAAGAACAACTACAGGTGCAAAAAAGAAAAAAAAAAAGAACATTGTTGCGAAGAGGTGATGCGTGAGTTTTGCACTCACGCCGCAGCGCACACGCACGGCACATTACAGCTCCTCCGCTGATGCCTCCTTCTGCGCGGCCGGCAGCTCTGCGGAAGAGTGGAGGTTGCTAGAGGCGCGGCGAGTCGACGCGGCGCTCTGGCGGCGGCGCGACAGCAGTGAGGCGTACGGGTCGTTGGCGTGCACCTGTCCCTCCTTCTCCGCGATGCTCTCCTGCAGGCGGGCCGCGCGCTCGTCCTCGATGCGCTCACGGCGGGCGGCGGCCTCCTTGAGACGGTCGTTCGAGTGCTTGAACTTCTCCTGCTGGCTGCGCTCGCGCTGCTGAGCCTTGTACTGGACGGCAGCCGACGCGCGGCGCTCCTTCTCCAGCCCACGCTGAACGTGCATGAGCTGCTTGTTCTCTTGGATGATGGCGGCGCGCTCCTGCGTGTCGAGGCGGCGGGCCTCCCGCTCGTTGATGTCGTCGATCATTACCGCCTCGCTCTGCGTCAGCGGCCGCTCCTCGGCAATGCTGGTGCTGTAAATCTTCACCGCGCTGTAGGGCTGGTCGACCGTCGGCCGGCCAGGGGCAGCGCTGCTAACGGAGTGGCGGCCAGGGGAGGTGGGGCTGTTGCCCGCCCGCGGCGACGTGCCACGCGGGTAGCTGGCCCGGACGGAGCTCTGGCGGCGGCCGTCGCTGTCGTAGGCGCTGCCCCCGCTGGCCTTGCGGCGCTCCTGCTCGAGGAGGCGCTGGTGCTGCGCCTCGAACTGCTGCCGCATCGCCTCCTCCTCATCGGTCGGCTGCTGCGTGGGCCGCTGCGACGCCTCCTGCTGCTCCTCCTCCGCCTCCGCCGACGCCTGCGCCTCTGGCCGGGCAGCCTTGGGGCGGGCCGGGGCGGGGTTGGCCCTGACGTAGGCGCGGTAGGCCGGCAGCAGCTCCGCCATGCGGGCCTCGCGGCGCTTCTCGTAGCTGTGGTAGCGCAGCTCTGCCACCTCGTCCGCCACCCCGGGGCCCTGGAAGTGCGCCTTCGGGTAGTGGGCCAGCTCGGCAGGGTTGACGCCGTGCTCGTCGCAGACGGCGACGCTGCGGGGTGTGTTGACGCCCTCCGGCACCGGCGGCTGCGTCTCCACGTTCGCAATGCTCACCCGCTGCGTCGGCTTCTTCTTCTTGGGAGCAGCGGCAGCAGCAGCAGCAGTGGCGGACTTTGCGGCAGGGGCGGCCTTGGTGGCCTTCTTGGCCCGGTGTGCCTTTTTCGCCTTCGATGCCTTCGGGCGGGCCGTCTTCACCTGCGGCGGCGGCGGGGCGGCGGCTGCGGCGGGGCACTCTTCATCGTCCCCCGCCTCGTACGCGGCGTCCCCCGCCTCCTCCTCTGCGGCCGCCGGATCGTTGTCGTCGTCCTCGTCGCTCTCCGGCTCCACCGGGGCGTGCGGGGCGGCAGCGGAGGGGTTGCAGGTGGGGCGGTGCTGCGGGGCACCGTCAGAGGCGTCGCTGGCGTGGTGGTGGTGGTGGTGGTACTCCTCAGCAGCCTCCTCGTGGTCGTACTCGGCGTGGTGGTGCTGCTCTTCGGAGTGGTGCCGCGCCTCCCCCTGAGGCGTGGCGGCCTCGAACTGCGCCTGCGGGCGGCTCGGACGCCGCTTCACGATGATGTCAGTAGAGCTCATGGTGCCTGTATTCATGCGTGTGCGTGTGTGTTAAAGAGCTACGCTGGGTCGTAAAGGGATGGGGAGCAGATACGAAAAAGTTTTTTTTTTGTTTTGGAAAGAGTATTACGATGAGGCGTGTGAAGGTGGAGTTTGTGATTGCCGTGGATGAGTGACGCGATGTTAAAGAAAAAGAGAGAATTTGTGCGGGTTCAGCGATAGAGCTCCCGAAACGAAAGATGACTGAATCTGTGTTTCTCTTATTTGCTGTGTGGCTTTTTTGCGTGCGGTGTAGCCAAAATGTACTCGCTCAAGCGCACTGGAGTAAGCGGGGGGCGTGTATAAAGCTGCGAGGATGTGATGGTTGAGTTTGCGGGGTCGCTATGAGGATCTACTAATGCTTCGGAAAGTACAGCGGTGTGGGCGAGAAGAAGAGGAGGAGGGTGAGTAAAAGGAAAGGCGAGTAAGAGCCGAGATGGCAAAGACGTGCCGTTAAAGTCATTCACCTGCCTTGGTTGCCGTGCAGCGTTTCACAAAAGAATTGATGATGTCCGCAGCGTCGCAGGAGAGCCGCTAGCCGGCATGCGACCACATACGCCCGCGAGGAGATCACTTGTGCTTTCAAAACCCACTTCCACGAAGCACATCGTTATGTCGGCAGCAACTGCCGCATGCTCGTATTGTCCGTCAAGGAATGTAAAGACACAAAAAGCGCGATGATAGCCGCAGACACACAGCGAGAGAAGGAGGGAGATGCTCCCACCCATCCCTTCGCCTACTCCTCCGCCCTGTCCAAAGGACAGAACGGTGTTGAGACTGCTCATCGAACAACAACCTATCCGACGCTGCGCACCACCACCATGGCACCACACACAAAACACAAGAAATGTAAGCAACTATGAGGTTTTAGTGGTTAGCGCCTCAGCGGCTTTCGTAACCGCCAGCGCCTCTGCAACGGCCGCCGCACTTACCGCGGAGACATTCGTGTAGCCCACGCCGCAGCGCCGCACACGTGTTCGCCGCCCGCTGCGACTCGGCCGCCAGCACAAACATCTCTGCGCGGCTCCTGTCGCTTGGAAGCAGAGGGCCGGCAGCACCGGACAGGACATCGTGCGGGTGCAGCGCCACGACGGCGGCGCCAACCAAGGGCAGCTGCTGCCGCTGCGCCGCCGTGCGGACGTCGATGACGACGGCACCCGCTGCAGCAGCCGCAACGGCCTTCCGGATGGCTTCGGCAGACACGCTGCTCTGCAACGTTGCGTACGTTTCCAAACTCGACTGCTGGTCAAGCGCTGCGTAGCCGGTGGACATGTACTGTGTGCCGTAGCGCTTGTTGAGGTTCGACGCCTTCCACGCCGTCTTGGGGATCCACTGCGCCATTGCTAAACGCTTACAGAGAAGTGGAGAGAACGAGATACAAAGGGTGAAGACGAAGCCCCTTCGCAACGCAGCTGATAAGAAAGGACAGAAAGAGAGAGAGAGAGAGCACGAAGATGACGTGAAGCGGTATGTGCATATACGTAAAGGCAACAACGGAATTGTGAAGCGGAGAGAAGTGAGGGGTGAGAGACAGCAGACAAGGTGAAATTCCCCTTCGATACCGAAGCGGAAAGCCTCAACAGATGCGTCGGGGAGTTAATCGACGACAGCGTTTCTGCCGCCACGGTAAAGCACCAGTTTCCTAAAAAGGAGCTCACAGCACAAGCCCTGCTGCGTTGCTCGCGGCGGGCACGAGGCCTTCGGCAACGGTCTGAGGCAGCTCTTCAGGAGCAGACCCTCAAATACACACACACTCAATTTTGCGACGCACAGTACACGGACAAGTTTAGCTGTTTGTACGTTGCACCGTCCGCCATACAAAACACTTGCATTTTATTTTTGTTCTTTGCTTTGATATATATATATATATATATATACGTCGTTGACAGGGTACAACACATCTCATTGCATTTTGAACCGCAAGTCGGCCCATCTTAAAGGAGGCGACGTGCTGAACAAAAGATGAGAGTGTTTTTCTGTCTTTTTTTTTTTTTCAAGGACTTCTCCGCCCTCTTTTTTTTTAAGTGTTTGCTTCTTTTCTTTTCTTTTTCTGCTCTCTGCGCTCTCACAAGGTAAGTTCGCACCACTGCTGCGGAGAGGAGAGAGAGAGGTGCGGTCGACATCTCCACACACATATGCGAACGCACATCTGCACAACTTTGTTCACGTGGTGGTGGGGGGTCGCCGCAGCCGCCCGCTGCTCTGCCCGCAGGGATCCATGTGGTGGTATTCTGAGGCACCAGATTAATGAGGAAGGTAACGCGGTGCCGTGGTCGCATGGCGGTGCACGGCACCAGTCGTTCGGGAGTGGATCGGCCGCCCGTTCCTCAAGAAGCACAAAATTCAAAAGAAAGAGAGCTGCCGCACACACGTGCACACACACAATTTAGTTTTTCTGATTTATCAGGGGAGAACGAAAATCACAGACCAGTACTATCTGCAGCAGGGGAAAAAAGACACAAGAAAAGATGCGCACCACCGGGTCTCGGAAATAGAATAAAAGAAGACTTTCTTAGAAGAGATGCCCGGCGAAAGCGCGCTGCAGCGGGGAGTGAGAGAGGGCGAGTGAAGGGAGAGGCT